>JAWWEW010000131.1:22808330-22828487 GCA_035583185.1 Anabacerthia variegaticeps | reverse complement strand
GTCCGTCCCCCCCCCCCCCCCCCCCCCTTACAAAGCTTTTGAAAGTCCGCTGGGGACCCCTAATGTTCAGTTGCTGCTGAAGCACACGCTTCAAAGCCAGAGCTGCACAGCTTCTCTAGCCATCTATGGGTTTGATCATTCCAGTAGGCTTTCATTACAGGCAATAACGCTCCCTTCCCCCTGCTAAGAGTTGTCTTTCTGGAAAGTTCTGATTGCTCCTCAAAATGTTTGGTAAAGCATTTTTCAGAAACCATGCCAGCCACATTAAACAGGGACAGCCCTGGAGATGCTTTGGGAGGCAGAAACCTCTGCGCCACCTGCATAGCAGGTAGGATCCCTTCCTGCCCTGAGTCATAGTAGCAGGCACATATAACATGGGGAACAGAAAGGTGGTTAGAAGTCATGGTTGTTGTAAAAGGCTTTGGGAGGAATAACTCGGTGGGAATTTTTAAGAACATCGGTGACAAATTGGCAGGTACTCAGCTATCCATGGACTCCCACTGCGTAGTCCCCATTCACTCACACCTGCCCCACTTCTCCCCATAAAAAATCTCCACTGCCCACCTTCTTAGGCCCACACCGAGCTGGGCAGCCTCCATGATCAAAATGTACAGTCCTCCCATTGCCCTCGGCTAGGGCAGATAGAAATTGCTGTTATCATAGGCTTTTGTCCCAGTTTCCTAGTGCCTCTGCCAGTGGGACCAAGTAGGACACAAAAACACCTCCACCACAGCATAGTTTAGAGTATTTAATGACAAATTCCTGGTGTGAGCTTTTCTCTCTTATGGAAGAAGTGTGTTGTGTTTCCTAGACCGGCATTAATACCACTATAATTTTCCTCCACAGACAAGGGCAACGGTGTGGTCAGTTCAGGGAGTGAGCAGCCACACGAAATCTGCCTAAAAATTTTGTGCAGAAAAATATTTAAAATGCAGCTGGAGTATGTTATCCTTCTCTTTCATGCCTCCACCCCCAATCCCAAGTAAATCAGAAGAAATCGTGCTAAGTGGCTTCTAACATTATGAAAGTCAATTAGAGTGATGCAAATGGAGCTGATAACTGCAGGTTTTCATCACTGACTCCGTGCTAAATGTCTGTACTGTGTGGTTTGCAAGGAAGTAAGGGTGCATGGAGAGGAAAGGATGGGGTTTTTAAAAGCAGTTAAATTGCCTCTAATTAGCAACACAACTGTAGTCAAAACATAATGTGAGGATAATAAATTGATATTTGCATAATGGAAATACTACCAAACTGTACTTCAAATAAGCTGAATTAGATTATAATTAGAGCTGTGTTTTGGGAAAGAAAATCCTTCTAATTGCCTGAGTACAGGCAGTGCCGAGGAAGAGAGGGTTGGCAGCTGCTGGGCAGGTCCAGCCACCACTGTGTGGGACAAGCGCCCCACAACCAGGGACCTTTCCCTGCAGGGGGGAGAGCATGCACACACCTACCAGCAGCCAGCACAGCCACAGTGAGGCAGGCCTGTGGAGAAAAAGGAAAAAGCAGGAGGAATACAAACGTGTGCACTCTCAGCCATTGACTGCAAAACCATGAACAGAAAGAAAATCCAGGACAAAATCGTATGGACAGCAACTAGGGTGTGAGACACCCGTGGCTCAGGGGAGGTGGTGTGACTGTAAAAATGCAAGTGTTAATACTGCAAATTGCAGGAAACCAGTGAACATCTTATTCTGGTGAAATCTCGGCACCACATTGAGTTGTAGTGGCCTCTTCCTGCTGCTACTTGATAACTGGCTTTATTATAGCAACTGTATTTTTTTTCCTGTTGGACCATATGCAAGGTTGCTTGTGATTTATTTTCCACCTCTTACTACTCCTTATTAAAAAAGAGGCCACCTGGACAGCACTGGACGATGGGTCACTGACTCGTTGTACAAGACCATATATACCAGTAAGGAAACTACAGCTGAGATAAAGGAAAAATGTTATATTCCAAAACAGGGGTTTTTTTGAGAAAGCTAACAGAAGAATTACACCTTGTCACTGAGGTGAAGGCAGTGTGAACCTTGAGGCTGACTGGTTGCCTGGTAGCTGCAGAATCTCATGGTCAGTGTTAATGACACTTTTGGTGCTGGGCAATGACACAATTCAGGCAGAAGAACTGATCATCGTACAAAGACCTGCTCACTCATTTTGACTAGGGACAGAAAAAGGTGATTTTTTTTAAGTCCTATGCGTATTGGGTTTGTGTGGCCAGGTTTTGATCGTGGGGGGGCTATGGGGTGGCTTCCTGAGAAACTGCTAGAAGCTTCCTCCAGTCTGACAGTGCCAGCACCAGCCGGCTCCAAGATGGACCTGCTGCTGGACCAGGGTGAGCCAAACAGAGATGGTGGGAACGCCTCTATGATAACATATTGAAGAAACAAAAGTTATTGTGCAGCTGTAATTGTGAACAGAGAAGAGAGAAGTGAGAATATGTGAGAGGGAAAACTATGCAGACACCAAATTTAGTGGAGGAGGAGGAGGAGGTCCAAGCACTGGAGCTGAGATTCCCCTGCAGCCCATGGTGAAGACCATGGTAAAGCAGGCTGTCCCTCTGCAGCCCATGGAGGTCAACAGCGATGCAGAGATCCACTTGCAGCCCATGGAGGAGGCTTATGCTTGATGCCCAAAAGAGGCTGTGAATCCATAGGAAACCGATGCTGGAGCAGGGTCCTGTCAGGGACCTGCAGGCCCATGGAGAGAGGAGCCCACACTAGGGCATTTTTCCTTGTAGGACTTGTCCTCCTGGGAGACCCACACTGGAACAGCCTGTGCACCCTGTGAAAAGTGACCCATGTTGGAACAGTTTGTGAAGAACTGCAGCCTGTGAGAAGGAGTCATGTTGAAGAAGTTTGTGGAGAACTATCTCCCGTGGGAGGCACCCCTCGCTGGATCAGAAGGACTCCTTTCCCTGAGGAGCAAGCAGCATCAAAAATAACCTGTGATGAATTGACCTTAACACCCTTTCCTGTCTACCTGCACTGCTGGGAGGGGAGGAAATAGAGCCTGGGAAGGAGAGAGGGGTGGGGGAAAGGTGTTTTTTAAGACTTATTTTATCTCTTGTTATTCTGCTCTGATTTTGTTAGTAATAAATTCAATTACTATTCTTAAATTCAGTCTGTTTTGCCCATATTCCATGAGTGACCTCTCTCAGTCCTTATCTCAACTCATGAGGCTTTTGTTATATTTTCTCTCTCCAGTCCAGTTGCAGAGTGGAGTGATGGCTTTGGTGAGTACCTGGAATCCAGCCAGGGTCAACCCACACTGTGAAATGCAGTGACCCTGCCCACCAGGCTCTCAGCACATTTGGTCCTTAAATACCTAGGTCAGTATGCCTTAGCTCACTGAGGTAGTGCCATATGTCATACCTGGGCTACTAACTGCATCACCCTGGACCCAGTGGCAATAAGAAATGGGTGTGAATTTGGCCATCACTGGTTGGTGGAGGTGCACAATGGGATACGGCTCTCCGCAGCCATGCTTGAATGTCCCTCTGACATTGGCTGCTGTGGTTAGGGAGGATGAAGAAAAGGAGGATGATTTTGGTGGTAGAGGAGTGGCAGAAGACACTATGACTCTGGGTTTCAGTGGGGCTTTTGAGACAGCTCTTCACATTATTTTCCTGGAAGATGCTGTTTTGTGGGGGCAAAGACAGGGTTTTCCTGCTGACAGGCACAAAAAGGAGGGTACCATAGGCCTGGAAATGATGCCCCTAAAGTGCACTTAACTGGTGTGTCTCTCTATATGAGACGTAGAGCATAGGTCTAATTTCCAAATCAGGAGCTACAGCTCCTGAATGTTTACTCTATGAGGAAAAAAATAAAAAGAAAGCAAGTATGAAACATGATGCAGCACAAGCCTCATGTTAAGGGAAATATTCCCCTTCCTTTAAAGGGTCCTGGTCTGGGCACTTGTCCGCAGCCACTGTAGAAGCCATGGAAATGAGCTTCTTTTTGATTTGGAAAATGGTTTCTTGATTTTCTGCTTGAGGAAGAGAGAAATTCGCCTGGTGCTCTGCTCTGCTGTGCAGTTTGTGGTACCAGATTTAATAAAGGAATGCGTGGGAGGGAGCACAGAAGGGAAAGAGAAAGGAGACAAGCCGGGGGAGCAGGCAGCTGCACTGCATCAGAGAGCATTGGTCTGCAGCACATGCTGCCAGGGATGGGCTGGGGGAGGCAGGACAGCCAGGTCCCAGGTGTCATCCTCTCTGTCCTCTCCTCTTGAGAGCAAGACACAGAACTGGCCCTGAGAGCCCAGCCTGGGGACAGCCAGGTGGAGAAGAGGCAAAGCCTGTCCGTCCCTCACTTAATGTGTGGCCACCAGCCTCTGCCACCCTCCACTGCGCTGCATGCTGGCATGTTGTGCCTGTGGGATGCCCCCCCAGTTGCTGCCAGCATCATCCTAGAAAGATACTGAGGATGACACCCAAGAGGGGACAGGGAAATAGGAGCCTGGCCAAAATACTTCACATCTTTGCATACAAGTCACAGCACAAATTCTCAGAAACAAAAGCAATTCTCAGAAACCAAAATCTGGGGCTTGCTCTCCCATTTGCTCACTCAGTGGCAGCCCTTGGGTCTCAGGCTCACAAGCGCAGCCTCAGGCTCCCAGGGGGAGTGCAGGACCTCATGTAATACAACAAGTGAGCTGGATAATCACAGCAGGAAGAAGGAAAAGACTGCACACCAACAAAGACAGCCCTGGGAAACAATTTTATTGCCAGCAAAATGCTGCAGGTCTTTGTTTAGTGAGTGCACTTCCCATGAAATGCAATTGCTCACTGTGGTTTTAAACCAAGACCACCCTGAAAATGAAGGCACTTTCCATTAAATTGAATTACTTTTCCCCAAAACTGGTATGACAATGGTAATATTGACAAGGAATACATTAAATTGAATTACTTTTCCCCAAAACTGGTATGACAATGGTAATGTTGACAAGGAACAATAGCCACTAAGTGAAAGCATAATTTATATTTTCTCTTAAGTCACTGTCATTTCTATTACAAATGGCATCATGCATGCATGTCATGCTGATTTACAGTGATAAAGCCTAAGTCCTAATTAGTTATCACAATGTCTAAGCAGAGCATGAAATGCAGGTGACACAAATCAGGCAACCACACACCAAGCCTAGGTCAATATTTGGATCTAAAGCTAACTTAATATTAGCAGATGAGTTTGTGCAACAGTAGTGGTGTTTTTTCAAAAACTTTCATATGCCCATCATCAGTGCAGCCCTGAAGGCTGTTTGTCTCATCCACTCCACCTTTTCAGCACTCTGCAGAACGTGATGATCCAGGAAGAAAAAAGAGAAGGAGCAGCAACATATGACTGCCATAGATCTGACGACAGAGATCCAGTACAAAGCAAGTGTAATGTCCAGTGAATGACTCAAATGCCTAAAGACACTCAGCAAGGAGAAAATGGGGTTGCTAAGCTGGAAAGGTTGGACAAGGATTGGTGTTGCAGCGGTCATTCAGCGAAGGTTTCTGCTCTTGAGGAGGTTTTCCAAAAGTTGCTGAGCTTCTTGGAGCCCATGGGCTGCTGCCACACTGAGAAGTTTCTCCACTTCCCTGAAGGACATGAAACTTTCATCAAGAAAATCTACAAGGATGTTTCATTCATTCCTAGCTAAAGTTTAATTTCCAAGGTTTTTATAAGAGGTGGATGTGGAGTTCTGGAAATCCCATTCAGTACCTGAGTCTTCCTCATCATGCAACATGCAGTGGAGATTGAAATAAAATGTGCTGGCTTCAAACCACAAGAGTTGCCCAAACAATGCTATTTTAGCTTCATTTAACTTAAAACTTCTCTCTCCAACCTCAATTTTAATTTTCAGGCTTGGAGTAAATGTAAAAAAAATCAAAACTAAGCAAAAAAGATCAATCAATCACTGTGATGAGAACTCATCAGTTGTTTTAGCTTCATTTAGCCCCAGGACTAGTCACCACAGAGAATGCACAAAGCACAAGGCAAGTTTTCTTTGGCTGTGGGCCATGCTGGGAACACTGCTGTGCGGTATGTACAGGCACATAGGGAAGAAAAATGTGTCCTGGGTGGTTTCAACCCAACACTCAGAGAGTCAAAAGGAAACTTCTCATTGACCCCACTGGATGGAAAGAGGAGTGAAAAGGGAGTTCCCCTAAAAAGGAAAGATGGGTCTTTATAGCAGAAAATTCACGTCACTTCAATAGCTCTTTCTGTACCAGTATGGGTCTTGTCCCTTGCCTTGACTGAGAAATTGCAATGGAAATACATATGCACTCAGACCACAGGCATTTTGGTTACAGTGACACCTAATTTTAAAAATCTCATCGGACTAATGGGAGTTTTTTGTTTCCCTGGTGCAGGTAAGGCTGCATTACTGACAATACAGGAAGACATCATTAGAAATGCTGGAGTGGCTTCAAGCGGGGAGTACCTACAGCACCAGGTTTCCTCCCGCTTCCCCAGGAGGAGCTGGGAATGCAGCTGTAATGGGAAGGAAGAAGATTAACTCAGGTTACCCTTCTTCAAAAGCCACAGTCATGTTTCTGAGTGCTCCCACTGCCAGGTTGAAGGAGGAGTGGGGATGACCCTGCCCCGCAGCCTGCCTACAGGGGGGAAGAGACAAGCAAAGAAAATGGTAAGAGACATACAGAAGAAGAAAACCTGAGTTTGAACATTTTAAAGTGAGGTAAGAGCTGTCCTAGTTTTGGCTGAGGTAGAGTTACTTTTCTTCCTAGTAGCTGATACAGTGCTGTGCTTTGGATTCAGTATGAGAATAAAAGATAACACATTGATGTTTTGGTTGTTGCTGAGCAGAGCTTGCCCTAAATCCATGGTTTTTCAGTTTCCTGTGTTCTGGCGGCAAGGAGGTGCACAAGAAGCTGGGAGAGAGCGTGGTGAGGAC
Organism: Anabacerthia variegaticeps; assembly: GCA_035583185.1. Classification (NCBI taxonomy): domain Eukaryota; kingdom Metazoa; phylum Chordata; class Aves; order Passeriformes; family Furnariidae; genus Anabacerthia; species Anabacerthia variegaticeps. The sequence continues at coordinate 22,821,590 of JAWWEW010000131.1, read as the reverse complement.
AGCTGACCCCAACTGGCCAAAGGAATATTCCACACTACAGAGCATCGTGCTCAGTGAATAAACTGGCCGGGTTGGCCAGAAGCTGCCAATCCCTACCTGGAGACGAGCTAGGCATTGGTCAGTGAGAGCTGAGCAACTGTATTGGACATCACTTGTGTTTCTTGGGGTTTATTCCTTTTTTTAATTATTGTTGCTATTGTTATATTTTACTTTATTTAAATTATTATACTGCTCTTATCTTAACCCACTTTTTCTGATTCTCCTTCCCATCCCACAGGGCCGGGAGGAGAGGGGGGAAGTCAGTGAGGGGCTGCATGGTACTTAGTTGCTAGCTGACGTTGAAGCACAGCAGAGCCAATAAGGAAAAAGGTATGTATAATTTACTGTTCTGAAATGCAACTCCTTTGAAATTTTCAGGCCATGATTTGGGAAACATCCTTATTCAGAAAGGCATGAAGGCTTCATCATTTTTCTAGGTAGAGATATTTTTAATGATGCTTTCTTTGTTTGCAACTCCTGCTGTTACAGGCATAGTTATTTCAGCCCTAAAAGTCCTGCAGTTTGATGCTGTTCTATGCCTTGAGAAGACACAAAGGCAACATCCAACATGCCCCCTTCTCTCTCCTTGCTTTTTGGGTAGCACAGCAACTTTCCCTGTCCCTCATCCTTCCCATTTCTCACCAAGAGTGGTAGGATTTTGAGGGGTGCAGCCCAGGCTCCCACCAAAGGTGTGACCACTGTGGGTACCACAGCAAATGCACACACAGCTATGGCTTCCTCGCTTTTGTGGCAGAAACCTTTTGGGAGCATGGGTTGAAGTAGGAAATTAATATGCTGCCTCAGCAGCTTCTGGCCGACTTGCCTCTTGCACCTGTGCAATTTTCCTGTTGCCCATCTGCAGCTCAAAGCTCCCCAAATGGCTATTCAGTAGCACCAGCAGCCTCTGCACTCTTGCTGTCAAGACACTTCCTTTCTTCCCACTGATTTAAAAAAGTAGCAGTAGCAGGTGGGGAAAGTGGAGCAAAGTGTATGACAGTGAAAAATCGGGAGCTCCTGATCTCCCTGCTGCCACCTTCAAACCTCTCTCCTGCCAGCACAGGACAGCTCAGTGCATCTGTCCCCCAAAGCATTGCCAGCTCATTTTCCTCCTCCCATGCCACAGTAGCCTTTCTCCAGAAGAAGGCGATTTCCCACAGCAGGAATTTTTTGGGGTTTTTTTGTGCCTCACCTGAACCAGTGCATGGCCATGTCTTCATTTTTTTCCACTCCGGTTCCTAGGTAGTAAAGTCATAGACAGGTTATAGAATACAGTGTCTAAAATCCAGCAGTGTGGTGGCAATCACATACCACAGAGCCATGTTTGTAGCTCTGGCTTATAAGCATACATACTCTGGTGGTAAGTTAGCCATGGACTGGAGAAACATTACCTTGCAAATATCTCTGTCCCAGGATGTGCTGGGCATTGGGATACCCCAGGCGAGCATACACATGAGCCACGTGGAAATGGAAATTCTCATAGCACAGTGGGATGTAGAGCAGGAGGAGGCCAGCAGTGATTACAGCTGCCAACTGTAAAAGTGAGGAACAGTCATGATGCAAGGACGAAAATAAACTGAGGACCAGCTACAGCAAATATTTCATCTGAGCTCTGAAGCCTCCCAAAGCTATTCCCCACAGAGAAATGGGAGGAACGGCTCACATTGCCACAGAAAATCAAAGTCACCTTTGATAGAGAGCCAGTTCCAGAGTTTCCACTGAAGCTGGCAGAAACAGGCCTGCTGAATTCAGGGAGCAATGCATCAGCTCCCAAGTTAATTTTCCCTTTAAGCTCTGCTGCACCAAAGGAAGCTACAATCATTTTATTTTCTAGTGGTTACCTTGAAGAAAAGGGGAAAAAGAAGTCATAAGGTGCCATCAGGCTTTTACAAACAATTCATCAGAGGCTTGCCAGAAGGACCCTCACTCCCCAGGCAGCTGGGTCCTTGGCTCACCACTGCCCACAGCATTGCCATATGGATGTGAGCACTCAGACTCACAGAACGGGTCAGGTTAGAAGGGACCATTGTGGGTCATCTGGTCCAACCTCCCTGCTCAAGCGGGGTCATCCTAGAGCACACTGAACAGGATTGTGCCCAGACAGCTCTTGAATATCTCCAGTGAGGGAGACACCACAGCCTCTCTGGGCAATCTGTTCCAGTGCTCGGTCACCCGCAGAGTAAAGAAGTTCTTCCTCGTGGTCAGGTGGAACTTTCTGTGCATCAATTTCTGCCCATTGGCTCTTGTCCCATTGCTTGCCACCACCGAGAAAAGCGTGGCTCCATCCTCTGGTCAACCCCCTGTTCAGATACTTACACACATTCATCAGGGCCCCTCTCAGTTGTCTCCTTAAGGCTGAACAAGCCCAGATCCTTCAGCCTGTCCTTACCCCTTAATCATCTTTGTTACCCTCCACTGGACCTGCTCCAGGAGCTCCATGCCTCTCTGCCTTTGTGAACATCCTTGGCTCATAAACCCTTTCATTCTGTGTTACAGTGAGGACACAATTACAAGCACACCTGACAGGAGAATAACCTTGGGTCTGAAACTCTTCTTTCATCCAAGGTATAAATCAGAGAAAAGTCTGATGAACTGCCCCAGCAGTGAAAAAACATAAGAGACCAGAGTTAGGCTGTTAGCTTTTTGATGCCAAATTGGATTTTCTTTGTTGAGTGAGCTAGCTATTAGCTTGCAGTGAGAGAAGCTGGCAACTTAAGCATCCACATCTTGGCAGAGTCAGAGATGCTGGCTGTGGAAAGAAGAGTAGGCTTAGGAAAAGGCTGTAGGAGGCCCACATGGAGCCTCCTGCCTGCAGAGGTTACCACGAGCCCTTTGCCTCCCCACAGGGGAATGCAGCATGTCTTGTCAATGGTGCCAGCCCTGCAGAAGGTAAAACCCTTCTCTACTACAAGGGAAGATGGAGACCAGGTAGAGTCCTGATTGCAAGACATTTGTCTTTGAAAATTACAAGGAGGCAAGCACTGATCAGATGTCTCAGTGCAACTGTGTACTGAGAGAAACCACACTGATGGTGTGGGATCTGGAGGAGACGGCTGATACCTCAGCCTTCAGCTCCATCCATAGCTTTGGTGAAAGCAATGATGCATTCTTGGACCTGATGCTCATGGGGACATGCCAAAGTACCGGCAGGATCTCTGCATACCACTGTCTCTCTCCTGTGAATGTGGAAGCAGAGCACATACAAGAAGCCCAACAGCCAAGTCAGAAACAAGTCCCGAGGCCTGACCAGGTGACTATGGCTGCTGCAAAACAAGCTCACTGTATCATCTGGGCATAATTTCTTGCTACAAGTACTTCTGAATAGTGGCTAGAGCACATGTGTGGGTTTGTCACCATGCCATGTTCGGAAAGAGCCAAAGGGACAAGCAGCAGCTGCAAAGGATGCTGAGATGCAAGAGCTTTAATAGTCAGGGGCTCTTTTGGCCATTATGGATGGTTTGTTGCAACTGATAGAGAGAGGTGCAAAAACTAACTCTCCCTCATTTTTTCGGGGTGGGGGGGAAGGGAATAGAGCACTTCAGGTATATGTAGACCATTGCACAGCAAATGATGCATTTAGATACTGATCTATTTCTCAGTTGTCTGTGGAGCTTGAGGACAGAGGTGATGAGGATTTGGCATTTCCTCACTGTTTTGTGGAGGCTCCTGTACTCCCACACACCACGATAAACTGTAGTGGCTGCTGGAGGCAGCACATTGTTAGAAGCTCGTTAACTCCTAATTGAGACCCAGGTCATAGTTTGGGCCCATCTCTAACTGGGATTAGTGAATGCTAAGGATTAAATGAGCCTAGTGAGCTAATTAGGGTAAGTAGATAAATAGGTAAGCGATAATAACATGCAAATGCCCCAACATTTGATTTTCTGGCTGATAAGCTTAAGGATGTAGGAAATTTTGATACACCACCACCCCCCATACCCATTTAGTGTGTGATGCTGTGTGAACTGTGCAGCACTGTGTAAGTGCTGATGGGTATGTAAATCCCTCAAAGTCAATGGCAAGTCCAAGAGGAAATGCAAGTCATAGATCAAGCTGGTTATTGCTGAATGCTTTTGAACTTATTTAAGAGCAGGAAATTATACTCTCGGAAAAAAAAAAAAAGAATGCCTAGAAACATGGTAAGAAGTGCTCCTTTCTGGAGACATGGCTAAGGTTAAAGGTCCAGCACAGGCAAAGCCGAGTACAGATCTATGGTGAAGAGCAGAACAGTGTTTCTGAAGCAGAGCAAAAGCTGATGAGTAAGAGCCTGGTTTCACAGCAGGACCATGCAGTGTTACTGTGCTATCTTGTCACTGTGGCAGTGGTTGGGGCTGGAACATGCCAGGGAATATTTCATGCAGGAAACAGGGTGCACAAAACTGCAAGAGGCAAATGCAGTGCTTTTAAGTGTGCAGATTTGTGGGCTGCAAGACACTCAGAAGCTGTGGTTTGTCCTTTAGGCTCTGTGATAGGCTGCCTGAAGCCGTAGGAAAGGAGTTGGAAATGTGGCATTTGCTTCTGTTGCAAGTTTGGTATATCAAATACATGTAACACCAAACAAATGGCTAAGTAAACTACAGGGGAAAAGATGTGGTGGGAAAGGTGCTGCAGGTCACAGTGGAAACTTCTGTGATCAAGCACTACTGCCACGGGAGTACATGCTGGAGTGAATGTTCCCTGCAGGACACCACCTTTCCACGACAATGTCAGTGATTATCCATCATCCCCTGCTGGCAGCTTCCAGCCTCACTCCTGCAGAGGCACTGTGCCTGGCTCCTCTGAGGCAGATGGCCCAGGAGCCACTGGATGTCTGCTTTTTGTCCCAAACTGGTTTTTGAGGGGAGGTTTTCAGCTTTTTGCAGTTGTGTAGGTACAGTCAGGTATGGCAAGTAAGATGTTTCATAGGCAGTTCCTTTAGAAATGGCTCTCTGAGAATCCCTAATCTGATTTTCTTTTTTTTTTTTTCTTTTCTATTTTCTTTTCCTAAACCTTCCTAAAGGGTGAGAAAAACCAAGACCTCTGCATGACAAAAGCCAGGTGCACAAGGTGCTGGAGTGCACTGATCCAGCTCTGAGATGGCACCACAAACACTTGTTGCTTGGCTGCCCACCAGTATGAAAATGCATCTCCATGCACGCAGCTAGTCCCACACAAGCAGAGACACTAGCAAAAGTATTCCTTTGCCCTCCACTGTGGCTGTGGCTACATCTGAGTTCAGGTAAACGTTGTGCTACTTCAAGTGTCTTCAAGACCAAGACAGAAGGGAAACAGAGTGACCTTTCTCAAAAAGCAGCTGCTGATGGAGGGGGCCACCTGAAGTGAGATCTTCTAACAAGAGGGATGAAGTAGGGAGATGCAAGTCCCCTGGGCTTCTTCCAGGTAGGCTGTCTGCAGCCCTCACCCTCACAGCCAGCACCAGGGACCAAAGGCACAGTGCACCCACAGCCTCTGAAACTGAGAGCCCCTCAGGGACCCCAGCCAGGCAACAAGTGGTAGTCTACCTGAAAACCAAGAAGGAACATGGGGATCTTGTTGCATTGCCTCATGCAGGAGTGTGAAGCAGATCGCTGGCCTGAAACCACATTTGTAGTTTTGGTGGGCACCTATCAGTTGCTCATCCCACCCTTTCTTCTGTGGTGACTCATCAGAAATCCCTTTGCATGTTTCAAACCTTGCACCATTGGGGCTGCTCAGAAGCATGGGGAAGCCCAGTGGTGGCACTGGGGCTGTGCTGGGGAAACAGGCAGTGAGAAACATAAATCAGGCTGTGCATGTGTATTTATGCAATCTGGTTCTTACACAGCAGTTTCAGAATCTTGCCTGTGCTGTCACCCATGTGCCCAAGCCTGGTGTACAGGATCAAAAGGAATGCCTAAAAAACCCCATTTATAATGACTGCACTTGAAGATGCCACGTTACTGTGTGCTAGCAGAAGCATCTGCTCCTCAAGCAGAGAAAGGCATCACAAGACTTGCGTTTGAGAGGCTGTTGTGTGCAAGCAGCTCCTGTGGCTTTGACCCACTCTGGCACCAGTGGCTTTCAGAGACAGCGTGTGATATAACACACAGTGCCAGCACTCCCACCCTGAATCCATCCCCACACTTACCTCCCAGCTGCTCCATGCCAAGCTGCGGGGATGGGAGATCTCACCCCCAGGAGAAGGATTTGCCCCACAGGTATCAGCAGGGCCCCCTCCCTTCCGCCTCAGCTGCGCTGCAGGCTTCGTGTTGCCCATCTCTCCCTCCCACAGGAAGCCCAAGTGTCTCGTTTTAACCTGGTCTGCTCCCTCTCACCAGGCACCACCACCGCCCTGCCATAACTCTTACCCATCAACATCCCTTAGTTTTGCTCCTGATTTATGGCAGCATAGCCCAGCTGCTTCACTGAGATAAGAGGCATGGATACACATCCCCTTGAAGAGTCATATAAAAGAAGATGCTCCTGACGAAAACCTGTGAAACCATTGATGTTTAACTCTCCCTGTGCTGAATATTTCTCTTTCTTCAAGCTGCTCCCAGGTGTCGCAAGCCCTCACCAGTAAATTGTTGTATTTCACAAATTTGATTACATCTTTTCTTTCTGCTTTTTACAGGCCCAGCCCCAGATAAGAAAATTAGAAAAGGTGCAATGATGTATAATCAGGAACTTATGAGAACATAAAAAACCCACACAAAATTTGACAGCATGGGATTTTTATTTTTTTTAATCTAGAAAAAGGCTTACTTGTTAAAGTCAGTCATTTTATAGCTGCAGAGTTATGCCTCTATTCATTTGCAGTGACTGCACCTAGTAAATTTCAGATGCTAAATTTTATTTTGCTTTCACATGTAAAAAAAAGGTCTCTTTTTTAACACCAGATCCCTAATGCATGTTATCTTTCCTGCTCTGAAGTCCTAGAATCTTAAGCGTCTTAACTGGATGGCTGTCAGACAAGGTCCATCTCATGTGAAATGCTGACCTTGTCTGCTCGCAGGACCATAAAAGATAAAATATTTTCCTTTCCAATTTTACAGCAAGATTAGTGCTTTGCTTTGGTTTTAAAGACAGCCTCACCCCCAAAGAACAAGGATGTGTCTTTGGTGGAGATGACTCAGCGTAAAAATGTTACTGAAGAGCAAACCCTTCATATTTTCATATTTTATTTCTTATCTTATGCTGCCACCATTGGGACAATTTCACTTGGTCAGTCATAGACCCATTACAGTTGAAGAGATTCATCTTTATGCCCCTGATCAAACTGTGAGCCATTTTCACAGTATATCAAATTTAATTGTGCAGTAATAGTCATAGCGCAAGATCAACTGCTTCCAAGTGCAAACCTCTGCATTAAGGAAACTTGGAAATTTCCAAAACAAGTTCAGAGCAGAAGGCCCTTCACTGTAGCAAAGAACAGATGAAAGAAGGTAATACCTACTTAATTTTTTTTCCTTTTTTTTAGCTACAATTACTAGAATTTAAAGACAAAGGAAAAAAACAAACAAACAAAAAAACAAACCAAACCAAAACAAAAAACAACCCCTCTGGGAGTTATCCCTCTCAGGAATGAGACACTCTTAGCTACAATTCCAAACTTGGCAGAAGTAAACTCCAGAGTTAATCTTATCATTGTTTGTAAAGGTGTATTGTTAACAGTTATATTGTGCTGACACCTCATCTAGCTCTGTGAAATCAGTACTTTTCTTGGTATAAAACAGACCCTGGGGCTGGCAGTTCTTTGTTGCAGATGACTAAGAATAAGAATATGTTATTATTAATTATGCATTATTCAGTGAGGGCCGTGCTGTCTGTGTCACAAGCCAGATGTGGTACTGGATCTCATTCCCTTTGTGAGCTTCAGTTACTTCTCTTCAAAAACCAATTTACACCACGAGGAAGAAATAAACAAGGTTGTCACACTAGAATCAAATGTTGGCCATAGTAGCTGCCTCCTACCAATAAAGAAGAATTGGATCCCCTCTACTGGCAAAGACTTTGACCAGGAAAGGGCTCCAGTGAATTTTCTCTCTGCTATTCCTAAGGGCAGGTGGCATTTCTTTTTCCCCCTTTCATTTTCACAGAACACATTGTGAAGAAGCATTTCCAGCTCCTGCAAGGGAGCATTTTGATTGAAAACCTGGAACAAGCCACCTTCAGGAAACTCAGTTTTCTTCACTTTTCTTTTTCATATTTTTCCAGGTTGTTTTCTTCGGAAAGGAAATAGGTATAACCAAATTGCTAGGTCTGGTAAAAGCCTATTTAATTACATGCCCTCTGGGGATAGGTATCACATGCAAATTAGATCCACCTGAGAGTTGTCTAACTTGAACATAGTTGGAGTAGGTGTTTGCATATGGCATTCTAGCCAGCACAAAATATCATGTAAATATAACTATTTCGAACAGAGCTCAAATATTGGTAAGGGGCAGGACCAATGCATGCAGAAATAGGAGAGTTTGAGGGATAAGTTTCTATGTAAGACAATGGAAGGATGAGAATAAGGAGTTCTGCCTGTCACTGTCTCTGTCAGACTCTCCTTTCACTTTGCCTAACTAGCTGTAGCTTCCTTTCAGAGCTGGCTAAACAAGAACAAGACAAAAATCTATTCAGGCTAGTCATTATGACACTATTAATAGCTGATACAAGGGAGTACAATGAACAGTGTAGATATAAGGGTAGTTTGAGTCTCTCTGAAATCAGTACTCAAATGTTATTGTGGCAAAAGCCATCACAGAGACCTGAATTGCCTTAAGAGTATAGAAATTTGGCAGAAAATAAATCCTCCAGGTTTCCAGCTAGGCTGAGTGTGGCTAGGCTTAATTTTTTATTATGACCAATTCAGCACTGCAAGTTGTGTTGCGTTCCGTAAGATCCCAAATGCATGAGTGCAGTTGGTTACACTGTAAATCTGGTATCTTTCATGACCAGAAATTCACAGAGTGCAGTTTATCAGTGCAACACTCTAAGTCCGGTCAAGTTCAAAAGAACTTGCATCAACACAGACTCACAAACAGTGCAGTTTATTGGAGCAACAGATTGTAGATTCTTTTAGATTGGTGGTGATAGATTCAGTAGACCTGCAAAACCTAAACATATAGTGCCATGTAGAAGTGTTTCCAGGTATGCTTCAGAGGTGGAAATCTTACCAAAGAGGCATCCTTACTTTGCGGAAGGAGAGGAGCAAGCCCTTTGACTTGTCTGCAAGGTGGTTGTATTCTTGTCTTCTGCCATGGAGGATTTCAAATGACAAATTATACTTTTTTGGAGAAGTGGAGGTGAGAATATAGTTAAATATCCTGTTAGCTGCCATCATAAATGAGGAGGCAAACACTTAAATGAGGAATACCAAGAGTTTCAAAGAGAGAGATTACAAAGGCTGTGTGTCATGGGCAAGGGTAGAACAGAACTGTCACACACTAGTGCCACTTCCTCTTTCACCTGAATTGCAGTGATGAGGATCATCTACAACCTATAGATAGATAACTTATCACCCCATCAGCAGGCCATCTTGCCCACAGTAATCTCTTCAGCACATATCTCATGGCTGTCTCATTCTTACAATGCGTGAAGCTGTTTAGAGATACCAGATTAATAAATGTGTCCATTAACCCGGACAGTTGAATCCATTCATCACTATGAAAAACTCAACAGTAAAAGCGGAGAGAATGTGATTTTCCTGAACTCAAATACAGCAGCCAGCAGAGACCCAGCTCAGCAGAACCCTTTTATTTGATAGAGATCCTGCAAAAGGGCAGCAGGGAAGCCCTATGCAAGGGGGAAGGGCCCCAGAGGCAAATACAAGTCATACTGTAATTGATCTCACCACAAAAAACTAGAGCCTAGATGAATGTAAGCAGTGGTTATGGGCTTCAAAAAAAAAAACCCTAACAAACTATATTACTCACCTAAGGGGAGTTAGTTCAAAGTTCAGTGTATAATAACCTCTGACTAAAAACTGGATACCAAAAACTAAGCTGACTCTACTTAGCTGTCACCTAACAATTTCTCAAATGCTTTCGGCTGCCTGGGTTTTGAAGTTCCACAGATATTCATACTTGTATCCCAGGAATACCATGGCAGAGCTGAGCACCTAGGCATGTATCTTCCACTTAAACTTGTTCAGGATCCAGAAACTGTAAAGTTCTGAGGGATGTGATACAAAGAGCTTTCTGGGAGGGCTTCATCAGTATACTAATGAAGATAATCTCTACCACTTCTGCAGGAACTAAAATCCTGCAAGAAATTAAGTCAAGAGAGTTTGAATAATACCATATTTATAGCCCAGTACTTAGTGAAAGGTGAGAAGCTGTACCTGCTTTGGAGAATGTGTTCGTATTTTGGAGTCAAGTAAAAATAAATGTTTTTCTCTGAGGAAATCATGCTGACTAGTAGACAGAGGAGAAAAGAAAGCAGTAATACACCTTAATTCTCCTAAGTCATGTTGAACACCATGTACCTTGTGTACAAGGTACACACTACGCTGACTGCACCTTTCCTCACCAGGTTCCCTATAACCTATCCTTTTAGAGGGATTTTCCAATCTCTTAATGTTAATTGGGCTAATAAAATCCTATTATTCTGCTTTGTCCCCTCTGAAGCATATCTTCCTTCTTCCCACTGGAAAAGACACTTGGGGCTAGGTTTGGGGTACGAATACCATTAGGAAGGTGGAGGTCGTGAGTGCTCCCTTTGTGCATGTGGGATTCAGGCTGAGTTATTTGTGCTCACAGCTGTGTCTGAAGTTGCTTTGGGATTGTTCCTGGTGTACGTAAGATAGTTTCCATTTATGTCTTTAAATAGCAGAGGGGGAAGTTCAGGTTGTGCTTCGTAGAGAGGCTTGTTAGCTATCATAGGGTGATCTGAGGCTAGTTTCATGTACTCTACCTGACATGTCTCTAGCACGATCTGTATGGTAAATATACATGCCTGCTTTAGCTTAACCTTTGGTGTTAGCTGCCGTGCCTGTGTAATCTCAGCTGTAAGGAGCTCCGAGCAGCTGAAAGCGTGCAGACGAAGTGAGCCATCGGGAAAGTTTGCGTGTCAAGCAGAGAATGTCTGTGGCAGGGATTATTTTCAACTGGTAGGAGACCTTTTTGTCTCTTCCTATGTCTCGAATGGTGTTCCCGGGGTGGGGGTGTCTTATGGCCTGCAAATTCGTTTCTTTTTCCTGTAAGGCAATGAGCAAACGGATCCTTGATTTTGAATGGAAATGGTTTTTCAAATAGTACATTGAGCGAAATATTAATTTCTGCAGGCTTTTGTAAAATCTTGATGATTGTTTTTAAACTTTAACAAAACAAACAAACAAACAAACAAAAAAACCCCAAAAAACAAACCCTTCAGACCCTCCTGTCTTCTTTCTTGCTGAAAGAGAATATAAACAACTGATGCTTCAAATAGACAGAAGCACCAGACAGTTACATAAACACGAACTGCCAGATCCCTGCACGTAGGAGTATCTGCTCTCAATTCAGTGCTGCCTCTCTGTGCCTGTGCCTGGAAGTAGGTCTCCCCACCCCGAGGCGGCAGCAGCCAGGACTAAATGCCCAGACTGAAACCCGGCTATTGAAGGCACTGATGGTGTGGCCGCGGGCTGCCTGGAGGTTCCAGCAAAGGGTCCTTTGTAACCAGAGCACCAAGTATTCGGGGTCAGACTTTGGAGCAGAAGAGCTACAAAGTTTTAAATCTTTACTATTCCAGTGAACAGCTCTAAAGTCCTTGAAGTGAAGGTGTAGGGATCAGCACGTATCCTCCCGTGCTCTGAGTATTTCTATTGTTGCAGACCTGAAGAAAGGGGAAAAGTTATGGTGAGGAGAGTATCCTCAGAAGAACTTTATGCCCTCAGTTCCATCTCCCCTTAAATGTCTTGTCTGTAAGGGTATTCATCATGCTTAGATATCAAGGCAGAGGAAATACATGCATTAACATGTGGTGGTTTTGTGAGTAGGTTTTTAAAGTGCATGACAGATCCCATCAGTCTTCCCTTTCTAAAGAGCTATTGGGCCATGGAAGAGCCAGGGTTTTTCCCTGAGCTCTGCGTGCTCACACATGAACGCCTATCTCTCAGATAACAGAGACTTACAGTGTTCTGGAAGAGCACAATGAATGGTTACTTTTTTGAAGTTGAAGGAATTGGATTAACCGAGAATACCCTCAGCAGAGCTCTGAGGTTAAATGGTAATTTTCTGAAAATGCCACCAAAAATAGGAAAAAAAAAAAAAGGATTAAGGCTTCATTTCAGGGAAATACAGGCAGGGATTTGAAGTGATGACGCTGAGAAAATCTGTGTTGCGTTAATTAAATGTTACACGTGGAACAGATTTCATGATCAGCATGAATTTTAGCCACTGTTTGCAACACCCAGTGAGCCAAACGGGTCCGAGGCAGGGTGGCCCTTTGTAATGACACATCCCCTGCACAGGACGGAGCTGAAAATAACCACCAGAGCACGTGTGCGGAGCCTTGCGGGCACTGCCTCGGCCCGGAGTCAGGAGGAGCTGACGCGCCTTCATCTTCTCTGGGCGGCACCGGGCAGCGCCGTGTGCCCCCGCCGGGACACCGCGGTGCCCCACGGCCGGCACGGTGCCCTATCGCCGGCACGGTGTCCTATCGCCGGCACGGTGTCCTATCGCCGGCACGGTGCCCCACGGCCGGCACGGTGCCCTATCGCCACCGCGGTGCCCCACGGCCGGCACGGTGCCCCATGCCCGGCCCCACGGCCACCACGGTACCCTATGCCGCGCACGGTTCCCCACGGCCGGCACGGTGCCCTATCGCCGTCACGGTGCCCCATCGCCGGCACGGTGCCCCACAGCCGGCCCCACGGCCACCACGGTGCCCCCTCCCGGCCGGCACCGCCCCCAGACCGACCCCGCGCCGCCCGCAGCCCGCGCCTGTCCCTTTAAGCGGGGGCTGGGCCTGTGCCGCGCCGCGCGCCGGCCCCGCCCCGCCGGGCCATTGGTTGTCGCTGGGGCAGAGCGGCCGTCCCGCGCGCGGCCATTGGCTGGCGTCGGGTCCGGGGTTCCCGGATGCGGGCGCGCTCGGCGTTATAAAGGGCCGGGGGAAGGCGGGAGCGGGCGCAGTTTGAATCGCGGCGGGTCGGGGCAGGTCGGTGCTGTCGCCCGGGCTCGGTGCGTGCGGGACGCTCTCTGCCTCAGCCTGCTCCCTGCGCGGCGCTGCGCTCCGGTTCGCCATGGTGAGGAGGCGCGGGGGCCGCTCGGGCTGGGCGGCGGTGCCGGCGGCGTCGCT
>JAWWEW010000131.1:22709081-22808230 GCA_035583185.1 Anabacerthia variegaticeps | reverse complement strand
CTGGGCGGCGGTGCCGGCGGCGTCGCTGCCGCCGGGGGTGTCGGGGACGGGGCGGCGCGGCCGCGGAGGGCCGGGGGGGGGCCCGAGGGGAGGGAGGGAGGGAGGGCGCGGGCGGCGCGCGGCGGGAGCGGGGCGTGAGGGGGGGCGGCCGCACGCGCACTGGCGCCGAAGGGGACAGGGAGCGGCGGCCGCGCATGCGCGCGGGGAGCGGCCTGTGCGGCGGGCGGCGCGCGTGCCGCTGTGCGTGGGGGGTGGGGAGCGGGGGCGGCGCGCATGCGCACAGGGCCGTGCCGGGCGGACGTCAGCGCCTGATCCTCTCTTGGTATTGCCAGGCTGGCGGGAAAGCTGGGAAGGACTCCGGGAAGACCAAGACCAAAGCAGTGTCCCGTTCCCAGCGGGCTGGATTGCAGGTGAGCAGGGGCTGCGGCGTGGGTGAGTGAAAGGCTGCTCTTCAGGCTGTTGTTTGGTTGTACCTCGTGAAACCTGTGCACTCTGCTGTCTGCCTGTTATCGCGAACGGTGTAAGGATCTAAAGCCAGGCATCACCACACCCGACTGGCTTTAGACTTTTTGCTTATCTGTGCAGAAGGGAAAATAATTCTCATGTGGCTGTTACTACTGCTTGTGCTGAGGATTGTAGAGTTGCTGATGTGAATGTGGAATGCAGTGTCCTTAAATAGATTCTAAAGTGAAATACAGCTTGTGGTTCTGCCACTGGTGTTCTGCAGCACAGGATGTGGTTTAGTGCAGTGGCTTTCTGTTGTCACAGCCTGTCACATGCTTCTGTTATTTTCCAGTTCCCCGTTGGCCGCATCCACAGGCACCTGAAGTCTAGAACAACCAGCCATGGACGTGTAGGAGCCACAGCTGCTGTGTATAGTGCTGCAATCCTGGAGTACTTGACAGCTGAGGTAAAATCTGCAAGTGGTGCAAGCAAGTTGACCAACTCCCAAATGGCATAATGACCAGAGCCTACTGTATTTGCCTGTTTGGACTGGGTTGTGAACACCGCTTGCTTTGAGCCAGTTCAAAGTGCAGGTGTCGTCAGAAGACTGTGCTCTGTTTTGTGCAGCTCTTACACTGTGACTTGCAGGCAAAATGCAAGTCTGGAGTAACTTATAAAATGGGCTATTATGGCATGTCATATCTTCTGTAAAACACTTATTCTCTTATTGGGAAAACTAAATGCAGAGCTCCAAAGGAGGAACCCTTATGAAAGAGTGTCACTAACAGTGGCACATTATTTGAAATGGTTGAGACTGTGCAGTTGGTCTCATGTGATTGTATAACTGTTTAAAAATCATCTTCTCAGGTCCTTGAGCTGGCGGGAAATGCATCCAAAGACTTGAAGGTGAAACGTATCACTCCTCGTCACTTGCAGCTTGCCATTAGAGGAGATGAAGAGTTGGATTCTCTGATTAAGGCGACAATTGCTGGTGGTGGTATGTCAGTTGTTTGCTGTTTGTGGTTAGTTGGGTGGCAGGAACTGTCACAGAATACAGGTTGCTTAGTGCTGTCATTTTTCGTTTGAAGTAAGAAGGTTAGGGAAAGTGTTGAAGGGAAACCACGTGGTCTTAATTGTTCCTCTTTCCTAGGTGTAATACCACATATCCACAAGTCTCTCATTGGCAAGAAAGGACAACAGAAGACTGTCTAAAGGATATCAGAATTACTTGTTATCTCAGGACTCGAAGTACTTAATTTGTCCAGTGTTGGTGATTCCAGTGGACTGTATCTGTGAAACACAATTTTGCCTTTTTTAACTTTGAGAAGCTAAAGCTCCCTTGAGCTTTCTAACAAACCAAATTTCTGCATTGAAGTCTTAACTGTATTTAAGTGTTACCATGGCTTCAAAGAAGCTATTGTGTTTGTAGTGGGTTGTAATTGACTTGACTGTTTCTAGATTGGTTTGAGTAAGTAAAGGAAATGTTTGGTTTTGTACAGACTTTTCATCCACTAGAGTGGAAATACTCAATAAATGTTATGTCAAGACTGATTGGTCTCTTGTCTATGAACTGAAAAATGCTTGGTCTCTTCTGTGCAGCTCTTGATGTTGTTCGAAGAGCATAACTCTGACAATGCTGCCTGCTGGGCTTGGGGCATCTTGAAATACAGCCTGAGAATACTGCACTGGGTAATTACTGTGAAGTGATATAGCACAGGGGTTTTATCCTGTAGTCACATTCTTGCTAATTGAACCTGCTGAGTTGTGTGCTAAAGCTTCCCCTTAGCAGGGCAGGTACAAGGCTGACGCTCTTTAAAGCCAGTTCTAATCCATGTCGGCCTTCATGGAGGGAAAGGGTCCGTCAGGAAGGAGGAAATAAGGTAAAGGGATGTTCAAAATCCATGTTTCACTTGATTTTCTGTGTTACAGCCTAGTCCCTCTCACTGTTTCGGGTTGTAAAAGAAGCTCTAGGAGACATTGGTGCAAGCAGGGGCTGTACTGCAGCAGCCCTTAACTCTTAACATGCAGTAGCATTCTCAGTAACAGTGGATTACAGGGGCTTCTGGTCACATCTTCAGACATCTTCAGCTATTCCTCTCCAGCTCTCTGTGGGTTGTTTGTTTTTTTTACCTACAGCAAAGCCGTGCCCAGTAGTGTGGTCAGGGAAACCTTGTGGTGGAGGCAAAACGGAATGGTTACTGAGCCCAGTGAGCCCTATGCCTTCCAGAACTGCATCCAGCAGTGAAACACTTCCAAGGGAGATGCTTCAGGCGTGATCAGGCTCTTATGTTTCTATAAGCTTTTTCAGGCACTAATCTGCTGCAGCACTGTAGCTGGGAGGCGGTGACCTAGATCGGAGCTGCTGCTGAGACCTGTATTAACTGCACTCCTCCTGGCACTGCGGTGCTTCCCTGGCGGCCGAGCCGTCCGGGCCGGGCTGCAGCTGCTGTCGCCGGGTACAGCGAGCAGCTCCGCGCTGCCGACGGCCCCCCAAGGTGGAGTGCGGAGTCGGGACCTGACAGCGCTGACAGCCTCGGGCTCCCCTCGCTCCGCTGAGGGCCGCAGTGCTGCGGCA
The DNA here is from genome assembly GCA_035583185.1 of Anabacerthia variegaticeps. Classification (NCBI taxonomy): domain Eukaryota; kingdom Metazoa; phylum Chordata; class Aves; order Passeriformes; family Furnariidae; genus Anabacerthia; species Anabacerthia variegaticeps. The sequence goes on along the minus strand of JAWWEW010000131.1, from coordinate 22,805,211 downwards.
GCAAGCGGGGTACTTTTCCATGCCCGCCGCCTTCCCGGCCCGGCGGGGCCGGGCCCGCTCCCATCCCGGGGCTCCCGCTCCCATCCCGGTGCCGGCGGGGCTCCGCGCGGCCGGGCGGGCGTGGCGGCGCATGCGCGGCGGGCCCCGGAAGCGGTCGGTGCGGGTGGCGGTGCCGGTGCGAGCGCGGCGCTGGCGCTGCGGGCTCTGGTGCGGGTGCGGCGGGATGGTCCGTGCGGAGTGAGGGAGGGCAGCCCCGCCTCACGCCCCGCTCCGCTCGCGGGCCCCTCGCCCCGCCCGGCTCCGCTCTGGCTTCGGGCCCCTTCTCTCTGCGCTGCGGCGGGCGGAGGCGGCGGAAGGAGAAGCCCATGGAGGGGAACCGGGACGAGGCCGAGAAGTGCATCGGGATCGCGCGGGAGGCGCTGGAGGCCGGGAATCGCGACCGCGCCCTCCGCTTCCTCGGCAAGGCGCAGAAGCTCTACCCGACGGAGACGGCGCGAGGTGAAGCCCGGCTCCGGGCCCGCAGGAGGGGCGGGCGGCGGGCGGGCTGAGCGGGACACGGCCCCGCAGCCGGCCCGGCTGGGCCTGGCGGCGCGGGCAGGCCGGGGGTGTGCCCGGGAGCAGCGCCCGGGCACGGGGATCCCCAGGGCCGGTGCCTGCCCCCGGCGCCAGGCCCTGCGGAGCAGCGCGCTGGGCCTGCCCGGCTCCCCCGCTGCAGCCCCTCTCCTCCCTCCAGCCGCCAATGCAGACACGGCCGCACAGACTAGGCTTAGCCCCGATTAGCTGCAGGACACCTCAGGGCCCAGGCCGAGCCAGGCTGAGTTGGCTTCTCTTCTGTCACTGTGAATTACCGCTCGCTAGCAGAGTGCGGTAAGAGCTGCAGCTCCAGAGTGGACCATGTCTTCATTCCCTCATGTACTTGTCGTTTGGGTTTTCTCGGGTCCCTTTGGGTTGTACGTAGCTACGCAGGAATTGCACAGGGGTTTACCTTTCCTAGAAAAAAATGGGATAGGTGGCTCCCCCTAGGACTTGGCTCCTGTGAGAATTAATCCTGTGCTAAAAACTGAAAAAGAATTGGCCTTCTTCTAACAAAAGGTGTTTGGAAATACTTTTGTAAAAGAAACTATAGTAAGGTTTCAGTATATGTTGAACTGTCCCCTGTCTTGCAGTCTTCCTGTTGCACTGTCCCAGAAGTCAGCTGGAAACCCCTTTGGACGCAGCAGTGACTTGTTGCGTTCCTCTGGTTCTCACTTACGTGGTCTGTGCTGTGGAATGAATAGGAATAACTTCACTGCTCTGTATTGACTTAAAGGCCTCAGCCTTTGCCATTTTTAAAGCATGGCTTTGGGGCAAAATCCTGACTGGAAGTGTTCTTTGCTGTATTTTATTCTGTAGTGAAGCCTTTAAGTCAGGTGAGCAGATTCAGTGAACATTTTTGGGCCTCTTTTATCTCCTGATTACTTTTTGTGTACAAACAGTAAGTGAAGGTCTTTCTCATGCCTTTTTTTTTTTAACAGTGTTTAATTTTTCAAATGTTTGTATTTTCTGATGCAAGACAGCATGGATGTTGCCATACTCCCTTAAATTTCTGTGGCTTAAGAAGATGACATGCATGAGTGTACTTGCAGCTTTCTGGAAGCCGTGTTGGTCAAGAGGCAGGAAGGCAGAGGGTTTCAATTCAGCTTCATCCACCAAGGAGAGCACATAGCTCTCTGCTTCACGTAGCTCGTTACCCTCTTATATCTCCAAGATAAAAGTTAGATAAAAGTAGCATTCAGAAAAAAAAATCCCCATCTGATTTGTTTTGAGCATTTGAGTGGGTTTTTTTAAGTAGGACTGCCACTATATAACAACCCTTATAAAGTATTCAGTGCAAGAAATAGATGCCTAATTAGGCTATTGTCTGTAGGACACTTGTTTTACTCACTGTGGAAATTAGCAGAGTGAGTCACAAATGAGGTACAGACCTGGTGAAAAGAAGATGGTTTTGTGGTTATGCTAGTGGACTGTAATCTGGGGAATTGTGTCCTGAAGCTAAATGCTTCACAGAATTTTTCTGTGATGTTAAATAAGTCACTCCATTTCCATCAGTGACCAGCTAATTGTTTGTGCTTCGTTTTTCAGATATTCAGCTTGAAACAAGGGCCCGATTTGTGGAACTGATGGGCAGTTAAAAGTTCCGTCTGAAGCAAATGAGAATTGAAGGTGCCCTAATACCAATGAAAAAATTCAGGCCTTGGGCTTGATTTGAACTAGGTGTTTAGAAGTTAGGGAGACTGTAAATTTGTAGTATCTCTGCTTCAGTTTTCTAGCTGTGGAGGTTGTTAATTCTTTTAAACTCCTCTCATTTCCTCCCAAAACAACACCAACTCATTGAATTTATTTTGGTTTTAAAGTTTTTGAGGCACTTAAATGTCCCTGTTAAAAGTGCAGTAAGCTGCAAGGACACAGAATGTCCCTTTTTTCAGGACAGGAACTGGAAAGTGTGCAGTACATTAGAACTGGCATTTTACAGTGACTAAGAACAAATGAAATTACTCTCATTGACAGCTGCTAGACAAATTGAGGAGTCCACTTGAAGAAAAAAAATAACCAGCCCATAATTCAGGTAATAAAAATGTGTCACAGCACATACCAGAAAGAACCATTTAAGGTTTTGTAAGCCCGTTTAGTTCAAACACAAACTCTTATTTTGCAGTCATAATGCAAAGTAATTGATAAGTGTATACAGATAGGACAGTATGGTGGAGCCCCCATTGTCACCGTGCTCGCTCATTTTCTCTTTGGAGTATGAATAAGAAGGTAGTTTGTACCCATTTATCACTGAAGTTACAGATTCTTCATGTATTGTATCTTTGGTATCATTTTGAGAACAATTGTGCACCATTTCACAAATGATGTTCTGTCAGTCATAAAAGCAATGAGAATGGTAGTGCTGAGTCTTTTACTGGTGGGAACTTCCTTCTCCCGGTGTTGTAGTGGATTATAAAAGGACAGATAATAGGTTTTAACTATTGTCTCTAAAACAATACTATGTGTGATTTGCTTTTGACAACATTTGCATTTAAAGGGCATTCAGCACTGGTTCAGTCATCAGTAAAGTTTAGTTTTGCTAAACAAAGCTTCTGCCTGAAATATGCTGACTGCAGTAGTGCTATTTTAAGGCTTTACTAGTGTGAGATGTAAGGTCAGTGCTTATTTAATGATACTTAGCTAGTGACTTAATAGTAGCAGTTTTCATGGTGACGTCACTCTTTACTAGAAAATTGTTTTATGGTTCAGCTGTTCAGAAAATTGTTTGATTTTGATTTTTGATAATGATTCATCTTGCAACTGAGTGGAAACTAATTGCCTGTCTGGAAAAGATTTATAAGAGTGGATTTACAGATAACAAAGGACAGGATGTCCTTTCCAAACTTAGGTGCCATTCTGTTTGGAGTTGAAGACAGAAAACAATATTAAGGGAAACTTTACTTTTCAGTGCTTCATAAGATTTTTGTGCCTTATTTCTGATGCTGCCTTTAAAAACAAATTTTTTGGGAGCATGTCACCTTAGTTTATAGGCTGTTGCATTAGGACAAATTCTTAATTAAACAATTCTTCCATTAGTGAAAGGAGGGAGGGTCATGTTCAATGCATAATGGAATCAAATGCAGTGCAAGGATCTTTCATTCAACAGCAGGTAATAGTACACACAAGAGAGGCTTCAGAGACATTCAGAGATAAGATTCATTGTCTTACCTGCTACCAAAATAAGTATTTGGTTCTTAGTATGTCCTATTTTAAAATCCTAGATGCACAGTGAAAGCTTTCTTTAATACACTATTAGTACTACAGTTCTAACAGCTAGTTTTATCACTGGCAGTTCATGGAAAAGTCAAAGTTGTTTCTGAATATCTGAACTGTATCTTTTTCTTTCAAGAAAAACAATGGTCCCATACCCTTTGTGCGGTTTTCTTTTTCAACATGAAACAATAGCATGTTTGTATATGCTGTGTCCTGGTATTTTAAGAAGTTCACGTTTTTTTTGCCTTTTTTTTTTTAATCTCCCTGCATTGTCTTCTTAGCAATGCAGCTCCATTATGAGGTCTGACAAGGTGAAATAACAATGTTGAAAGTATACTGCAGCCAAACCAATTCATTAAGAGACTTATAGCTACACTTGCTGTGAAGAGACATTGGATATTTAAAATGCAAACCATTGCCTATGCCTGTGTTTCTACCATTATTGCTCCCACTGATTCTGCACAAGTGTTGATGCAGGAATGGGAAATTTCTAGAGCAATGCCGGTATAAAAGCAGAAATTTCAGAACTTTGAGTAAGCATTACTTTGAGAGGGGAAGTCAGGGTTACATGTCCAATAGGATTCCATATGATACCATTGTTAAATGTCATACTCGCTGAATGGAAATTTTTTTTTCTGTTAACACTTGTTTGGAGTGCATTCAGACTGAAAATGCAGCATTCTGAGGGCACTGTCTGTTTGAAACTCTTTTCGTGATTAGTTCTTAACCTGCAGACCTGGTCACCTTGTTGGAGTTATTACTTCATTTACTGCAGAACTTCAAGTGCCACAACAGATGATATTAGAATAAAGTATTGGAAACACTGAATATGTACTTCATTTATAGTCCACAATGCAACTAGAGCTCTCCTGTTTTCAAGAACCTCATTTAATTTTTAGTGAAGACATCCTCTCTGTTACAAATATACATCTAAATCTTAGTTGTTTCTTTATTTCTGCAGTAAAAAGCCTGATCTGGTCAATCGATGATTCTTGCTGAGGCAGGCACGAGTGCAGGACCAGCACTGAAGTCAGCTGACTTTTTTGTTCAGGCACAGTGTGGCTGTTCGTCTTCAGGGCTTCAGACTGCTGTGACCACTGGGTAATAAGTGAGTTTAAAAGTAAATACTGGTGAGTTTTTAAGAAGCACATCTTAGGGAAGTGGTGGCTCTCCTTTTAAACAAGCACCACTTTGTTTTCTTTCCTGTGCTTCAGTGAGATACAAGCTATGGCATGTAGGATCCCAGCTTTCTGCTGCTCTAAGAGATACAAGCTAGGCAGAGGAGAAATTTTTTTTTAATTTAGGAGAAAATTCTTCAGGAGTCTTCTCACTAGTTTCGAGAGGAAGGTGATTTTAACAGTAAAGCTGTAACATGTTTTCACAGTGAATGGGGCATTTTCCTTAGCAGTTTTTTTTAGTGCATTTTTTATGCAGATAGTTACTAATTTTTTACTAAACAAATCTGGCCTATGTAGTTTACTGTCTTGCTCTGAAGGGATCTCTTTTCAGGAAAGCTGGACTGTTTAATAATCTTCAATCTGTATTATGCTTCGTGTGCAGTCCCTTATGTTAGAATGGTATTGTTTCTGATTCATAGGTAAAACAGATTACCCCCAAAATACAGACTTGTATCCAGAAAGAAAAAGCAGCTCTAGTGTATATTTGTTACAACTGCTAAGTTTGACATCTGTTGGAACATGGAAGGAAAGAGGATTTCAAGATCTAGCAAAAGCTTACTAGTTTTCAAGATTCATGTCTTGAGCTGGGTATAGTTGGCTGGTCCTGATTTACTTGTGGCATTTTAAGAGTGGTTTGAATTTCAGCTGGTATTGCTGGAAGGAGTAGAGCATCAATTTGTGGCCACTAATGGCTCTGGTTACAAATACAAACGTACAGTAGCAACAGAAATGTGCTGGACATGGGCTTGGTCTCTGTGTGGAATAATTTTCAGTTTCTTTAGTGTTAGGTTAGTTCCTCTTCAATTTACAATTGCTTATTCAGGTATTCTGATGTTTTCACTGCAAGGCATGGGTTCAGTGCCTCTAAAAAACATCTAGAAATTAAGGACCTGGACAAATTCTCTCCAGTATTATGCTACTGTGGCAGAGATGGAGGGGAGTCTGGCCACTGTGAAACACTTTTCCTAGTTTTGCCATGAAAAGGCATTGCGAGACTGTCTTCAGAAACATTTGTGGCACAAAGTGATGATCAACAAGAAAGGAGGATGTAGCATCTGGTCTTCTATAATGCAGTGGCCTCATTTAAGATATTTGAGAGCCCTGACTTAATCACTAATACCTGTAATGATACTATGATATACTGTTGTTTTTATAGTTTTGTTGGAAGCTATTACGAAGAATGGAAGTACTGCTGGGGGAGGCGCTTACTGCCGAAAACCAGCCAGTAGCAGTGATCAAAGTAAGCCTAATAGCATGAAGGACAGCAATGCATCTGCTACAGGTGAAAGTGGAAAAGGCTACACCAAAGACCAAATGGAAGGAGTTTTAAGGTATGGCCTTACTTAAATATGTCACTGCTTTTCATTCTGTGTATTATGTACTTAGCATCCAAAGAAGCCACAGAAAATTCAAGATCAGCTCAAAGGGTTACTTCTACTGAACTGTGACTAAAAGGAAGAGGACAGTTTTGCTGGTTTTAAACACTGTATGAGATGCTATCACTTTCTGCAAGAAAGGTGATACTCCTCTCTTTAAACCTTCAGTGTTACTTAATGTAATGATAATACTCAAAATGGTTATTAAGTAGATCTCACAGTAAATGAAAATTCTGTAGTACAGCACAGGACAGTGTTTTTGTTGTATATTTTTATACTGAATATATATGTTTTCTCCTAAAGTTTATTTTCAAGCTAATCTGCATGTACAGGCTGGTCTTAGATAAGCATTAAAATTATTTTGTTCTGAAAGTAAAGCTGTCTGAGAAGCACTGAAACACATAGTCTGAGTTGCATTATGAACTCTGTACTTAGTGCAGCTTGGTAGTATTAAGATGGGGTGGCATCACAAAAGGAGGATGTGCAGAAAGAAACAAAAATCAATAAAAATGTCTTTTTGAGCAAGGAACTCTTAAGTGATGTTCTCTCTACACACTTGCTGGCTGTAAAAGCAAGCAAAATATTGTTTGATATATGCCCTGATTTCTGCTAAAGAAATACGGATATAGCCTCTCTGAAATAGCACATCTCAGAACCCACCTACAGTTTAAGGTAAGCCTAGCCCAAATATTTTTGAGGGAGCTTGAAGGGAAATCAAAAGATGACTGTCTTCTACTTTGTGTAGATTGGATGAACTGTCGTGCAAAATAGAAATGTGGTGGGGATTTTTTTTTTGTGTGTGTGCATGTGTGAAATATATGTGTCTGTTGGTACTCTCTTAGGATCTTTCCCTGAAATTCAATAATCTGTTCAGCTGTGCTAACAGTGAGGAAAAAGTAGCTTTTATTTGTTGATACAGAAGCTCTGCATTCAGACAGGTTGACAACAGCATCTCTGACATGGTTATCCTCTTGGAGTTGTTATTTACTAGAGCTTTTAATTTGCTGTCATCTCTGCTTAATTAATGTTACTGCCCTTCATGATGCACCTGAAGCAAAACCCAAATAAGTGTGTACATTTTCAGTATCCTTGTACCAGCTGTTAAAATGGATGCTAATGTGTGTACATACCCACACGTATGAGACAAAATACCCAGAAAGAAGTCCTCTGTAAAATGAGGCTTAGTTCAAATTAAGGCATGTAACATACTTTTAGAAAGCTTCCACAAGGAAGGCTCTACTATTGCCAGTATTCACTCACCTGTGACATGCCACTCTGAGCTGCAGTCTGCTTTGACATCAGTCTCTCTACAAGATCTGTCTTTGTGTTTGTTTTACCAGAAGGTATGCTGCCTACTTTGTCTTGACTAAAATGATGTTGTAGAGCCAACTCTTCTCTCTGGTAGCCTTTTGTGATATTGAGTATTGCTTCCTTGAAGGGATTTCCTAGATGCCAGATAAACTTAATCCAGTTTGTTGAGATCAGAATCAGAGTTAGGGTTATTCACAGAAGTTGCACATTGAGGACAATCTTTATGCAACATTGCCTCAAGAATATTGAATATTAAATATGAGTTTTTAAAACCTTCCCAGATATTTGCAAAATAAGCAGTTGTAATGGCTTATAGAACAGCTCATGTATGTATTTTACATACCAGTTAAAACCATGTGTTAAAACCGTATCTTTGTCTTGGCTTGGGTAGTGCTACCACCCTTTAATACAGCAGTTTATAAACCTTTGGAGAGAGACTGAATTTTTGTTTAGAAGTGCATTGGTCAACAGAGCAAGTCTCCAGTTCGTATTGCAAATTTTGAAAAGTTTGTCATGTTGTCGGTTGGGTGACATCAACAAACCACTTAAAAATTTGTGATTAAGAATTAAAAAACATGTGTGCCTTGTTAATGAGAACAGAATTAAATATGGCTAAATGGGCTAAAACTTAGTGGAGAAATATTACACATTGTGATGATAGCTGAGAGAAAGTTCATATTTAAACCACAGTGAGAATGAGCTTCCTAGTTGAAAACATGACAGGCTGCATATGTTATTGCTTCAGTCTTTTCCAGTTAAATGAAATGTGCCTCTCAGGGGAGAGTATTCTCCAGAGAGCAGAGCTTGTCACCACCATATGCGTCTGCCATGCCACAGTGGCATGGTTTTCAGACTTTTGAATTGGTTAAAGAAATAATGTGTGAAGAGAGGTGGCTTTAATTTAAATAGCGTTACATGCCTGATTTTTGTCTTTTTTTCCCTGTAAGGAAAGAAATTTCTAAATATCAGGGTAGCAAAATCTTCAGACTTTAGTAAATTCTGACTCTTACCATGAATTTGACTCTTGAGAAACAAAGTTGCTTTGCATTTGTATGATTTGAAAGTGGCCTTTATCCTCAAGTATTCTGCCTTCTAGGAGTTTTTGGTTCTGATTAGTAATTGAATGATTCTTTAACTACAGATGTAATTTCTAACACTTCTGTTGTAAACTTTAGCGAGCAGTTGGACAGGAGGACTGACTAAGCTCTGTGGTTTGGATCTCTGGATAGAGTTCCTGGAGTTGTCCAGCTATCTTGAATTTGCTTGTGACAGTAGATTTAGGAAGCATAATGAAGACATCTGTGGAGCAATATAACTCATTTAACTGCATTAATTTTCATCAGGGTTACTCTAGTAATGTGAGTAGGTATGAGTACAAACAAGCACCTCTGTGCTGGTTTTGCTTTTTCTACATACACAGGGGACATTGATCACTAGCAAACTCCCATATCAGTTCTGTAAAGCATTACATGAGCTTGCAAGTTGCTCAGCAGGGACAACTGTAAGATGTACTGTATTTCCACTGATTGCATAAGTGCTGGGTAATGCTCTGCTCTTTGTGGGAACTATGCTGTCTGTTTCAGTGTGACAGTTTGAAGCTTGGAATGTACCAAAGCACTTAGTTGCTTTTAAATTGAAATACTTTGAAAATACTATCTGTAGTACATGCATCCTTTTCTTAATGATTCTTACCTTGTCACTGAGAACTGGATCAAGTTGCCTTAACTCCTTTAGGTGACTGGCATGTTGGAGATATTGACAAGAGACTGGCAGAAATATGTTAGGACCTACAGCAGACTTAATATCTCTTTAGAGCAAGTGCCCTAGAAGTCTCTAGGCAATTGAAAGCTACCTGAGCGATCTCAAGACAAATGTGTGAGAATCATGTGCACAACAAAAAAAGGGAGAATTTCCTTTTGGATTTTGTAATCTTTGTTTGAAAGCAATTCCTTCACTGTCTCATGTAGGATTTTTTACTGAGATAAAGAAATTAATCATTTTTGTAAAAAAGAAAATTTAAGATTTTTTTTTTTGTTTAGTTCACTTAAAACAACTGAGGAAGTACTGATTGGGATTAGGTTTCGAAGTTCTTACTTAACTTTCAAACAAATTATGTTCATAATATCTGCCTAGTCATACCATGTATGCAGACCCTTTTTGAGATTAGCATGAAGTTTAAAAAAAAAGGATCACTTGCCTGCTGTGTATTAATCTTTCCCATTTCTTTTTAAACTGTGAAATATGTGTTATCAGTTGTCTGCTACATGATTTAAAAAATAGTTTCTGATATATATATATACATGTATGTTCTATGATTTATACAGGCTCTCTTTAAATTATCTTAAAATTCATATGGTGTTTGATCTCTTTGGTCTCTTTTTTTAGTGGATAAGCTGTAGCGTATATTAAATATTATCTTTTTCACATCTAAAAGATAGCTGCCATGATTAGTATTATGCCAGAGTTGGATTGCTGTCCTTGAAAATTCTGGTGGCATACTGCTTTTTCTGCCTTGGCAGTGCCTGCTTCCTGGAAGAAAACACAGGAATGTTTGGATCTTTGAGACAAAACCAAAACAAACCGACTGAGGCATAAGTTCTGTAGAAACATTGCAAGGCAAAATTAAGTGTCATCCAGTAGTGGTCAAGAATAGTCAGTAGTTTGATTTGAATTCATGTAGTAAGCCAAAAAATTGCCTCTACACATTTCATGGATCAAACAAGAAGTGTAAGTTGTGTGACTGCCTTTTTCCAGACATTCTGCTGAGACTTCTGCAGATTCAGCAAAAAGAGGTTTATCAGTTCTTTTCTAACATGGGGTCAAGAAGATAATTAACTGAAAGTGGATTAATAAGAGCAATCAACATGTGCTGAAATGGAAAAAACCCTCACAAACCAACAGAGCCAGGAAATCAGGGCATGTCTTTAATTAGACTGTAGAGCTACCATGAGTTGTTGAAATACCCAGTTGAATGGTTGAGAAATTAAGGTAGAAATCATATTCATAGAGCCTGTCATGGAAAAGTGGCACAGAAGACATGATAAACTTTGTCAGAAAGCTCCTGCCTTTAATCTACACTTTTTATAACTAAAATAAAAGCTTAAATAAAATCTGGAGAAAAGTATGCTGATGTAAACGCAGCCTTGAGTATGTCATATCATACACACGGTAGAAACAAACTGATCAGGCACACACCAGAGCAAGGTACTAAGACAAGCACCCAAATGTGGTGTTAAATCTATCAGTAAAACAGAGATCTGAAACTTCTGGTGCATTTGTTTGTGAAACTAGGGATATTCTGGTACCAACTAGAGTTCCTCAACATGCTGCGACCTTCCCTTCCCAATCTAGAGCACTTTTTGCAGACCACGCTTATATCACCCAAACTGTGACTGGCACGTTCCCAATTCAGCTGCAAGATACCATTTGCATCAGGTCCTCTGTCATCACTGGAAGTTTGACTTGTATAGAAATTGGTCTGCATTTTACTCTGTTTTTTGTGCAGCTCTGGGATCAGAAGTCAGTGTAGTTTCCTCTTGCTCAGTTCCTTGTCATAACTTTCACATTGCTGCTCACTGTGCTGCTCAGTTCAGATTGCCATTGGGAGAAATAATTGTGGCTCCCCTCACAACCTTTGCAGATTGTGGACAAAGTGTTTGTCTTTAAGATTGTTCCTGTGCATGTAGGCAGAGGCTTTGGAATGCCCTTTGAAATACCTAGTCATATTCCAAACTTCATGGTTGTGGATTGCTGTGGGTATTTAATATAGAAGTGCAAACATCTCCCGTAGGTTTGCTAATCTGATAAGAGCTGTTGATGCTGACCTAATCTGAATTGTAGATTTGAAAAGTGAACCAACAAGCACAGCAGTAGGATCATGTCATTCCATAGTCACAGGAGAACCAGCAGTAGTAGCGCCAGAATTTCTGCTGGTGAGAACAGATATTTCAGGACGTGAAGGGTTTTCTCTACTGTCAGCTGTCAGAGCATGGAGAGGAGCCCAGTGTCAAGCGGAAATGGTAGTTGCTGCAGTTTGAAGCTGGCTGACCAGTTCTGCTGCAGGTGCTGGGATAGTGAAGCTTTGCAAGTTGTGACAAGATACCTCTGTCAACAGACTGGGGCTGAATGTAGGCCATTGCTTGCTCTCATGCTGTTTGAGAAATCTATTCTCTCTAAGTCAGATATTATTTCAGGAACATCCAGCAATGTGCCCTCTTAAAACAGCCAGCAAATCTGTTAACCAGAAGGACAGTGCCAAGGTGTTGGCAAGGGACTAACAATTGAACAAGGACAGAAATTAGCTAAACAACAGAAATAATTTTATAGTAATTCAGATACAGAAGTGATCTCAACCAGGAATGAAAAACACAAGATAAGCAATTCACAAAAAACAAACCCCCAAACATAGTATCAGTGAAAACACCAAACTTCCAATAACCCAGAAATAAATAACAAGAACAAAAAATTCAATACAGAATGGGCAGTCAATAAACAAGTGATGTGTACGCTGGAATTTTAAAAAGGAACATCTGTGTAGAGTTTACATATGCAATAAAAATAGCAGTAGGAACTAGAGCCTTAAGGGCAGCAAGACCAAACAAACAACAATTTGAAATGCAGCATTCAGAAAGTTAGTTGTTCATGCTGAGAGTGTTGCAGGACAGGGCTTTCAGGTGCAGCTAAAACCCAGAAGTAACATCAGTGATTGGGCTTTTCCAAAACCTCCTCTGGTTGTACTCTTTATTTTAGCCTGTCTCTGCTGGCTGATGTTGTGTGCCCTGCAATAAGAAGTGGGAAGGGATGGATCCTACCATCCATCTGCCCTCCTGTGACAGATCTCCACAAGGCAGTTCAGTGGTGCAGGCAAGGGATTCTGGCTGACTGAGGATTGTCAGGTGTCAGTCTGCTAGAGAGAAGGAGTGAAGAATATGTCCAAAAAGGTCTACATCTGCAGGACAATGATCAAAATTGACCATGGCCTTCAAGAGCTTCCAGCAGGTGGAGAGAAATTTTCATCAGGATAGTGGAGCTTGGGGGAAGAAGATTTGGTGAGTCTCTGTGCAAATCCCATTATCCCCATCTCTGTAAGGAGGAGGAGGGATGAGGCATGCCAGGCCCTGGTGGGACTCCACTGTTTGAGAAGCCTGGTGACTGCACAGCACATGTGTGACCCAAGGATCTGGTAAGTTGTCCTGGTGATCCCCTACAGTTTGACCTGTGTTAACCTGATTTACCAGGTTGAGTTTGGGGTGCATTAAAGTTTTGCCTCTCAGGAGCACGTCACAAACACTTATAACTCTGTTTAATTGGAAAGCACCTTCTAATCCTCTTTGTTTGTCCCATTGTCCCCAGTAATAGCAGCTGCAGTACAGGCTTTGGTGCAAAATTCATGGACTTTGCTGAGGGGGGAAAACAGAGCTGTTAACCTTGTAATAATTGCCCTGAATTGTGCTCTGTCAGCGACCTCCTGGCCAAAGTCATTGACTTCCTCTTAGTAAGGAACTGCATTAACCAGATCCTAGCTACTTGCAGTCCAAGTGCTCTTTACCTTGAAGTGGCCAAGCAATGATATAAAACTGTTGGCTAATGGCAGTGTAGCAAGGGCTTCATAGCATAAGGTCATTGCTGAGAATTCTGGGCTTAGTTACGGGGTTTGGCCCCTGTGCATTTGTACAATCATTTAATGTTTTTTGGCTTTAAAGCTTGATCTGCCTAATCCAAAGTCATCCAAATTGCCATGTGGGTCTGTGTGTTCCACATCTGTGTTTGTAGAACTTTTTGTTTAACAAAGCAATCACTAGGAAATACTTGCAAAGAGAAAACAGGAATGTGTTACACGTTGGCTGAACACTTGTTTCTTGATAATGACAGTACCTCATTTGTGGACCAGGTTCAGGATAGCTGTTGCATGGATGTGACTGCATTAAACCTTTGGATATGGCCCACAAAGCAGGTTTCTCCCTGCACTTTCTCATTGGGAAGCAGCTCTGGTTTGATGCGTTGGCTCTAAGCAGATCGTGGTGTCAGAAGCTGGTGGGCCACATGTTGATCTGAACATCTTCTGATTGGTACCCACCATTCCTGCTTCTCCCTTGAGGGTTGCCCACTGTGGAACTTCCATTGGTTGTGAATGGGAGGGAACTCTCAAGTGAGTTTTTGCGGGGCTAGAAGAACAGATTGGCATCTATTGGGTTCTTTCTTTTTCTGTGTTTCTTCTCTTGACATCTTAGAGTTGTGAAATAATGCATATCAGTTCTGCAAATATGTAAACTTCCATGTTTTTGGGTTTTTTGTGTCTGTGCCTTTCATGAGAAATGACCATATGCTGTTGAGGGACAAAGTTGTTGAGGATGCACTGGTGACTCACAATGTAATTTTATATCAACCAAAGTTCTCGAGAGACTGGTCCACAAACAGATAATTCAGAAACTGCATTATTGAAGAGAACTTAGATTGGATGCCAATGTAGCAATTTCATTAAATAAAAGCTTAATTGGATGCTGTTACCTGTTTAAATAAAGCTACCTGTTCTTGATACAGTCAATAAGTCATCCAGGTACTGAGGATTAAGGGATCTGTACACTACCACTTTTTTTTCTGCTTGTACAAATTACCAAACAAAAGTTTCCAGTACTCAGACTATAATATATTTTCTTTCCATTCTTTCTTGACGGATTTGCTGTGTTCTTTTTAGTTAGTTTTATCAGCTTTCTTAACTGGACCTTATTAAATGTTGCTTCAATATAATGAACTATATTTATTTCACAGGATGTTTGTGTTGGCAGATGCTTGCATACGTTCAATTCAGTGCTCTTGTGAGCATTACACCAAGGCTTCCGTAAAAGCTTGTGTTGTTTGAACACAGGAAACAGGATCCCTCATATGAAACTTGATTGGACCAGTCTGTGAACTAGTAAGGACCACACATGATGGCATGGTTGTACTTCTGATGCTCACTTTCCCTTAATTACAGGCTACCCATACTTCTTTCATGACAATGCCAAAGGCTTGCTTCCCACCCATTTTTTTCCACTTGGCTGCCCTGTGTATAAACTTGACAACATTAAACCCATATTTATGTAGAAATTTGTGCATTTGAAAGAATTCAGGTACAGTTACAGCCAAGTGAGGAGATTCACATGAAGCTTTCAAAATATATATGGAGGTAATTTCTGTTTCTTGCTCAGATCAGCCCTTTTTCTTGGTATGCAGCCAGTGTCAGTGTGTCATTTCTGCAGTGCAAGTTTACAATTCAGCCTTATTTTTCTAAGTTTCCGAATTCTTACCCACGTACCTTGGTTTGATTTTTAAGGTGTGTTTACTTGTTTGGTCAGTTCTTCCTGCCCACATAGAATCAATGTTCTCCCTTCCCCTGTAACTGCCCTTTCTTTCCTCTGGGTATTGTAAAGCATACCAAATGATTACATCATTTCCAGATTTTGCTTTTCCTGTCTGAGTGAGACAGCCTACAAGAAGACTATTTCCAAGTTTTCAGAGTTTTAAAGAAAGCTACACTTGAATATATGAGATGAGCTGAATATGTTGGAGCTGTTATTGTTTCTTTGAATTTACATAAACACTTACAGAAAGATTGTTAAAGATCCAGGTGCACTCCCAGCAGCAGAAGTATTCTCATGTGTCTTACTGCCCTGAAAAGTGATTGCTTGAATGGTGTTACGAGTTGACTTTTGTTTGGAGAAAGGGAGGTATTGTTTGGTTTGTTTTATATCCTGTGTACTGAAGTGCCTTTGCTGCTTAGAGTCAGAGCAGGCCTTCCTTTCTGCTAGCTCTGCAAAGTAAATCTAGTATCTTCTTTTTATGCATTATTATACAGGAATATTAGCGTAATTGGGGGTGAGGTAATGCTACAGTAATTGCAAACTGAAACCTTTTCTTACAACTGTGGTAGCTCTACAGTAGAACAAGTAGAAGAAATGTATGTAGTAAGTAATTTTGAATACAACGGTCTGTTGTGCTCAACAGTGAGTTTATTATGAAAACTGGCGTTCTTTGTTTCTAGAATGGATATTTTAAAATATTTTATATTGAAAGCAAGAAATGTAATTCACTAGTGCAATGTATTACCTCATTTGCAGCTGTGTTCTAACACACTGCTTTTGCATCTTTTTGCTTGCAACATTTTACTTAATTTTCTTTTGCAGTATAAAGAAATGTAAAAATTATTACGAAGTCCTTGGGGTGTCAAAGGATGCAGGTGAAGAAGACCTAAAGAAGGCTTATAGAAAACTTGCTTTGAAATTCCACCCGGACAAAAACCAAGCACCTGGAGCAACAGAGGCTTTTAAAAGTAAAATATCATTTTTACTTAAAAGGTTTTTTATTATTAAATGTTGTCCAAATAAAGGAAATTTATCTGTATTGGTAACTTGTCTTTTTATTGTCCATGTGTTTTGTAGCTGATGTTAAACTGACATTTTTATTCAAGAAAATATTTGACCTTTATTATATTAGAAGTATAGATAAATAATGTGGACTTTTGCAGTAACATTCTCTTTCAGAGGATTGACTGTAATGTTCAGGTGCAGGGAGCAAATATTTGATCTGTGAAACCCAATTGCACTTTTTTTATTGTTGTTGACTTAATGCAGTCAGTTGACTTTTACTACATTGAATTTTTACTATACTTGAGCTTGGAAAAAAACAAAGCAATCCTTGACAGCAAAATGCATTTTATACTGAATCCCCTGCCACACTAAGTTACCTTTTCTGTAGAATTCCTGGTATGTGTGCAGTTTTACTACTTTTTCCACACAAAAACACGAGTTCAAACATGGCCTTATTAATAGTTGCCTTTGACCATTTTTTAGGTAAAATTCAGTCTGACTTGACCTTATCTAAGGCTGCCAAACTTAGCCCTGCAAAAGGGAAATTGCTGAGGAAAAGCTTTTTAAAGAAAACTACGCCTTCATCTCAGTTGAAGAAAAATGTGAATCTCTAAGAAATGATCATGCATAAATAAACAATCTGATTGTGGTACATCTTTTTTATTTTTTTCTTGTGTGAGGTTTGCATGCAGACATTTGAAAAAATCATTCGGATAAAACACTTAAATTGGGGAGGGAAAAAAAGAGAAAAAAAAAATCCTGAGCAAGACATCTGATACAGACTTTAAGAGGTAATTATAATAATATATTAACAATTCCAGATGAAAAGTAGATACAGCATAGCAGGAAAGTTGATGGCTAATGATTAAGTTAATACAGCTATGTGATGTCTTTATCTTAAAAAAAGGTATTATTCTTATGAAATTATCTCAGGCTCTAGGAATAAAATAGTTCTTCCTTGTTAATAGCTTTTTAAATAATCTTTAAAATGTTAAAAATCAGGTTTTTTAATAGTTAATATTTTATTTAACATTAGCACTTTGTACAAGTCTGATTTCTTCAGCTTAATTTCACTTTCTGGTTCTTAACTAGGTGAGTAAATGAACAGAAAATTTTGTAGGGAAATCTTGTTGACTACAAGTTATTTAATGAAAACTAGCATTTTCTTGCAATGAAATTATTGTGATCTTTTTGTATGGCTGAGTAAATTTACAGTTTATCTTTCCTTTAAAGGTGTCTGGTGAGTTTCTGACATCCATCTGAGAAAAGGAATTCATAATAATAGTTTTTATTTCATAATAATGCTTTAAGGGAAGGTCACATTAGAAAAGAGAATTGAGTTTCATCATACTTCATGATGCTTAAATCCTGAACTACCTACTACTGCTCTTCTATTGTATTGAGCAGTCTCACTGAGGTTGAGTTTTTTGAGATTCAAAAGTTTTAGCAAATACAATGAGTTTTACTGTCTTGGAATCTCTTTTACCCAGTTCATCAAAATTTTTCCTTCGAAACTTTTAAGCAGTGCATTTTTTCTTTTTTTTTTATATTTTTCTTGAAAGAGAATCATATTGGAATCAACTCTGTTGTGAATTAGGAACAGATAATGAAAAGCACGTAACAAATAGGCACACTGTGTCAGTATGGTGTCTTCACTTTGTGTGCAGTCACCTGATGGGTCTCCCTAGATTCTTAATTCCTGAGAAAATCTAAATTTTTACTAGCAATTTTATCCTTGCACTGAGCAGCAGAGCAATATTTGGTGTCAGTGTATATCATACTCTCAGTGCAAATAACCAGGCTTTATTTCTTTGGGTTTTCTCCTCCACTTAAAGGAATTGCTAATTATTTTTTTTTTCCTAAGGGCATCTTAAAAGACACATAGCTGAAACTAATTAAATTTTTCTTAGATTGGATAATGTTTAAAATATTAATTATAAGCCATGGTCTTATTTGTCTGTGTTGAGGTTATAATGTTGCACCTTTCATGAACTTTTGATGACTGATGGCTTTTCAACTCTGAAAAACATAATCCCTGTGTCTTGGGTTGGTTGGCTGCAAAAGAAACCTTTTGTTGGAGAGGCCTGGAGGAGAGAGAAGAAAGGAAGGCAGAAAGGGTTTAATGAAGTTAAGGCTCAGTGAAGATGGTTCATCAAGTGGCAACAAATTTTCCTTCAGTCTGCAAGAGCTGTGTGTCTGTGCATGGCAAGAAAAAAAGCTGTAGAGTCAGCAGAATATGTGTTTTTTCTCACTGCTTTTTTTCCATGCTCGCCTAACTCAGGTTTTTATCCTTTCTACTGTCAAAGTTGTTCATTTGTGATAACATAGCATGGGGACAAGCCTCCAGGCCAGGCACTCCAAACACTGAGGTCATGCTGACAGCCTTAGGAACACGCATGTTCCTGTTGTGTGCACATGTTCTATTCTTCATGTTGTGTCAGGCAAAACTGTTATTAATATAATCCATAAAACATCTTCAGAAGCATAGAGAAAAATACACTCACACTCTTGTAGACAATGAAGTCGATGCATTCAAAGAACTGACCATTTTTCAAATGAAGCCAAGGAAAACCTTCTGAGTCTATGATTTTTTTTTATGCTAGGCTGCTAGGGCAAACTGAACTTTGCAATTACCCAGTTTCAGAGCTTTCGTTGAAATGCTTGATGCTTTTTTTGTAATTGCAGTGAGAGAGAACATTTCCACAGGTGTAGGTGTTCCCCTAGAAAAAGAAACAAAGCTCTCCTGCCTTCTGCCTCATTCAACAGGATAAAAGGCCTTTGAATAGCGTTGGTGGGAAACTTTGTGGAAGCTATTCTGAGAAAAGTAGAGATGCGTCTGGACCTTGTTCTGCTGTAGTTGTTTTGTAACAGACAGTTACAGGACATCGTTTGCTGCCTATTTTTGACTTTGAAGTTGCAATTTTCATGCTGGAATAACTTTTGTCATTCATTTATGGGAGTTGTCTTTTATTCCTTGCTTCAGAAATCGGAAATGCGTATGCTGTGCTGAGTAATCCAGAAAAACGAAAGCAGTATGACTTTACAGGCAGTGAAGAGCAAACATGCAATCACCCTAGCAACGGTAGATTCAACTTCCATAGAGGTTGTGAGGCAGATATTACTCCAGAGGATCTGTTCAACATGTTTTTCGGAGGGGCCTTTCCAACAGGTATTTGTATACATCAGTATAATTGTTGGGATGTACTGCTCAGAGTGGCATTAGAGTTTGTAACATTATAAAATAGTAGAATTATTCCAACCTGCCTCCAACCCCAACTTTTCAATCTGTATCATAGTTTATTTTTCCCCCAAGCGTTGCTAAATACCAGAAATGGCAGTTCAGTTCTTTGGAGTTACTATCTTAGAGCTTAGAACACTTATTCTAAACAACATTGAAGTTGTAAGATACTTAATGTTAATTTTTGTGCCAATGTGCAGTAACGTTAAGTGCTTTATGTGGCTGCTTCTGTATTGGCCTCTAAATAATATTTTTTTTTCATTATTTAAATGTGGATATTTCTTTCTTCAGGTAGTGTACATTCATTTTCTAATGGTCGTGCTGGCTACAGTCATCCTAATCAGCACCGTCAGAGTGGACATGAGAGAGAGGAAGAGAGGGGTGATGTATGTTTAAGCATCATTGGCTTTAAACTATGGATTGTAAAATTTGCTGGTAGTTGCTTTCAGTGATGTGAGCTCTGTACTGTAGAGGAGGATTTGTACTTGCCAGTAAGGTATTTTAAAACTTCAGCAGGTGGTAGTCTTACTGATTGGCAAACAGACCTGCAAATTTGAGAAGGTAATAGCCTGGTTTTGTAAATCTGTTGTTGTATGTCACTATCTTACTGTTGACTAGCATTATTAGCCTAAATATAGCACTAGTTCTGGCCACTAAACCTTGTCTGCATTTAAAAATTTATTTGGGCTGAGGTAAGAATTGAACTTACGGCTCAATATTCACCTACATGAATTATCTATAGTCCTGTATAATTACATATCACTGTATATATGAGACCAAATCATGGCATACAATGTAACTGAATCCAGCTTTTTTTGTAGTTGCTCGTGGGTACATGCTAACCCATGAACTCTTGCACTCTTAAGAATATTTGTGTAAGCATTAGAAAGTTCATATAATACCACAGTGTTTGCAGTTACAGTTTTTCTAGCAGCCTTTGAGGCTTAAAGCAGAAAGTCACGCTTAGCATTAAATCTTGTCAAATTTACCTGCTTACTTGACGCTCACTTACGAAATACCTGCATGTGTTTGTTCCTTAGGGAGGTTTCTCTATGGTCATTCAGCTGATGCCTATTATTGTGTTGATCTTTGTCTCCTTGTTGAGCCAGTTGATGGTATCTAACCCTCCCTACGCCTTATACCCAAGATCGTAAGTAGTGCTTAATTACATTACCTTAAAACAGAGAGGAAGATGATGGAATCATCCTCTCCCACTTAGAAGCATTATAGTGAGCCTTCCATTAGTTGGTCCTTGATTTTCCACAGTGAGGAAAAGGAAGGAAGGTGTAGACAAAGCAGAACAAAACTTAAAATTTGGGTACCAAGAACATGCTGAGAACACAATGGCAGAAAGAGGTCAGCAATACCTGGAGTTTAGGTTGCTCAATACAAGGCAGTGGGTACATGTAACATGGCATGTTGCAAAGATGTTTGCATCTCCAACACATTTAAAGAAATCCTGAAACCTGCTGAGGCTCATTTTTCTTTAGGGTCATCTGTGCTTGTAGCAAGTGAAGTACTTGAAAGCAACTTTCTCAGCCTTACTTAAGTGTTAAACTAGATGAGGGCTGGGAAAATTGTCTATTCTTTGCTTCATTTTAGGTGATGGTAAAGTAGTTTATCCTCATTTTCTTGCAAAGAATTCCACTAGTGAGATTTAACTGCTTTGTACAGTAGGATATATAAGCCTTTTTTCCCGGTAAGACATAAATAATTTGAATCAAGCATGCAACTAGCTAGTAGACCTAGCCCACTCGCCATAACAGTTTTAAAGACCCTTAGTTCCTTGCAGAGCTCTCAGCCCCACAACAGAATGGTTTCTTTTCTCCTGTTTTTCAGAGTTCTTTATTTCTGGAGTGTGTCGTTTTCCCCTTCTGCAGCTAAGCTGTTGTGACGCTTAGAAATGCTTCTCTGCCAAAATCTTTGCATCCAATCTTTCATTTTTAATCTGCAGAATGCCAGCAGGAAAATGGATTTATCAGGGCTGGCAGCAAACACTTTAGAATGGAGGTGCCTGTACTAGGTTGCTACAGAATACTGTCCTCTTTTTCTTTCTGTTGAGTTTGAATGTAATTTTCTATTACCAAAGCTTACATTTGCCTAAAAATGTATGAAACAAGTGGCTTAGTAAAATGGAGTTTTTTTGAGGTCAAGTGTTAAAGCAGCAGAAGTTTAATGATCAGGGGAATGCAGTAATTTTATTCTCTAGCAGATTATACAGCCATTCCTTTCATTGCTGGTCTTGAAATGACAAATTCAGTAACATGCTGGTATTATTCTGTAATAAGAATATATTTTAAAAGTCTATTTGTGGTATAAGAAAAAATCAAATTACTATTTAGTCTCTCTCTCCCAAACCCTTCTTTTTTGCAGAAGTACAGGGCAGACCATAAAAATGCAGACAGAAAACTTGGGTGTCATTTACTATGTCAACAAGGACTTTAGAAATGAATACAAAGGAGCGTCATTACAGAAAGTGGAAAAGAGTGTGGAAGAGGATTATGTGTCAAACATTCGTAATAACTGTTGGAAGGAGAGACAACAAAGTAAGTTTGGTTATATGTGTAATTTCATGAAAGCTTGCATTACTATAAAAATAAACTATCTCAGACAAGAGTTAAGTGCTTGTATTTTTAAAATATCTCAATGCAAAAGCAGTTGTAAGGTTCTGTACTGTTTCTCACTTTAAAAGTGTCCCCAGTGTCACTTAATTTCTGAGTTTTACTCAGTGACCTAACAACCATCTGCAAATCATCAGCAATTTTAGCCTGCTGCTTTATTATCTGTGACCATTTCTTATAAAATTAAAGACTACACTGAATTGATAATGACAAAGCTTTTGCCCTTAACTTACAGTGAATTCTAAGACTTCTAATGTCTTCCACATTATTTCATCATGGCAATATCTCATCTTCCTGGATGCTTTTATGCAGATAGATAGATAGATAGACAGACAAACAGATAGATAAACTGAAAACTTACATACATGTTTCCAGAGAGGGGGAAAAATAATCTGCCTTGGACCACAGTACATACAAATACTGCTTTTCCAGGCAACCAAGGAAGGCAGCATGTCCTGTAAAATATAAGCTCTGAATAAGTGCTTCATCTTTTGCCAGTGCTAAATAATTTTTCTCCGTGGACTTGGTACCATGGCTATATCAGACCTTAAAAACATCTATTTATCCAATCTAATATTATACAATATGATATCTGAATATTTTCATTCAGAAGCCTAGAATTCAGTGTTAAAGCATAAGAATACTGAATATCATCAGCCATCTCCAAGTCAGCATCAATTTTAACCTGTTATTCTATTAATTGTGACCATCTTGTGAGCCTTTATGCCTTGTGAGAGCAGTGCTGCTAAAATGACATCAGTATTGAAACCAGATGGTTTTGACTTTTTAGGTGGTAAACTTCATTAATAGCTTACTGGAAAAATAATGAACTGTCAGTAAACTGACTAGAAGCAAATAGAATGCTCTTCTCTGAGTGAAGTCACATGCTCCTGCACAGCTTTACTCTCTGCAGTCCAGAGCTGCCAGGCCCTTCAGCTAAGATGGCCCCTCAGTTTTTCCCAGCTGTAAAAAGTAGTTTACAGAAATGAGAGGTCATTGTTAACAAAATATTAAAGACAAGATGTAATACAGCACAATAAAAAGAGGATGTATTATTTGTACATTTCTTCATCAGAGTGTAGATCTGGAAGGACAGTTTGCTTTTATTGACCTAGTCATTACATTTAAATTTACCAGCATGTTACACTGTCTCTTCTGTAATATATTCACTATCTAAATATCTTTGAAAAGGCTTAGTTGATAGGCAATTTCCACCTGGGGTGGAAGGGAGAAGAAATATTGCCTTTCTCATCTTTCAGCAGTTATTGTTGACATGCTTACTTTTTTAAGCATGAACAGCGTCACAGACAATGCGAGGAGGCCCATGCTTCTGTATATACTTATTTACTGGGGAAAAATGTGATGGCTACAGAGACATCTGATCCCAGTAAAAAGAACAAAAATAACCTGAGGGTGGTGACTCTCATGTTGTTTGCTACTTGTAATTCATCAGTTTGTGAAAACTACCCAAATTGATTTTGAGTAAGAGGCCCCTAATGGATTTTCTGTATTTATTTCTGTGGGTCTATGGATTTAAAATACTTGCTGTGTTGGATCTCCATGACAGTACAAATCTATCCAGCATTGATTGACATTTAAGAATGCCTTGCTAATCCATTTTTAGTTGACGAAAAAGATTTTACAGAATTAAAATGCTTGGCAATGTCAAGCTGCTGAACACAAGTATAATACAGAGAGTTCTTAATTATTAATACCTCTGAATCACTGAAGCAGTATCAGTTGAAGTAAAGGGCTTAACATTCAGAATGGATTTCTTTAGCCACAGACAAGATGCTTGAGCTGTCGATAATATGCAGGATCACTGAGCGTGGCCTATATTTGTATTGTTTAATGAGGTCTGACAGAAGTAGTAGAAGATTTTTTGTTGTTTTGTTCTTGTTGGTTTTTTTTGTGGGGGTGGGGCTTTTTTGTTTGGGTCTTTCATTTAATCAGATAGTGCTGTATGAGCTGTGAGGGACCTGGAAGGCTGTTACAGCTTTACCTGCTCAAAAAGGTGCAATGCTTATCGAAATGCAGCAAAGGGAAGCTGCAGGAGTGCTGTTCAGGTGGTGTCTGCGAGAAGTTAAAATAGAAAGAAAGAAAAAAGGGCAAGGATTAAACTTCAGGTGTTTTGTACAACTCTAAGTAGGAATATGACATGTGCCAAGTATCCAGTTTTTAACCAGAAAAATATTTTCTCTTTTTTCCTTAAAGAGACAGACTTACTTTATGCAGCAAAAGTATATCGAGATGACCGACTCCGAAAGAAAGCAGAGTCCATGTCCATGGACAACTGCAAAGAACTAGAACGGCTGACCAGCCTCTATCGAGGAGGATGAGCTACAATTGTACACTAAATCTTTACGTATGCTGTTATCTCTCTTGTAAATGAAGAAGAGATTTAGTTTCACCATGAATGCTGGGAAAGAAGGGTGGATGTAAAACTCTACTGTGTAGCTGTTTCCAGAAACCTTATGCTGAAATATCATTTAATGGCTTCTTTACCTACTGTGAAATATAGGTAACTCTAATTGTCTAGATTTTACTTCAAAGCTTCTGTGAATTCTTTCAGCAGAGAGAATAGCTCAGAAAGGATGCTGTACTTGTAGAGACTTAGTCATAGTGGTTCTCCTCTAACATATTTGCCATGTAAATATCTGTGGAAAGAACGCTTTGTGTATATACGAGTTAAATTACTTTCTATTTAAAATCTCAGAAATTTAGTTCCATACTACATTTTGTCTCACTGATGGAATAAATAGTATGATTACATCACTCCTATTCAGATGTCAAGTGTGTGGAGTTGAAACAATAATTTTTAATACTTTAACTCTGTGTAAAATCTTCTAGGTTTCCCAGCTTAGAGGAACTTGGTATTTTTAAATATAATGGCATATATTCCTAAATATCTGTTGGGGTATATTGATCTGGTGTAGAGTAGCAGTTTAGCTGTTGTAGTTTTTTAGCATTTCTAAGCAATGCTGAGAAAACTTAAGAACTACACTAATGTCTTTTCAAAGTAAATATTTGCAAATGCTGTACAGACCATTATAAACATTGCTTTTAGTACTTGCAACAGTTTACAGCTGCTCTACCTTTTGGTATTCCAGTAGTAGTAAGTCCGTACGTATGGTTAACATGCATCCATAGCTTCCTTAATTTTCACTGGAAAGGTAAACATGCAACAGTAAAATCTTAAAGCTAAAAAAAAAAGGGCAACTTTTTTTTCCTGGCAGACTTCCATTTTCTTACTGCATTTTTATTTCAAGCTAGGTCCCAACACTGATTCCTCAATGGGCACCACAAGTGGAACAGGGAAATTTTGCTAAGGACAAGCTATGTGCCTTTCAACCCTTTTGCCAGCTATGTAAATGCTTTGCTGCTTTGCTGTGTGCTTCTATGGCCAGAGCTCTATCACTGGTCCCGAGGCAGAAGAGATAGGAAATGCATTTTTTGGGACCAGAATGCTGCTGGACTGACTTCCTAGAAATGAACAAACCTACCATTTGGCTCCTACATAGAAGATCATGTAACTCAGTGGCCTGTAAGTGGAAACTATATGTAGCCACACCTGCTGATGCAAAGAGGTGTTCTAAAGTGGCTAAGTACAATGTACTTAAAGTTTATCAGAGTGTGTTGAAAACATTTTTAGATTCAGTAGCTGATGTTTTTTACATTTTAACAGTGGTACGCAGGGGAATGTTTCTTGTATTTGAGAATGCCAGATAGCTCGTAATATGGGCAGTATTTTTTGTTTGAGAAAACTGCTGTCTTTGAACAATGCTATCAGTTTATGTGGAGCCAAATTTTCCTCCAAAGTGGAAAGTTTAAATACTTTGACTGACTTCATTGGAGTTCCTCCTGATCTAGAGCAGGATATGACTTTGCAGATACACTAAATCTTACTGCTCTGAGTGACCCAGAAATCATTTTGCATGTATCCCTTTTCTAAACTGTCCCAGTGGAAATGTCTTCTCTTGAATTTGTATAACATGAGACTAGCTGCAGGCTTTTAACAGAGCAACTAAACCAGCATTCAAGGTGGACATCGTAGCCTGAGGCACAAAGCAGAACTAAAAGTTGCTGGAACAACAAAAAGAAAGGTTGCTGTACTGGATGTCCTTATTAAGACTATAGCAAAAGGGTGCAGAAGTAATGCAAAGGCATCCAAATGTTTGAAATATGCAATAGAAATTTATGGAGAAAACATGATTCCCCGGATTTTGTAACTGTCCGGAATGTATTGTAATTATACTAATGAAAACAAATTATCAAAGTACATACTGGTACTCTTGTGTCTTCTTAATAGAAGAAAATTGTTCCAAAGGCTTTAACAAGTACTTAGGCCTTCCTGTTCATAAATGAGTCTGAGCTTGCAGGTGATATTTTAGTTAATAGGAAAATAGATATATAACACATTTATCAAATAGCAGAACAGGGAAGTCAGAGTGAAGAGCTGGTTTTAGCAAAGCTGCCTGTAATAACCTCTGGGCTATGTCTGCCCTGCAGCCTCTTCTGCTGTAGGTGAGAAGTAGGAAAATGGACAGATGCTGAGCTGTGTGAGGTTGGTTAGATTGCTATCGGCACCCCAGCAAACTGGAATAATGCAGCGGCCGTGTCCTATGGCAACGCAGACATCCCAGTCGTTTAAAAATGCTGCATATCATTTGATTATATTGCAGTTGGCATTTTCAAAGAAGGAAACTATATGTTTATACTGGTGGAAAAATGCTGCTTGGTACTGAACAGATTAAGTAGTTGCACACTTTGAAATATGCAGTAATGTGCAAAAGTATGCTATGATAGCATAAAGATTAAGCTGCTCTAAATGTGACCTGCAAACATTCTTTTAATAGTCCAAGTGGGTGTTTCTCTCCTCATGATTGTTACTTTTTTTTTCAAGTCTGAAGGTTTTTTCCTTTGGAAATGTCATTATATTCTCTGGTTTTGTTGAAGGAATCTGCTGGAAAGTTCAGAATTAATTTTTCATCATTGAAATTGAAGAAGGTGGAGTACTTCAGTCTTTTCAGATGATCTTTCTTTGGCAAAAAACAAAACTGTTTTTGAACAGCCTGGCTAAAAATCCCTCAACTTTTTTAGCTACCACTCCTTACTCTTTATTTAGTCATTACCTTTTATTTAATTTAGAATTGAAGATAGCACAAGCATGGGTTCTTGATTTTTTCCTTTAAAAGGGCAAGCAGGAAAGTCCTGCAAAACATGAAAAATCTTGGCATGACTCTGACACAGCACAATGAAAAAGGGAGATGATTTGCATCTGCTGAAATGTAACATCAGTACGTGTTCTATTTATGGAGCATCCTGAGTCACAAGCGAGTTCACTGTTCACATTATATGAACATTTCCCTACAGGTTCCCTGTTTAAGTATAACAAGTCTAAATTGGAATTTTTTGCTTTTTTAAAACAGTCTTGTTCTTTAATAGGTTTCCAGGAAAAGGTAGAACATTACAGCATTAAAATACAACAGATGCATTTAAATAGGCAGCAGAGACAACTTTAAATTATAAACATTTTGAATATAGTTTTGTAATGAATGCTGTAAAAGGATTAAAATGGGAGGATGGGAAAATTTTAAGGTTGTGTGTTCCATAAATTTCATTCATCCCTTAAGAAGTTGTTATTCTGTCTTCTTGTAGCTCTGTCAAAGAGAGCAGAAGAAAGTGCAATAGTAAAAGCAGACATTTTGTTTTTAAAGAAACAGGTAATATACAAACTCATGATTACAAAATAACTTCCATGTAATAAGTATAGGAACAAAATAGGCCATTTGTTGTGGTTTGGCTGGCCAAAACCGTCCATTAAGCTCCACACAACACCTGCTCAAACCCCCCATAATGGGACACAGAGGAGAACTGGAAAAAAGGTAGAACCTGTGCGTTGAGATGAGATTGCCTTAATAATTGAAATAAAATATCAACAATAGATAGTAATGCATAATTCTCCAGGATAATTGTGAGACTTCTCAGTCTGGTAGGAATTAGGTTTGAGTATTGGATTTCTCCCTATTTTTAGAAATAATATTAAATACCATGTTTAGTTATAATGTTATCCTTCATTCAGAATATACTTTTTCATTTGGTACTGGTTTGTTCCATTTATAGAAAAGCTGTTGTTGGGACAGGAGGCTAAATTCTCATTAATAGCAATACAGGAGCCATCTCACAGATGCTTTTGCATAGCTTTTATTCATAATATGGCAGGGAACCAAAACTGATCACTGAGCATGATGCCTACAAATCACAGAAAGCCAGTCATGTTTTTAAACATTTTTAGTGTATTGTAGGGAATATTTTAATAAATGACAGGACTAAGGTTGTCCTAGGTAACATTTTTGAAATACTACCAGAAGTTCACACTTTTATGGAGTTCTCTTTTAAGTATCTCTCTAGTATGGCCAAGTCCTTATCAAATTGCTGTGTCTGCATGGCTTGGATTAAGAAGGAGGTATGGATTCTCAGTATTCAAATAAACTTGTCTTTTTGAATGAGTTTTTTCTCTGTTACTTACAAAAAAGTGGCTTATCTCTGTTCCAAGCTTTTTAAAAACTTCACTGGACCTATACATTAAGAAACATTAGCAATTCCCACATGAACATCTTTTTTTTTTAAATTTTAATTTATACCTCAGTACTGGCATCTAAACAAAATCTTCAGGTATCAATAGTGCACTCAGTATTGGGCCCAGACCTGTTCAGTATCTGTATGGATGATCTGGATGAGGGGATCAAGTGTACCATCAGTAAATTCACAGATGACACCAAACTGGTTGGGAGTGTCCACCTGCAGCAGGATCTGGACAGGCTGGATAGTTGGGCCGAGGCCAAAGGTATGATGTTCAACAAGGCCAAGTGCTGGGTCCTGCTCTTGGGTCACGACCACCCCATGCAGCACTACAGGCTGGGGGCAGAGTGGCTGGAAAGTAGCTGCCAGAAAAGGGCCTGGGGGAGGTGGTCAGCAGTGGCTGAACATGAGCCAGCGTGTGCCCAGGCGGGCAAGAAGGCCAGTGGCATCCTGGGTTGTGTCAGCAATAGTGTGGCCAGCAGGTCCAGGGCAGTGACTGCCCCTCTGTTCTTAGCACTGCTAAGGCTGCACCTCAAGAACTGCATACATTGGTGAGCCCCTCAGTTCAGGGAGGGCACTGAGGGGCTGGAGCAAGTGCAAAGAAGGGCAGTGCAGCTGGCCCAGAGCACAGGTCCTGTGAGGAGCGGCTGTGGGAGCTGGGGTTGTGTAGCCTGGAGAAGAGGCGGCTCAGGGGGGACCTTACTGCTCTACAAGCACCTGAAGGAGGCTGTATCCAGGTGGGGATCAGCCTCTTCTCCCAGGCAGCGAGCAATAGGACAAGGGCACAAACTCCAGCTGCACCAGGGGAGGTTTAGGCTGGGCATTAGGAAGGGTGATAGACATGGAATGGGTAGCCCAGGGAGGTGGTGGAGTCACCATCCCTGAGGTGTTTAAGGGAAGGCTGGATGGGGCACTCGGGGCCATGGTCCAGTTGAAAGGGTGGCGTTGGGTCATGGCTTGGGCTTGATGATCTCAAAGGCCTTTTCCAACCTAACTGATGTTGTGATTCTGTGTTCGACCTGTAGCAGCTCTTTTTCTTAGAGCAAAAGCACTGTTACAGTCTGAGCAGGTTGGGGGTTTTAGATCTGCCAGGAGGGTCCTTTAAAAAACAGATACGCAGTTACCGTTGTTACACTGTGGGCACCTATCCGATTAATCTGCTTTAATTCCAGGCATGAGCTGTTAAATTATTAATAGCCTTGGGGTCTCTGGCTTGATGGCCTAGATCCAAAAGTAGGGGAAATGGGGAGTAGGGGAAATGAGGAGTAAGGGAAAAGAGAAGTAGGGGAAATGAGGAGTAGGGGAAATGGGGAGCAGGGGAAATGGGGTGCAGGACTGGCAATGACTCTGCTGGACAGGCCGGGACGCTCCTCTCCCGCTGTTTTTGTGTGACTGCATTGCCCGGTTTGTTGTTGTTTTGGTGTGTTTCGCTGCCGGGGCGGCGGGAGCGGTTCCGGGGCGGCCCTGCCCGTCATGTGACAGGGGCGGCGGGGCCGGGCGGGGCGCCCTCAGGTACGGCGGGCACGGCAGGGCACACCACACCAACCCCCCCACCCACCCGCACCCCCCTTCCGGCTGCGCCGTGGGCTCGGCCCAGCCGCGCTCCCGTCCCGGCGCGGGTGGGAGCGGCCTCTACCACGGCAGCGGGGCGGGGGGTGCCAGCGGCCGGCCGGGCCCCGGGGACCAAGCGCTCCCTCCCTCCCTCCATCTCTCCGCTGCCCTCCTCCGAGGCGGCGCCCCCGCTGACCGGCGCCCTCTCCTCTCGTCCCGCAGGCCCGCGGAGGTGGCGGCGGCGGCGCCGGGCGGGCCCAGCCATGGCCGACGTGAGTGCGGACCCTCGGGCTGCGGCCGGGCGGGGCTGGGGGGATCGGGCTGGGGCCGGGCGAGGCTGGGGCCATGGAGGGTGTTTGGGGCCGGGCCGGGAGGCAGCTCCGGGGCCATGGGGGGTGTTTGGGGCCGGGCCGGGCCGGGAGGCAGCTCTGGGGCCGTGGGGTGTTCGGGGCTGGGCGGGGAGGCAGCTCGGGGCTCCCCCGGGCGCTCCGGGTGCGGTGTGTAACCTGCCGCCCGTGTCTGCCCGCAGGACCTGAAGCGGTTCCTGTACAAGAAGCTGCCGAGGTAACGCGGGGCCCGTGCGGGGCGGGGGCCGGGGCCATGTAACCCCAACCCCCTGCCATGGGCAGGGACACCTCCCATCAGACCGGGCTGCTCAAAGCCCCGTCTGGCCTGGCCTTGAACAGTGACAGGATTGGGGCATCCACAGCCTCCCTGGGCAACCTGTTCAGTGTCTCACCACCCTCACAGTAAAGAATTTCTTCATAATGTCTAACCCGAATTTCCCCTCTCAGTTTGTACCCATTACTCCTTGTCCTGTCACTGCAGTTCCTGACACACAGTCCCTCTCTGGCTTCCCTGTAGGCTCCCTTCAGACACTGGAAGGTTGCTGTGAGATTTCCATGCAACCTTCTCTTCTCCAGGGTAAACAGCCATGACTTCCTCCAGTCCCCTTATCAACTTCGTGGCTTTCCTCTGGACTTGCTCCAACAGTTCCATGTCCTTGGGAGCACCAGAACTGTACTACCTGTACTACACAACAAATATTAAATTACTAGAGGCATCAATTTTTAATGTCTTCCCTGTCCTTGCACATTTGTTAGAAAAAAAAATCTTTGCTACTAATTAGTGTGTTTTTGAAATGGTGTCTCTTCATCTCTTTTTTTTTTTTTTTGTCAGTGTGGAAGGTCTTCATGCTATTGTGGTCTCAGACAGAGATGGTGTGCCTGTTATCAAAGGTAACTTCAGCTTTTTGCTGCGCCCTGCAGCTGAAATCCTGATTGAATAGCAGGGGGTGGAGAAGTACAGCAAAATCTTCTCTGGTTGTGCCAAGTACCTGGATATTCCAAATAGAAGAATTAAATTGGACTTTTATTTCAAGTTCAGTAATTGATTATGTACCTCTTTAAATGCATCCTTTTGTTTGTGTCCTCAGTAATTGTAGTCCATGGAAGTTTTCCTTTGTGAAAGGGGTTGGAGTACTGTAAGGTCCTTGTATCTTCAAGTCACTCACAGGCTGATTGATAATAAGTACTAGAGAGAGCTTGGCCGTATTTTATTGGCTGGGCTGGTCTGTTCTCAGAAGTATTTTTATCCAGCTATTACACATGTTTTGGTTTTGATATTCCACATTCCTTGTTTAAGATTCTTTTATGTTGTGCATACACTAGTTCAAGAATGCAAAGATTCAAGTACTGCAGATTTACTTTTTTTAATCCCCAGAGTATTTAAACACTCAGCAGAACTTGCACATTTTCACCTGTTCACAGTTAGCTGTCAACTCAGAGGCTGGAATGGGTGCAGACAGTGAGGGACACAGAACCCAAGGGATATCAGCACAGGCTGATCATAAGGGAAAAGACTGTTTCTTAGGTATGCTAGGAAGGATACTTGGTGTAATGAGTTTTCATCACATACAGAGCATTAAAGGATGTGTTGCTATGAAGATTATCTTGCGCACATTGTGGAAGCACCTACAGTGTGTTATGTATTCCCCAGCAGCAGATCTGCTTTTGGCAGAGCACTGAGCAGGATAAGGGCTTGGGATGCAATCAGATGCAATGTAAAGATAAGAATTTTCTCATTTTGTTCTAGTTGCCAATGATAATGCTCCAGAACATGCACTGCGACCTGGCTTTCTGTCCACCTTTGCCCTTGCCACAGATCAGGGCAGTAAATTAGGACTTTCTAAAAATAAAAGTATCATCTGCTACTACAATACATACCAGGTGAGTAACCTCAGTGTGCTTTGTCCTCAGTGACCTGAGCTGTTTCTACATTACATTGAGCAAGAGAGAGAGGGTTGTTTAAACTCTTGTAGATTTCCATTTGGCTGCTGTTGAAGTAATTGTGGTTTATTTCTTGCGCTGCTTAAATGGCTAAGCCAAACTTTCACCCTATTTATTAAACTTCTGTTTATCAAAACTGAGATTTACTGGCTGAAAATGGGAAAATTTCCTGTACAGGTAGTAAGCATGAATTTGCAGCAGGTACTGCTTTATATGACCTTCAGAATCTGTTATGAAGGGTTTATGTTCTCTTTTATAAACAATGTTTGTTTATAATTATTGACACCTAAAGTTAATTAAGCACATGTAGCCTACTTTATAGCTAATATTGCTGCCAATATGACTCTGAGAAATACCACTCATATTTTTCACAAACTGATTGTGTCCTGAAATCCATCATCTACTATGTTTCTGCTCCTTCTCAAATTCTAGTAGTCCTGAGAGCTTTATATTATCACTGCAGTAAACTAACAGTTTAGCCTACAGTGTATCAAGCTTTGTTTGGATAATAAATAGGTGAATGACTTACTTTGCACAGATTAAGTATACTGCTTTGATACTCTTGATGCTGCTAGCTTATTGTTGTGCCCAAGATTCCAGCTCCCTATTAATGAAAGAAGAGATACTTCTGTATAGATAACAGTATTTTAAAACAATAAACGTGCCTGCCCTCTTGTTTCCTGTGGAGAGTGTGGTCTCCATAGTGTACTCTGCAGCATTTGCAGAGGAACTGGGTTTCTGGTGGACAACACACTGTAGAACATAGAGGGGGACGGAAATACCGGGCTTTTCATGTGCAGCTCCCTATACTCTGATACTAAGTTCTGTTGGTGCTTTAACCGTGAGTCTTAAGAAATAGATACACTGAAAAGTCATCCCTGTGGCTCTCATTTCTGCTTGTCCTTTAAACTGAAAAGGCTGCTGTTCTCTCTCCTTGCAGGTGGTGCAGTTCAATCGCTTGCCTTTGGTAGTGAGTTTCATTGCTAGCAGCAATGCCAATACCGGTATGTCTTCATGTGTACTTTAAACATTGCAGTATTTTAAGGCCCAGGCATTTAAATAATTGAAAATAAATTACCTGAATTCACTTCACCCTATATTAACTTTGGTCCTGCTATGAATTTTGTCAGTGCATTGTGAAGTTGAGAAGGGAAAGGTGTGAGTGAAAATTCACAGATCTTAGGTGTCTTGCTGAAGTTATTCTTTTTAGGAGCATGTTTCTCCTGTGATTAACCTTACCCATGCAGCCTGAGAGAGTTTGCTGCCCTGGCAATTACTGTGCTGTACAAACCAGTTGTCTGGTCTCTTTCTATTGGTTCCATGATAACGTTTTGCAGTAAAGTGCAGCTCTGTCTTCTCAGTTCTGTGGGGTGGGGAAATCCTTCAGCCAGGCACCTGGCCATGCTCATGACAGCATTGGCTAGTGAATATGAACAGAAGGCACTGAATTTCGGTACAGTTGCTTGGGCCTGGTAGCTGTGGGAAGCAGCAAGGCAGTAGTGGGGGAGAGCTGTTCTGTGTGGGGTGTGCTCCTGTTAGTGCTGGGGGTTGCAGGCCCCCTGCCTGGGGGTGCTTTCCACTATTCTCGTGGAGAATGAACAGCTCAAGTGAAACATTTCATGTTTTGCTGTGACTTGGGAGGGAGCTGTGGGCTTTAGAGATAGGCTTCTCAGTAATGTTGTTTGATGGAATATTTTGTCTCTTCTCTCTTTCCAGGGCTGATTGTAAGTTTAGAGAAGGAGCTCACACCCCTGTTTGAAGAACTGAGGCAGGTTGTTGAAGTTTCTTAACCTGATGGTATAGCCAGAGTGCAGCATTCCTCTGCAGCCCAGTGGACAGAAGGATTCATAATCATCAGTCAAATAACACATCTCAGAAGAAATATCACAACTCCTTAGTATACTAAGTAAGAGTAAATTGTACATAGTACTGAATCTGAAATGATCTACTAGTGTGTTGTAGGTGGATGTTACTTTAGGCCGTGCTTCTTGTATTGTGCAGTACTGGAGAGACCACCAAAATAGCTCCCATGGAGTTTAGCTGAGCCAGATCAGCGCGACGCTGTTGGCTCAAACAAGCAACCCGCAGATCCTTTGCTTTACAGGGAACCAGGCACACAGCAGGGTGTATCCTCAGGCCAGCCACCACTGCGTGTTGGAGAGCAGGTCCGTTGTGTAGTGTGATCAAAGGCATTGTTGAAAGCGTATGGCAGGAGCAGGTTTATTAGCAGTGATGTGTTGGTACAATCAATAAATACCCCAGCTTTCTTACGTGGGTGATACTTTGACAAGGGAGTGCTACTAATCTGGATGCTAGCTGCATCCTGCTTCCACTAAGAAAGCTGTTTCTATGGAAGTTGTTGCTTTAGGGGTTTTCCTGATGCCCAGCTAAAAGCACCCAAACCATGTCTTACTTCTTCAGTTTTGGGGGTTTTTTTTGTGTGTAATATGGCTGTGAAGATCTCATGTCTCAGTCTTTGTATGGCTTCATCACTGGTGACACTCTCAGCTCATTTACCCGTAGCTTTTCTTAAGTAAATAAGCATAAATAAAATACAGTATTTTTAAATGACAGAACCTGGTCCACTCTTCTGTTGCACCGTAATATTCCACAGCACATCTGCTTTTCAGTGGTGAGAACAGGTCTCTTAATTGTAAATGTAAAAAATCCGGGATTTTACGGGCTGAAAACTAACCAGTGTGTCTCTCGGTAGGGCAGTAAGGATACAGAGTCCTGTGCCAGTGCAGAGATCCTGTTGCTGGTGACCAGTCCTGTGCTCTTTGCCACGCCCTTGTTCCCTTCCCTGTTCCCCTTGTAATAACTGCCAAGCACTGCAGCTCTAAGGGAGAGCTCTGGATAAGTCTCTGCCTCAGGCTGGGAAAGGGGGTGCCACAGCCTCTTGTTTACACCTCAGGGACCTTCAGCATCAGCCACAATAGGGGGCAATGGTGGCGCTGGAAATGAGCACTGGGTATTCTTGGCTCAAAAGCTGTCCAGGAGATCACAAATTGTTAGTCAACCCTTTTCCCTTTAACCAGAGTTGGAATGGGACTTGCATTTCTGGTCATTACAGAAGCAACTGGAAACTGAGCCCCAAGGTGGCTGTGTGTATTTCTGGCAGAGTGCGTTTGTGTTCCATCAAAGGCTTTCTCTTGCTATTCATCTCTCTGGTGTCTTCCAAGGCCAGCCAAGTGTTGTTTCTTTTACCGGCTTCAGTTTGTGAAACCATATGGGACACGTTTTGTAAAGCAGCTGTCCATGCGAAAAAGGGAAGGCTGCTGTGGTTACACTTCAATCTCCATTTCCAAGCCATTTTCACAGAAAAGTGATGCTTCTGTAGAGTATCATCTCTTTCTTCCCCTTATGCTGCCTCTGTCACACAAACTCATCAAAGGTGTTTTAAGCTAAATGGGAAATTCCAGTTTGTTAAACCACTTCTATAAGGGAAAAAGGAGGACAAAGCTTTAACGATACAGTACAGGAATACAAATACCTGTGGTAGTTTTATAATGACATTTTATTCAAAAAACGCTCTGTATAAAAATATTTACAAGTATTTTGAATTTCTAAGTTGAAATAAAATACTATTCCTATGTCCAAATCTAGATTTTTTTTTCCTTCCAGTATGTTTTTCTCTTCCTCTTCTGCAGTTTTCTTACTGTAAAGGCAATTACGTAACACTGACCTGCTGTGTGAGCAATGCTTGACAGGCTGTGGTGTTTGTGAAGCAGGAGAGGTTTGTGTGCACTATTTCAGCATAAATTTGACTGTTATGCGAGGAAACAGGGCCCCCCTGCTCTTTCCTTTCCCCTCCAG
Source organism: Anabacerthia variegaticeps (assembly GCA_035583185.1). Classification (NCBI taxonomy): domain Eukaryota; kingdom Metazoa; phylum Chordata; class Aves; order Passeriformes; family Furnariidae; genus Anabacerthia; species Anabacerthia variegaticeps. The sequence goes on along the minus strand of JAWWEW010000131.1, from coordinate 22,769,122 downwards.
GAGACACAGGATTGCTCAGAAGATCTTGCAGCTGGGTCAGCCATGAGGTCAGGCCAAGCTGGTCTTGGGCCTTGCCAGTGTGCCAAGCTTTGCTTCTAAAATGTAACATTTATTTTGAGACAAAAGCCCTGGGCTTCCACTTTTTGCCTCTGTAGCGAGCCACAACACTGTTAAATGTGTACGAGTCTTGTACAATACAGATGTAAATTTTTGTCAGGTTATATAGAAGATGTATTCTTTTACATTTGTATTTTTAGTGTACGTGGTGCTCCCTATTCAATATAAAGACAGCAGTGCTTAATTCTAAATACAGTTCTGGACAAAACCTTGTTTGGAGTTCTCTATGTGAGATAAAATACAAAATGTGCATTTTCAAGGGGAACTGTAAGGGGCCTGATTCTTAATGCTACTGCCAATGCTGGTGGCTGCTACAGGCAAAGCTTTCTGCAGAGTCACCCAGCCTTGGGGTTCCATGGCAGCTCTGTCCTATGACTGCCCAAAAACAGTTTCCTCTTTCTTGTAACCCTGGTTTGTAAACAAATGTGCCTACACGATGCTGTTCACCACTACCTACAGGTGCTGTTTGAAATAAGCCTTCATTTGTGGCCATCACTGTGGTACAAATCTAAACCATTTAAAAACATACCTGACCAGAATTAAGTGTTACTCATGAGTCACTTTGAAAAGGGCCTTGAAATATCCTCTGGATTACAACACAGATACTATTACAAAAATGTAATTACCTGTGTCATTTTTCTTTTGGTTTAAAGCCTAAACAGGTAATAAAAAAGATACTTAATGTTTCCAGAAATTACTTGTTTTAAATAACAGCCTCAAGGTTACAGAATTTGATACTGATGTGAAGGAGTTGTGAAGGAGCTTGCAATAAATTATCAAGAGTGCTCTGAATAACCACAGAAGTTTTCAAGAGTGAGACTTCTGTGGTTAATTAACAGATGTTTGAATTAAGTGCATTACAGGCATACACCATATCAAGCCAGCACTCTGGTTATGCAACCGTATCCAGGCATGACTCCGCAGCCTGGAAGCACTCAGCTGCAGGATCCTCTGTGTGCAGAGCTGGGTGAAGCGTCTGTGTGGGGGCACACACGCACACACACCCAACTGTGAGACATGTGAAACTGTACTCTGGCAGCACTGCCTTCCCCCTGGCAGAGAGGCAATCCCTGCCAACGGGACAGGAGTATTGGCAGCACCACTAGGAACTGACGGTGGCGTTGCGCTCCTCCAGCTGCTTCCGTATTTGTGTCTAGAACAGAAAGACCATCCATTACTGCTTGTTGGCATGTGTGCGGATGTGCGTGAATATGACCAATCCAGTTGCCGGTATTTTTTAGGAAGTAATGCTTTCAAGCTTTTGCATTGTCTTCTCATTGCTTCCTTCATGACACATGTGGTCTGTGCTGATGATCCATACTGTTTACTGACCACATCATGACATCTATAAACATGGAAGTAATTTTTTCTTTCTAATGAGCATGCATGTTAAAAGTGCATCCCAAAAAACACAAAAGTAGGTTTGCAGGCACACACATTATGCCCCTGTACTTGGCACTTCCCCCTGTTCTTGGCACTGGTGAGGCCACACCTGGAGGGCTGTTAGTTCTGGGCCCCTCAGTTCAGGGAGAACACTGAGGTGCTGGAGCAAGTCCAGAGAAGGGCAATGGACCTGGTGAAGGGGCTGGAGGACAAGTCCTATAAGGAACAGCTGTGGGAGCTGGGGTTGTTTAGCCTGGAAAAAAGGATGCTCAGGGGTGACCTTACCACTACCTACAACCACCTGAAAGGAGGTTGTAGCCAGTTGGGAGTTGGCCTCTTCTCCCAGGCAACTAGTGACAGGACAAGAAGAAAGGGCCTCAAGCTGCACCAGGGGACATTTAGGCTGGACATTAGGAGGAACTTCTTTATAGAAAGGATGATTAGACATTGGAATTGGCTGCCCAGGGATGTGGTGGAGTCACAGTCCCTGGAGGTGTTTAAGAAAAGACTGGATGTCGCACTTGGTGTCATGGTCTAGTTAACAAGGTGGCAATCGGTCAGAGGTTGGACTCAGTGATCTCAGAGGTCTTTTCCAACTTAATTGATTCTGTGATTTTGTAAAACCTATGTATTCCAGTCTAGCTGGCCTGGAAGCTAGAACAAATACTGCCTTCTTGCAGATGCTGAGAACTGTAGCCCTTGGGTGCTACAGTACTGAGGGGTTGATGATGGCAGTACTGGGGTGCTGCTGCCTAAGCCATCCTGCCAATAGGACTGCACAGCATCTTACCAGTTTCCATCGCAGGATTTTAATCCACTCATCAGCTTCTATCCCAGTTTTTGCACACAGGTAGTACGTCCTTAGTGGGAACACTAAACTGTAAGTAAACAAAATTTTCTTAGATTGCTAGAAGAACTGGGAGTTCTTCCTAAGACTGAGCCCCACTGGCCTCCACCAACAGTGCAGACAGAGCTGGGCAGAGAGGCTGTGCTCAGTCTCCAGAAGGAAGGTTAACCAGAATGGTTACCAGTCATTTACAGCTCAGGGCAATGCTGTCCCTGGTCTGTAAGGATGAAAGACCCGATTTGGGCACCAAAGTGGTCACCATGTAACCTCTAGCAATGTCTGAACCCAAGACCCATGGGTCTAGGTGATGGTTATACAGCCTTATAGAATTAGAAAAAGAAATGCCCACTACACATAAGCCCACATTTTGCCAGCAGCAATTTGGCAAAGCCATGGAGGACTGAGAGAGGTTGGCTGACAGACTTGTGAGTTAGAGGATGAGTAGGGTCAAAACCTACAAGGGACCTTTCAGAAGCACCCAGTGTTCACATTTCTAATTTTCCTTTCTATTTTCACCTTCCCAGGAAGATGAAGAAAGCACTGCAGCTTACCAGAAACAATTGACTCTTTCCTGGGAATAGTCAAATTGCACAGCCGAGCATTCAGTCAAGTCAAGTGCCCGAATTGGCTCCGTGGCCTTCAAAATAAAATATTTTTAAAATGAGAACACATGAAAACAGAAAATAAGGCTATATCAGTTCATCTTCAGTGCATCTGGACCTTTACTAGATTTTTCCAGACATAGATACAATACCTGTAACACCACAAATCCAAACTAGCAAATGAAACATCAATATTATCATATGAATTGATCTAAATATAAAAAACCCAGGACAGTTCAAATCCAGACAAATGACAGGGGAGATCTCTACCCCGGGAATGTTTGAGCTAGATGCAGACTGCTGAAGATTAGGCTGATGCCTTATAACATAACTGACACAGCAGCAAATCTGGTATCACTTCCAGCTAAGGTTTACAGAGACAAAGGGATGGGTATAGCAGACCTACCCAGCTATTGAAGATTTAATTAATTCCTAAATGCCTTAGAAGGATGTAGCTAGGTCAGGAAAAATGCAGAAGCAAAGCTAAAGTAGTGTTTGCAACAGAAGTGATGAGTCCAGCTGCCTGAGCAATGTGTGTGTATATATATATATACATATATGTGCGTGTGTGTTTCTTTGGGCATGACATAGACTGTCTGTGTATAACTGCAATGCATCTCCCTTAAGAGTTTCACTCTCCCTCAGTGTGAGAATTCTTCTTGATTTGTTCATCCTCACACTGTAAAGATGCCTTCTTGCCCAGTAAGTCACTAACAAACTGCTGCCTCTTGAAATGTTATCCTGCAAACTTAATTCAAATTGGCTTGAACTGAAATGAAAACTAACAGAAAGCCCTGCAAAAACGTAACTGTTTATAAATTGCAATATTTGGTGAGAGAACGCAGTTGTGTCTGCTGTTGTATAAAAATCTGTTGGAAGCTTGAAACAGGCCTTGACAGAGAGGGGGCAGAGGTAAACTGCTTGGCTGTGTTTATGAAGGAACCTGAACTGGAGGCATTGTAAGGGCAAAGAAATTCTAGAGGTGTTTCTTATCTTTACTCAGATTAAGATAGAAATGGAGCAGCGACTGTAAGGACACCATGCCCTCCCCAGATGCTGCAGGTTAATCTTTGTCAGAAGGAATTTTTTTAATGAATGATTTTCTATGTATACTGTAAGACCACTTGAAATAAAAGGATGAAATCAAAGAATGCAAAATATACTACTAGTATTTTTAGAACTATTTTAATAGCATGCTGTCTGTTAGGCTGTGTGTCTAAGCTACCCATCAAAGCTGTGTCATGCTGGTAGCTTAAAATCCACTTAACAAAGCAACCCAACAATACATTCAAGGCCAGGCTGGATCGTGCTTTGAGCAACCTGGTCTAGTGGAAGGTGTCCCTGCCCATGGCAGGGGGCTGGAATGAAAAGATCTCTGATGTCCCTTCTGAGGGAAGCTGTTCTGTGACTCTATGAAAAAAAGCACTGTAAACAGCCCTATCTAGGAGCTAAGACTGACAGAGCACAGTAAGTGTTTTCCAGCTGTAAAACTCACTTTCTCTTTTGAAGTCATCAGCAAAACTCTGCCTTTGCTTGAAAGGTTTGACCCTTGTGACAGTATGGGAAACTTTAGCTTGGGAAGCCGCAATACAGAAGTGGAAGCCAGAGATACAAGGAGGACACAGCTGCCTGTTTAGTTTTAAAAGGCAGGAACTGGTGTTTGCTACTTACTGTCTGGTCTTTGAAATACTTAAGTTCATTCCTATGCAGTGTAAACCACCTTGTCTTCCAGTTCTGAAAGATCAAGAACAGATGGTAACCATCCTGGGAGAATTTAGTCCAATGCTTTTTAGGAAAGAAGAACACTTTAAAGCTATTGACTTGCTCTGTTCCTCTCTGCAGGGGAATGCAGGTGGACCTATTTCAGCTCTGCATTGTCTGTAGCTTCTCTGGGTGATCACACAGTGGAAGCAAGAAGTAAGAGTTTTCCTTACCTTGACTATTTTGCCTTGTTTTATCAAGTATCCTTCTTTTGTACCAAGCTGTGAAGTAACAAGGAAAGGGACCAGGGTTAGAGATTAAGCTCTGCTTCTATTTCCCACATTCCCCTCTTTGCCTACATCCAGAAGATGGATGAGCAGCCTGTTCTTTGGGAAACTCTGTGTAACCACTTGCCCTGTCTTCACTCCAATTCTCCCTTCACATGGCTGGATCCCCCACTAGGGTAAACATGGACCTGTCCTGGCTCTGAAGGCAACCTCCTAGACTGTGCCTCCCTCAGCGACCTGCTGGCCTGCATCTTCTGAACCAAACACAGCAAAATACTTGCAGTTACTTAGTAAATGTAGATGGTTGCCTTGGTACATGTTGTAACCCAAAGCACGTGGGGTTTAACTGACAGTGAAATTATCCATAGAAATTGCTCCTCAAATGCAAACAGGGGAAAGTGCTGTTTTACTGAGGTATTCCCTCTCCAAAACAGCTACATACTTGAGAGAAAAAATCTGTTATGCTCAGTGTGCTTTTTGAAAAATTGATTTTTGAACTCTTTGGTACCATAAGCGACACTTGGACCTTATGGCTTCTCAGATACTGAAATTCTGTGTGTGGACCTGCGAGACTGCAGACCTCTGAAAATCAAATTCTTGCCTAGTTACTACTTGTTCTTGCAACAATATTGCCTTCTTACTGGCAGTATGTCGAAGTGAAGCTTCTTTGGAGACTAAAGTGTAACTCAGTGGTGAGAGGTTGGTTTTAAGACATACCAGAAGAGGATCTTTTATCAACTTCATTAACCCGTATTAGTGTAACTCTTGCTTTTTTCTCAAAAAATATAGTATATAATTAAAATACCTTCCTCTCTGTTCTGAGCAAACTTCTGGAGAAACCAGAATCACTTAGATATTAGCTACAGAGGATTTAGAGCCTCTAATTACTGTCCAAGTGAGTCTCAGATGTCAGAACGGGCGGCTCAAATGGATACGATGACTTTTTTTACGTGTGTTTGTTTTTTTCATTCATTATAATGTTACTGCTAAAGTGGCATTCTAAAAGGAAAATAACAGGACAGTCTCTCATATATTCTTTGTTTGGATGGTCAGACTCACTTAGGTCAGCTGCAGACAATGTTCTCCTGGCACTGAAGGTCTCGGTGACAACAACTATAAAAGGCAATTGTCATGGGACCATACTTAGCAAGTCTATGTTTGTTTTGCCTTGGTTGGCAAAGACTTCCTGTATCAGCAAACCCATAAAGGGATGAGTTACTGGTCTTCTTACTCCATAGCTCGCTCTAGCAATCATGTCAGAAACACCCCTCCCACCAGAGCACAACTTACTGACGGAGCAGTTGGAACAAGATCACTTTCTGTCTTTCCCGTCTGCATTGCAGTGTGAACACGGACTGACTCATAAATGGAGGGTTCTTCCACCTGCCGTGGGTAGGGATGCTTCAATACAATTAAGGTTCCTGGAGACAAAAGGGGCAGGAGTAATTCATCTGACAAGACTATTTGAAAAAATAAGTGTCAGTAGCTACCTGTTAGTGGAATGGTTAACTTTACCTTTTCCTAAAATTATAAAGGCAACTGTGAATACTGTAAATATATGGTCCCTTTTCAAAACCTTTAAACCTACTAATGCTTGCAGGGAGTCACTTGACACATTAAATTCCCTTCCAGCACAGCAGGCTGGCTGGCTGGGTAGGCAGGATGCTAAATAGGATATGAGGCTGTAACAGTCATTGGTGTTGCAAACAACCCACTACTTGCTGCTTAAATCACTTAATCTGTCAGAGCTTTGAGTACAGACTTCCTACCAATAATCCCATGTTACCATCATCTTTACCTGTTTTACTCCTTCCAGTTAAACTATTCGATTATACCCTTTTTTGGTTCTCCAAATAAAGTCATGATTATTGCACATTGTTGAGAATGCAGCTTTTTTTTTTTTTTTCAGGTAGTGAATCTATTACACTATTCAAAATAGGGTAAAACTTGCTTAGAACAGTAACTTTTGCACTATCTAATGTCATTCTTTAAACATACTATCACAGCATACAAAGTGCTGCTCCATTTGCATTTTATGCTGATATCGCAGCTCTTAAAGAGGAGGGATGCTACAATTGGTAAGAACTAAGACTTGAAACCTACAGATGAATGAGTAACTTGAAAGTGTTTTGTAACGGGAAAGGCTAAAAAGTGAAGTGGAGAAATCATATTTTAAGTAAACAACTGAAATGTGTTCACAGTCACAGGGGGTGTATGCAAATGTGATATATTCAATTTGCCATAAGTGAAAAGTCAAAATTAGTTTATTTCTCTCCAGCCTTGCTTAACCATTTAAAATAAAATTGAGAACACCCCCATCACCATTCTACAGAAACTACTCTTAAGCTGTTGCATAGAATCAGAGTACCATCATCTGTATACCATGGATAAAAAGCCCCATTATAGAACTGGAAGGACTAATTTAATGTTTTATACAGTATTTGTTTTCAACTAAGTTCTCTGCAGGGGTTTTTTTGCCTCCACAAAAGATATTTTTACAGAATCACCTGGTGACTATACATAAGAACTAATAAAAGCTGCACTGTAGCAAGATTCTTCTCGAATGTTTGCGCATGGTACCTATTTCTAAGGAAGAATTAAATTAGTCCCATTGTTAGAAATGTTAGTTTTAAATTACTTTGGCTTGTCTGGATAATCACAAAGTCTTTGTATGTTTGCAGAATTGTTTAGGTTAAAACTGATAAACAAAGCAAACAGGTAGGAATAACATGTTGACCTTGTTACTTTGAATGAAGATCCATCTTGTCTGTTCAATAAACCATCTCACAGAACACAGTAGCCCCATATTCCTTTTAGTTATCTGTAGTTCAGAAGGAAGTGTACACATTACATTGCAGAGAAATAGATGGCAGCAAATGAAGCTGTAGTATGGACAAGGATGGCTGGGCTTGAAGCACCAGCCTGCAGCTGTCCCAGTATGAAAGAACCACTGCATTCCATGGACCAGTTTGCATGACTGCAGGCCTGTGTGTTAGAGTACTGATCAAAGAGAGTCCAGTGGGCCTGTTCAGACACAAAACTAGTTCTGGTGTGACAAACTTCAGTGGAAGATAGCAGAAACCATCACATATTCTATCTCATGTGTCTCATAAAATCCTGTTCAAAAGCAAGGAGAAGATGAAAAATGCTGTCTTGCTTTACTCTTTCGTTCCTGATCTCACAGTGTTTCTATAGAAAATTGTTTGCAAGTGTAACAGAAAATAAGAAAAACTGGTTCAACTACTTTCTACTAATGCCTGAGCTAAAGGTCATTTGATGCTTTTCACTGAAAAAAAGTGCACCCTAAGAAACCAGACCCTGTTCATGGCCCTTCTGCCAACCTGCTGTGTGACCCTGTCTTGGGACACATACTCTGCCATGCTGGGGGTTGGCTTAGAGCTGACACTAATAAACTCCTTCACCATTTCTGACAGAAATTGGTTACCATTCGGGAGAACTTTAACATCTGTATCTGAACAAACATTGCCTGAGTGCTGACACTCTCTTTCTCTCTACTGATATCCTTGGTAAGGTAAGGTGGACGGTTTCTTAATGTAATGTTCAAATTATTTTTTTTTTTAATTTTTTTTTTTTTTTTATTCTCTAGCACATCCAACTTAGAGGCTTCGCAGAGCCACCAGAATCTGATTAGGATGCCTTAAGGTGACAAGTGAGCGCATCATTTGGCAGTGTTGATCCCATCCACAGAGATCACATAACACCAATACCTTGCTTACTAATGTCTGTAATGTGCAGTGAAGGAATGAGGAATGGGTAAATACAAGTTTTATATGTCATCTGAAATCTTTACAGAGTTAGGCCTGTGGCTGTATATCTGATTTCACAAGAAAAATTGCTTACTGGCACAGAGGATACAAGTAGGAACTCTGTGTTTGAACCACTCTTGAAAGCAACTTAAAAAGAGAATGCTTTGAAAGATACTAGTGCCATATTGAGTATACAACTGCATTTTTCTTGGGGGAAGAAACTTGCAAAGTAACCCTTGAATTTAATATTTGTATTAAAAGAGCACTGGTGCATATTTAGAGTGTGACATACTACAGTTATGGCATGTGCCAACTATCACTTAACTGGTCTCATGCCTATATAATTAGTACTACTGTAAGTTATTTGCATACAGTTTCTACAGAAGATACTGAAGTTCTGGCACTAATTTGTACTTACACATCTTCAATTCTTACATTTGAAACTAAACCTAGAACTAGCATTGTTATGATAATATCCACCTGTTTCTCCAGGGATTCTAGTCTGGTGGTGTTCAACTCCCATGCAGGAATCAAGTTTAATCTTTGAGCCTTAATTCAGGCAGAACATTGGCTATTAAAGGTGTCTGCTCTTTCTCTGTTCTTAAAAGCAAGACAAGTCACTGTGATGGCAGATAACATCAGCAGGCTGATGCTCTGTAGACAGAACAGGAGAGGTAGTTCAGACCACATTCCCTACAGGAAAGTGGAACATAACACTTCAGACATCTTCCTCAGATGAAGAATAGTGAAGGTAAACAATTTCAAGTCCCTTTTCCACTTATTCGTATAGGCGATTTCAACTTCATAAATAAGTATTTATTTGCTCACCAAACACCCTGCTTTGGTTTTGCTCTTTTTGAGTATAGGCACGTTTTGAAACACTTTCTCCTCTGAGAAATCAATAGGTGTTCATGTCCCTCGTTAGCAAAACCCAGTAAGCTTACATGTGGTTTATCTTATGAGTACTTGAAAGATTTTTTTTAAGTGCAGCTTTTTAGATACATGAGGTTAATACAAATCTGAATTTAAGAAGAGGAACACTTTAGCGGTAGATCTACTTGCTAATACATTTTACTTAGATCTGTTTGAAGCATGACTACAAATATATTCATACCAACATTTGGCTTTCCTTACCTGTTTCACTTCCAATTAAAGGCTGATTGGCAAAATGCATGACCAATTCCTTCAAGTTAGAAAATTCATTAAACCCAAATTTGAAAGAAGTTCCTGTGTATTCAACATGGAAGTGTTTCACAGAATCTTTTCCCCTAAAAAAAAAAAAAGGAAAACTTGTCAAGGAATAAATGTCAAAAAGGTGTTTGGCATCCACAATCCTTAAATAACAGCTTTCACTATGGGAAATCTGGCCCAGATCACAGGCTGACAATTACTGTCCTAGCAGCAATACTACTGCATTACCATCCCTCACTAATACTCAACACATCTGAGGATCAGATTTTAATTGCTGCTTTACAGATATGAGGATGAAAGCCTAAAAAGGCCAAGCAATTTAATTTAACACTTGCATCGGTAAAAAGACTCACATAAGATATTTCAAGCCTTCTGTCTAAGCAGGATGATATCCCTTCACTTACTGGGCTTTTGTCTTGATATTACTTGGGATGTGTCTTACTTTTCAGGTAGCATCCCAATCTCATTGAAAATGTCTTCTGTTTCCCTTTCAAAAATAAGCTGTCTCCTTTTTCCACCCAAACAGGGGTTTAATAACCTGTTTTTAAGTACCTAAGGCTTTGGAATTTGTCTGCTTTGTCCCTGTACTCGAATGAATGGCTCCTCTATGATGGGCACTCTCAAACATGGACCAGGGCCCTTTGCCCGTAGGGGAAGTTACAGCATTTGTTTATGAAACCTGATGGTATTAGAGAAGTGTGCAAGGCCTCACTTCCTGCATGGGCAATTATTTTGACTCACAACACAGTGAAGCACTTCCTGTAAGTATTTCTCCAGTGAAAAAGTTACCTTTATTAACGGTACTAGCACCCAGAAGAGTTCACATTAAACTTTGTCTGAGCAAAAACTTATATAGCAAATATATAGAAAATATGGTGAAGAAAGGGATTTATAGCATCTTTTTCATTGTTTATTGCCACTTCCACCGAAGATTATGATTTCAATCACTAGGCATTTAAATATTTATCTCTGAACAGTACTCATGATATTGTAGGACATGCCTGTGTTGGCCTCCAACATTTTGGCATTACAGTCAGCTGGGGCACAATGCCTGCAATAAGCCAAGTGCAGATGCTCCTCACCAGCAAAGAGCTGCTGTGACTCCGCTGCAATTACAGGATTTTCCGGCTTTATCTTTAATTTCAAAAGAAATACAATGTTGCAATGAGAGCAACTTCTACTCTGCTTCCTACTTCCTTTTCAAATTGGCTAATTTAGCTGGGGGAGGGGATTTTGGGCAATATGTGATCTCTCTTCCTATAGCTGTCAATAAAATCCTAAAGGGATGTTCTAAGCATTTTCTCCTTTCAGAAAATCCAAAACTATAACAAATGACTTCAGTTCCTTGTGAGGCAAAGTAAAGTAAAAGCCACAGAAGGCATTTTAGAACAGAAAGAAAATGACAGCTAAAATTGCTAAACTTACTCTTTCTACAAAAATGTATCAGAACAAAATTGAATTACTTATTCTGAAATTAAGCTTTAATATTAGTTTAAAAAAAAAAGAAAGAAAGGAAAACGTAAAATTAAACAAACAGTAGAAAATAATTAAAACACTTAAAATCAAAATCAGTATTAAGGGAGCAGTACCACCAAAAACCAATGTAACAGAATTAAAGATCTAAGTCCAGATTGGGCTATTCAGTTCATATGGTAACTCCTGTTACTACATGAGATGCTGAAGAGATTGGAATGGGCTTGAAGTAGACTTTTCCAGGTCTTCTAAGCCTAGAATTTGTTAAAGGAGCAAATTTATTTTCATTAACTAACACTTTTGTTTCCTATTAGAAGAGCAAATATTTAAATTTCTTTTTATTACAATAAGTTGTTTTCTGAGTGCCCTTTAAAACTAGCTTCAAGATATTTTTTTTAATTGTCTGAGATAGATTATCTCAAATAATGCTTAGTTACATTTTAAAGTGAAAAAAATTTTAACAACAAATACAATTGTTCACTTACAATTACTTCTTTTTAAGGAAAGCTATGACTTACAAATGCCAATATTCTTTTTCCTAACACCTGCACTCAATTCAGTCATTGCTACTCTAAATACTCATTTTGTAACATCACCTTCAGATCTGTTGGGCACCCTCAAAGCTCCTTGTATAGATGGCTGTCCATAGTGGTAATAATTTCAACAGTGTATGTATAGGCACGCTTGCTCCTTGACCTCCTGTCAGAAATGGGTGAAATAGCTCATAGTTGCCTTTTCTGGGGAACAGGGTATGTGCAAATTACAGTTCCAAATTGTAACAGCTCCCAGTACTGCATGTGTAGAAAGCCACAATCTCAAGGGCATGTGCTGTGTTTCTGTCTGGGTTGTAAATAACCAGCATCATTACACTGTTCAAAGTGACTTTAGCTTAAAAAGTTACTGTGATTCAGCTGAGCTGTGGCCATTAATTGTTCAGAGGCTCACTTTGAGGCAGAAATGAGCTTGAAGGCACTAGCTTAAAACTTCACACTAGAGGTTGCTCACATCATACAGTTACCAAAGGCTAAGAACTTATTTAGAGTTGGTTACCTCCCCTCAGCTGGCATATGTTCTTTGTGTTGCCTCGCTAAAATACTGTGGCTTCTGTCCTTGGGAGGTTTTTTAATTGTGATTTGTAGTGAAGCACCCAGGCCAGGACATCTGTGGTCTATATTGATTGTGTCCTGAACTCATGTAAATTGCTGTAGTTCACTTCAGGGGCCTGACATCTGTCACTTCCAAAATACTGTCTAAATCAGTCATGCATTACTGGCTAAGACTGAACCTTAGCCCACAACAGAGGAGTAAAACCAGCCAGTCAAACACTGAATCATCCTTCAGAGATGATGGTTCCTACTCAGTGATTCAGGCACCAGTGAAGTTAGCACTTTTTAAATGGTATGTTTGCTACTATTCTCATCATAAAACTTTTCTACTCCCATCAGCTGTTTCTTAAGCTCTTCTAACTGCCATACCAATTTTTGTCACACAGACTGAAAATCTACAGCCAATCCATAGCATGATGTTTTCAACCAATAAGATTAATTCATAATTTGAAAAAAACAAGAGCAACTGTCAAATCCAATCCAATCTTTTTTTTCCTCTAACAAAATGTCATTCAGTGAGATTACACCATTAGGGATATACTCCAATATAGCTGGCCCCTGGGAAAAAACCTGTAGGTCATCTCAGTGCATGAGACCTGCAATCAAAGGTGTCCCCCTTTGTACATGCAGCATTAGATTAATTCACCCTACCTTACAGAGAGGGAGTACAAGTCTTCCCTTTCATTGCTCTTCCTCAAAAGATAGCTTCCATCCTTCCCGTTGGAAAGCAGCAGTGCTTCTGCTGCGTGCCGGGTAAGATTATCGTGGTACCACCTGGGAAGACACAAGGGGTTAAAGCATCCTTCCCTCAGCTCTTAATTCACAGCTGCTGCTGCTTTTAGGAGCAGGGCTAAAGAAAGAGGAAGGACTGCAACAACATCATCACAATTCTGAGTTACCATCCTCCTCCCAGGTTACACAGACCTGTGCCCCTTTCAGCAGCCTTCTTTTGACATGCTCAGAAAACTATTTTTTGTTAGTGCAAAGTTGTGTACAAACAGTTGAGGGTCTGAATCTAGAAAACCCTGCAAATCCCACTTGTATGAGCAACAAATTACCCAGGTCTTTGCTCATAAGGTGTAAGCAATTTTGGGCCAGATACAGAATCCTTTGTCTGTTTTCAGAATTTGTACTTCCTGACATATGTATGTGCTTTGCTACACTTCCTCTTCTGGGGAAAATGAGCAGCACTTAAATTCCTTACAAAGTCTGTATTTCCCACAGTAAATCTGCACTACTGACATCTGCAATTAAACTTGCCTAATGCTTAATGCTAAAAAATGCTGGCCTAAGTTTAGGGGATCAATATTAACTGAGAAAATTTCAGTGAAAATTAAGAAATCTCATAATCGTTGCTGCTTGGGCACATGAGGTCTGACAAATGGAGGAAAACATCTAAACACCTGCTTCAATTTAACTTCAGTGAAAATTGGCTTCATTTTATTATGTGAAAAATTTTGCAAGAAATTCAGAGGAGGAAAAAAATAAGCCCTACAAAGAAGTCCAGTAAATGTAGTTTATGGCTTTGTTTCCATTCATTTCCATTCTGTTTCATTCTAATGTTCCTCAACAGAAACACACAATTTCTTTCAATAGACAAGGATCTCTTTAGAAATGAACCTGAGACTGAGCACAAAAGAGCACTGCAGCTGTAAAAGGTTGGAGTTCCAGTCCTGTGTGACATGCCTGTGCACACATTAACAATGGCTATATACATGCACTGGAGCCTCTGGTGCAGAAGAAGGGAGGGATACTACATCCAAGGCACAGTTCTGCAGGGAGAAGGCTTCCATTGTCTGTATGAGGAGTGGTGCCAGGTCTTCTCTCGCTTCCTTTTAATTGTGTGTGCCTGTAGCATTGGGGTCAAAGTCTATTACTGTGTCAGCCAGAGAAATACAGTTTCACTGAAAGCAGCAGTGTCATCGCAGCACTTCACAGAATTTGTGTAGTGGCACTCTTTAAAGTGAACTCAGGTGTAATTGTATACTCTTTCTCCTTAGCTGTTCATCCCAAGTTGCCACTAAACTTGTCATCTCACACAAAGCTTTAACTCTGAATTTGGACAGCTGCCTAGTCAAAAGGCCAGCTGGCTGATAAATTGCTTTATGAGATACTCCAGACTGTTAACCCAGCAGAAGACAAGATCCACATGAAACTCAATACAGACAGGGTATTGCTGTTTGGCTCTAGATCATGGTCCGTGGGCCATCTACACAGTAGAATAAAATAATGAACATTTAAAGATCAAAGTGTCATCCTCTGAAACACCTGTTAGCCAAAATCTGCTTAGGGATTAACTGCCCAAGTACCAGTCAAAGGTCAGAACTGCCCTGTTGTGAAGAGGATCATATCAGCACGCACGCTTGGCTGGGCCTACAGCTGGGAAGACAACCCTGTGTTTTGGGTGGGACCTCATAACACCACTACTCTCACTTCTGTGCAAAAGAAGGGTTTGTTGAGAAAACCTGTAAGTGGTCATTTGCATGAAGGAGGTAAATTTAGTTTGAGGTTGCTCATAAGTGCACTGTTGCCTTATTTCCAAAAATGCTTTTTACTTAGATTTTAAGAGAGAAGTCATTTAAGTTTAAAAAATGCTATGTTTAAATCCACTATGTCTTTAAAAATAAAAGGCCAGCGACTAATGAAACTTTACCCCTATGCAAAAAAATAAACAAACTAACCAGAAGCCAACAACAAAACCCCACACACTTAATTGGGAAAATAATATTGTTTGAAAGTGCAGTTTTGCTGACAAGGTTGCACCAGTTGTCTTGCCTAAACATGCTGTCTCAGACAAAAGTCCCTCAAATTTTACTGTGTTCCTCTTGCTCAGCTTAAAAGTAGAAGTGGATGTGAGGCAGTACTGCAGATCTTGGTGTCCAAGGGACTGTTATAGGTACTTTGGGTTTTTTTTTCTTCCTGGCTGTCACAGAAGGTTCAGTTGGGTTACTTGGATATTCCACTGTGAAAATGGTCATGCAAAACTTGTTGCAATTGCACAAGCATAGGTAAAATTTTAAAATGCTGTGGAAAACTTAGAATTTGAACCACAGACCACCAGGAAAGTAAACAAAAACACACCAGTGCAAACAGTCTGCTCTCTCAGTCAAGCCTGTGGTTAGACACTACCAGGTATACTTCAGGTAAATTTAAGTATTTTTCAGAGGAGGAATCCTTCTATTTATCTGTTTCAAAGTCTTTTAAGCAGTTTTTTTTTTAAATTTGCAGGCAAATCAAGACGGGAACACAGATCACTTGGCAAAACACTGCAAAAGGCAGTCACCTTTAGCTTAAGTATTGGTTGTCTTCTGAGTGATACCTGTTGATAGAAAACATAATACTGTATCTACCTCCTTGCTTTCTTAAAATGAGATGTTAAGGAAATCAAAACACTTCATAAACACCCATGTGTTTGAAACTTACTTCTGCTGGCTATCTTTGGCCATGTGCACCCTCCTGTTTGATATGTATACATACTTCTGAGAGGCTTTTCTAATAATTTCATTTTTCCTATTAAAAAAAATCCACATCCTCATCTATTTTTGGGTTCCTTCTCCATGATATGACTAGCAATCTCAGTCTCAGAGTTCATAACTGCTGTCATTTATCTATTCTTGTTACTTTAACTTTGAGCTAAATGACATTAAATCTCTTCATCCCATACATGTAAGCACATTTGTGTTATCAGTGCGTGTTGTTGCATGACCATACTACTTTTCCTGCTCTTAAAAATGGAAGGTCTGCTGGGCCAATGAAAACATGTCTTAAGGGGGGCATGCACACCTAGTGAGGTTGCCTTTGTTAATCTTTGAAAAAGAAAGCATTTTCAATAATCAGCTTACTCTTTAGCTCAGATTTCATTGGTGACAGTGTAGGAAGGACTTTACCAACATGGCTGTTAAGAGAACTAGAAAGAAATGAGACCCCCAGTGTCCCGGAGAGCCAAAACTCATTAAAGTACATAGCCTTGTGCTAAAGATCTGTCCATCCAGTCACCAGGGGGGTTCCCTTGTGGAGTAAGCTGGTGGCTGCACCAGTACAAGCCATGTCTATACTGGCAGCCCTATCACTGCAGCTGTGCTGGTCCTCACAACTCCAGAAAAGGATGCATGCATGTTAAAATCTCTTCTTGCATTAAGCTCTCTGTGTAGTTAATGCAGTGACTAGAGCTACCCACACTGTGGTGACGATCACAAATATGTTACAGCAATGCTTGGGCTAGGAAACTCCCTCTTCAGGTTGGAGCATCATCTTCAAAATACTCATTTGCTCTTTAACAACCCAAGTTGTTTCATTGAAAAACATTAATAAAACTTTATTTACTTGTCCCCTGCAGATAACAGAGCCCTTCGGTACAGCATCTGCCATTTCTGGTAATGCTGTTTTTGAAGAAACTATATGGATATCTTGCAAAACATTTCCGCCAGTGTAATTAGGGGCTGGTGAATAAACTTGTAGCTGACATCAGGTCAAGTGGATTAACTTTTTAAAACTAACAGAATACACAAAGAGCACAAACACTCATTCATGCAAGGATGAATGTTGAGAAACTTGGACAATTCTGTTCTCAGCCATTTCTACGTGCAAACTGTGTAACAACCAAAAAGTCTTGATTTTCTTCCTCATAAAAATGACAGATAGTAGCACCAGAAGACAGCACAGCTAGAAGTTCTGACTGCCATTTGGATTTAGTGTCTGGAGTGGTAACTCTGAGATATGCCCAGCTATCAAGTAAGTGCAGTTGGCAGGGGTCACTTTCAGCTTTTGTGTCCTTATCAAATTATATTCTCAGATTGTTATAGCCTGGATAGAGTTAGAAAGTGGGTGCATGTTTGCCTTGCTTTTGTAAAAAGTCAGGCAATTCAAAGTTCCTTCTCTGAAGCAAGAAGGAGGTTCTTGGTATTCAGCTGAGTGAACTCTCTGCTCACTTCCCAGAAGGTCCTTCCCCGACTGCAGAAGGTGCAATACTGGTGGTGCTCCACAGTGGATGACCATCCCTGTGGAAAACACCTCGGCTGCCTGAGCTGCAGGGGTTGAGCAGAAACACAGCAAATCTAATTCATTTCTAATCCACTTCTGAATGATAACAGCAATCTACATGAGTGGGAAGATGGTCCAGATGTGCTTGCAGTAGGACTTCATTCCAATATTATTCATAGCATTTATTTACCCCAAGCTGGTTGGTTGGGATTTTTTTTGCTGCTTGTTTGGGGGGAAGGTTTTGCAGTTGCATATGTTAGCAAGTTTTGAATGTATTACTTTTTTTTTGTATTAAGAAAATACCTTCTTCCACAAGGAGTTGAATTGCCTTGCACTTTGAAACTATATACTAGGCTCAAAGATGTATTCCCATTCTTAGGTTAAAGGAGTTGCACACAGTACTGCTTGATGGAGTGTGCAGAAGAGCACTGACTTACCTCCTCTGACTGGATTCAATGCTCTTCATGTGCCTGTAGTCCAAAAATTACTCTACAAAACTGACTCAACAGTTCTCTATTTTTGGTATTCTGTATTTCAGCAACTTGTAGATATTCTCTGTCAAGTTTAGATGTTTCAGGTTTTTTTAAACTTTTTTCCTAATATCAAGCCCTAGAAGCATTGCTCATTATCTGGAAGTTGCAAAAGGGTACCTTGTGTCACTAAAAGTGAAGTTTTGGCAATGTTTTTAATGGTGAATGGGCTGACAGAGCTCTACCTACAAAAGGGCAAGAATGCTAAGACACAAGTAGTAGATGGCAGGCAGCCAAAATTGGTATTTATTAGACATCCTTCAACATATCACACTGAAACACTTAATCACACACCTATGTAGAGCACTTTGTTGGAAAAAAGGGTGCCATTACATGGGAAAAACTAATTTTAAAATAGAAATTACAGGAAATAACATCAGTGTATCCAGCCTTAAAGTTCCTATCTCCTAACTGTAGACTTTCACTACTTCAGCTTCTGCTTTTTACTTCCATTTTCTCTCCCCTTCTTTCAACTGCCTTAATTCTGGTTTTCACCCAGTCTTTTGCCCACTTTCTAGCCGTTTAAATTTTTCCTTTGTTAAAATTAGAAACACAGATGAAGAAAAAAACTCTTATGAGCATTTACCCTGTCCCAGTCATACACAGTTCTCAATTCCCCAGTTTTATTATCATCTGATCTAGTCCTGTGGCCTAATTTCTCTTCTCTTACTAAAACTACACATGAAATGTATTGTTCAGTCTTAAAAATACAGTCTGTCCTGGTATTGTCAAATATGGAGGAGCATAAAAGCTATTCTGCAAGGGGTAACAAAGAATGCTCAGCCTGCAAGAGGAAAAAGGCTACAAAAACTTGTTTCCTCTTGCCCCGTTCCTTTCACCTCAAACAAACAGTGCTGCCTAAACTAAGCTGTATTGGGATGGAAACTGCCCTACCAGATCAGCCTGTAATTACTCCGGTGACGAGATAGTCCACATTCTCATCTCTTGCGCAAATAACGTGAACTGCAACGTGGAATTCCCCAAACTGGTCCCACAAGACGTGACCAGTTACAGGAGTTTCAAACTGCAGTATGCAGGCTGTCATTTCAACTCTAACAGCAATAAATGCAAACGAAAAAAGGGTTGACTCCAGGAATAACCAAAGAAACCATCAGAGAGGAATCCCAATGTCAGTTTACTTTTTCTTTAAGCCAAGGTAATTATGTCTCTTTCGGCAAACTTCAGTGTTCCCTTTGAAACATTTTGTTAGATTTAGGGACAAAGTTAATGAATGAGACAACAAGTTCTTAACCATGTGTTCTGATTTTGATCTCCCTTTGCATTAGTTCCACCTATATGCACATCTTCACAATGAAGCTGACTGTAAGCTGAATTTTCACTACATTGCTGACAACTTTCCATTTTGAAATGCAGCTAACCTGGTAAACTATGAGCATATCCCAATACTCAGCCTTCTTTCTTGAAAAAGGAAAGAAAAAGTCCTTCCCATTTCACACTTCTTCAAACCTTATCCAGCTTCTTTGATTTCTGCACCATAAAGCAGAAGCTCTAAAATAACCTGTTTCAAATTCCCCCTCAAAGAACTCCTCACCAGAACTGAGTCTCAGTTGTACTAGATGCAATGTTGGGTGTCAGGGGCACTCAGAACTGTGATAATAGCAGGAGCTAAGTTTAGGTTGGAAAACCCTTGTGGTGAATGAGAATTTAATTTTATGGCCTGGAAAGTGACACACCTACTTCTCACAACTGAAAAAGTATTTGCATTAAGAGACCTTTCAGACTGTGCTACAAGGATGCTTGCTGTGTAAGGACTTCTTTTTCCTCTTTAGAAAAAAAAAAAAAAAAAAAAAAGAATTGGCTTTATTACTGGCTGAAAAGAAAGGGCCTCGTTTAATAATTTGAAGGGACTCTTTACCTGGCATTGCACCTTTAGTACTCAGCACACTTTCCTGAAGGAGATACATAGTCCTCTGTGGTAGGGTGAAAAGTTTAGATTTTTCCAATGAAGTGGAAATAAAATAGAGCAGCTACAGCTTTAAAATACGTATTTGTATCACTCTCATTTGTACTCTTTCCTTCTACCACACTAGGTACCACAGCAAGCTGCAGTCCTACAAGATCATATATGACGATGAACTCCTTGCCAATGAGTGAGGCTGTTAATAGACACATGTTACTGGCATAAATCAGTTCAGACCATATAGAGTAAACGAATAAAAGTCTGTAAATGGGAAATCATGCTTTCCACAGCAGCGGCAACTAATTATTTTTCCTTCTTCCCTAAAGATATTATTTTAGGATGAGCATAATCTTACAGATGCAACAAAAAGTGTATAATGGCCACTCTGAGTACCATTGCAAAGTTATTTCATTTCATACATATTAGATGCTTCAGTTAACAGGCATTTGTTTTAAAGGTTCTTCAAAATAAGGGGAAACATCAGCAGTGTGGAAATAGTAATTACAAGAAATTTTATTTCATTTCAGTTTCTTCACTAAGTGAATTAATCACAAAAATAAGCAACTAGTTGGTCCTAAGCCTTAGGTACTCAGGAAGAAAAACATTTTTAATTTTTTCATCTATTCTTTTTGAACGCAGAGGTGACACCAAAGCCTTTTTGCTTTGTCAGACTCATCTCTGACCTTTCTTGTACTTTGTCTCCCCTTTGCTTTGCTGCCACTGCTCCCACCCTCCTGTGCCCACCTGTGCTGCTCCTCCAGCCCCTGTTGCCTCTTACCCACGGCAAAGCTGCTGCTGACATTGACCCAAGCCTTCCTCCTGTAAAAAACAAAACTAACTGGCAGGCAAAATGGGTGAGTCACACCGGACAGGGAACAAGGTCTGTAGCAACCCCCAGCCTTCCTTTTTGCTCCTGGGGATTTGCTTTTCAGTGAGTCCTCCCAAGCTCTGTGAATTAAGGTGCCTTCGGGAATCCTGCTGCCTCCCGGGGCCCGGCGAGGAGCAGCCGGCATGGTGCTGGGCTAGCATTCCGGCCCACACCAAGCTACAAGGAGGCAGCCAAGGGCAGGGCAGCAGCTCTGAGGACAAGCTCTGGGTTTGGTGCTCCTTTGAAATGCAGGGCAGTGGCATGGCACCACCTGGGCTCTTCCCAGTGGAGCAGGTTACAACGCCGCAGAGATTCTCCGAGGAGCCCTGTACCCGCTGACACGACCTCTCCACTACATTCGAAACGCCTGCCTGCGCTCTAGTTTTCCTAACTATTATCTCTCTCTCCCACTCACCTGTGGCCTTCCAGCCTTTCACACCTGCCACAGGGATGAGGCGCTGCGCTTCTCCGAGGGGCTGCGCGCTGTGCCCGGAGCCCTTTGGCGGGCTCGTTAAGACAGACCTCGGGTTATCCTACCCTTCACTTCATTACCAAAATTCACCCGCAAAGAACCAGCAGCTCCCACCCCATCAGCTCCCCATCGGGCGGCGCGGTTCCAGCAAAACCCGGCGGCAAGACCCAGCAGCTCCCCCCCCGTCGGGTGACTCCACACCACCCCAGGGCGCTCATTTAGGGCGACCTTCGTGCGGGGAACCCCCTCACACGCCCCGTCCCCTCCGAGCGCTGCTTACCCGAGCGCCGCCAGCTCCCGGTCCAGCGGCGCGGCGGGACGCGGCTCCCTGCGCTGGGTCATCGTCCCGCCAGGGCACCGTGCTGCCCTGGCCGCCCCCGCGGGACGCTGAGGAAGTGCGTGGGAGGCACCTCCCCGGGCAGGTCCCCTCCCATCCCATCCCATCCCTGCCCATCCCTCCCGTTCCGCCTCGCCGCCGCGGGTGCTCCGGCCCCGAGGAAGCGACCCCCGACCGAGGCTTTGCGGACCCCTCCGGCCTCATCAGCGGTGTGCCATGTCGCCCCCATCCTGCCAATACTTTGCTTTGTACCCAGAATAATTAATATTTGTTCACCCCAAAGCGTTCCGCTGCACGGTCATTTCCCCCCGCCTGCGATCAGTGAACGCCCCGCACCAATTCTGTGTCCCACAAAGCACCCAGCGGGGAAACCCGTGGAGGTGAACTCTGTGTTTGTTCTGTGTCAGGTGTCCAGCCCGGTGCCCACCCAGCCCCCAGGGTCCGGGAGGGTTGCAGCTTGCCCCTCTGCACCGCGGTGCTGCTGCTGGCTTGCCCGGGGAGGGGGATGCTGCAGCCCCCGGCCTGCCCCGCCGCAGGCACCTTCACCCCCTGATTTCTGTGTGACCATCGCCCCGCTCCGTGCAGCCTTTGAACAGGTCGTGCTGTCACTCAGAAACAGTCATAGCAACAACAGCAGCTAGAAAGATACTTCTGAAGAAGGAATGAAGTTGTATTCAAGAGGGCTGAGCTCTGTGGGTGAGAAATTTCCGAGCACCATCAGGCCATCCACCCTTTCCAATGCTTCAACGATTTCCTGCAATACTAGAGGTTATTTGTACTCCCCAATACTTTATAGGCAGTAATTATTACAGGCGTGGCAAATTCTTTAGCTAATTTCTTTGACAGAATGCTGTTTTCCAGTTATACTGAAGTTTTCAACCAGATATCCAGTACTGAAAATTTGTTGTTTTGAGAAAAACTGGTATTTAAAGAGAACGGAACTGCTGCTTATTTTCTCACAAGCAGTCTTATGAAACACACAATCAGTATTGAGCTAAGAGTTGTTTGGAACAGGCTTGCTGCCTTCTAAATGGGAAAATCTTTAGAGAGATTCCATGTCAGGTCAGACTGTCCTGATGTTTGAGCTTCTGATTGTCGCTTCAAGGTTCTCTGCTCCTGTACTTGATTGTTCATCTTGAGAAGCAAACATTCATTTGTAGATAAAGATTTCACAAACAAGCTGGGAAGTTTTTTCCTTATTAGGGAAAAGGTTTTTTTTATCATGGGGAAAAGTATTTTTTCCTCTTTCTTAGTTTTTCCTCTTTCTGCCCCTTCCTGTATTGCTTATTGAAAGCTTGTGATCTGATAATGTCTTTGGTAACCTGACCCTGAAATCCACAACATTTGGGTAATTAATGCTTTTGATGTCTCCACTGTTTGCTTCTATTTGATGGATGGATTTATTTATTATTGTTCTCCTGTTCTGGAAGCTGCTGTGCTTGATTTCAGCAGTGATGAGCCCATTCCAGGTTACTTTGTATGTGTTATTGATAGGGGCAGAAAAGCATTTATCAAAATTTCTGGATTACAGAGGAGAAAGCAGCTAACTTAAAATTAATTAAATTCCAAGCAATAAAAATTCCGAACTAAATTTTAGTGAATTCTAATTGCATCACAAATTGTCAAAAGTTGAGCAAGGCAGGCTCAAAGGTGGTTTCCAGCCCTTCTGTACATCATCATTTTTTGTGCACCAGTGTATTGTGGTGGAAGGGGGTTCCCGTCTGGGAGCAGATGCTTCCTCTTACTCTGCACCTGAGGGTGCAAAGTTTCCTCTTCATTTACAGAAAAAATAAATTTAAAAATGCAGAAATTGTAGTCTAGTGCAGCACAGATCAGCTTTCCCTTTAATGAAGTCCGCTTGACTTGGCATTTTTAACATACGTTAGCCACAGGACAAAAAAGGCTACAGATTGCCAGCTTGCATTCCGCCAGACCCAACATACTTTAGTGTCAGGGTTTCGGTCCCTTTCCCAACCACGAGCATCCGCGCCGGAGGATTGGGTTCCGTGCGCGGTCTGAGCGCTCCGCCGAGCAGACCTGTAGGTAGCAGCACTGCTCTAGCGCTGGCTGCTCAGCCCGGAGCGCTGCCGAGCACAAAGCACCCCCAAAACAAACAGCAGGATAAGGCACTTTGGCTTTCTACTCATCCCCTCATGTCTGTCAGTTATCATAAACCAAAGTGTGATTTAATTTAGGGATTCTTGAAGACTTGCTTGAATAACTACACCATCTCATAGGAAACAGACACCAATCCTTATTGTTTTAACTTTAGGTCATGAAGAAACCGAAGGAAAACTGTGGCCATAAAATGGGAAGGGAAAGGCCAATAGTGATCAATACATATGAAATTATTCCTTCTTTTATGTGTCACACTAGGTTATTCCAGAATTACGTGTTTACCAGCAGAGTTTAAAATTCAGTAAATGCTTTACATTGCAGCCACCAGGTCTCTCAGAGCAGCACGTACTTGCTTTTATGATAGTACTTTTGGAGATTATGTGTTCTGTTTGGGCAGAAATTGCAGGATTGCTCGGCAAAGTTGTATCACATGTGTCCTTCAAGTGGCCAGGTCCCAGGATCATGAAGGTTGTTCCAAGTTTCCAACTTTTTATGCAGCAATTTCTTAAAGTTGTTTGAAAGCTTTATTTTTTTTTCCAGGTAACTGTAATTTTGAACTTGAATTTCAAGATATATTAAATTGATAAAGGAGAACTAGGCTTAGATAGCCATGTGACTAATAAATAGATATGATTGCTGCAAAAGCATAATTAAACAACTCCAGTTAATTGACGAACTTGGCAGGAAAGAATTGAAAATTTAATTTCTTTCCTTTTACCATTTCACCTTCTGATAACCTAGACACGTTAGCTGTGGACCATCCAAACAAAACCTAAAGGGAGTGGCTTCATCCAAATGAGACTAAAAGGAATGGAAATATCACAAAGCCATCTGGGGATGAGGGCCAGGTTGGCACAGAGCAGAGTGGGCACCTGCAGAACACAGGTTTCCTATACAACACAGAGCTGCCAATTAATTTATTCCTTTTATGGTAATTGCACCTGAAAACTTTGCAGGGTCCAAGACATCTAATCCCTATTACACTCAGGTATGATCCCATACTGTGAAACCTGCTAAAGTAACTACAGAAATCTTTCCACCATGTTCACACACAGGATGCACACTAATATCATCTTCTGAAATTAACCTGATTCTTCCCTTCTCAATGTGTCACATATTGTCTTGGAGTATTTATTGAAAACAATTTTTTTATTGGAGAGCACTTCACATACTGGATATCAGCATAGTGATAAGTTTACTTAATGGATTTTGAGGCACCTGAGGCATGTTTTTTTAATGTGTTTCAAATTTCCATGGTCAAAAAATTTTCAGAACATGCAAGCTACCCTCAAGTTGTCTGCAGTCTATTCAGGTAGGAAACACAGAATAGAGGCTAGAAAAGGGTTTTGAAATTACCCAGGTTCCTAAGGAAAAATAGCTTGAGGACAAACTGTGCTGTGAAGGTTCATTCCGCACTCGTGGATTAGGAACACAACTCCACCTAGGCACAGTAAGAGATGCAACAGCCATGCCCTTCCAAGCCTTTGTAGAGTTTCCTGCCAAGAAAGATAGGCATAGCCATGTCACATATGATTACATATAGGATCCAAGAGATATTTATTAATTCATCTTTTTAAATCTCTTAACTCTGCCTTTAGTAAAAAAATCAGCATTGTTCTTACTGTAAAGATATGACTTTTGGTACCAAACGTAGCTAGCATTTTAACAAAATATCCTTTCTCCTCTTGCTTGCTCTGGGAAATTCAGCTATCCCTCTAGAGCTAAGTAAAGGAGCATTTTTTTCTGATTTGTGAATTTACACAGGGACATGGAAATAAGTACAGGAAGTTTCCCTTGATGCTTGCTAAAGTTTTTCCTAGTCCTTGCTTGCTGTCTGCATAACCAGGAGCTGAAGCATGTATATTTTGAGATGATAGTGGGAGATTGAATGCCTCCAGCTAGAACAGCTGTGTTATTCCACGTGGTTTGGTTTTCACAGTTTCAATAATGTGGATAATGATGTGAAGGTTATCTGTTTCCAGTTTCAGTTGTACAAGGAAAACTTTCTAGGAACTCTGTCAATCCACTGTTTCATGTACATGCCTTCAACATGTTTTTCAGGTCTCTTCAGGCACAGTCAAAGACTCTTTAAAACTTTCCCCTTTAGAACAATGTTGTTTTCTCTGAATAGTTTATGTGTATTTCAAATCCTTTTTCTGTCCAGTCAAACCCCAATATAATCTCAACAAATAAACCCAGACATCTAGAAAATATCTTTACATTAGAAAATGTTAGTTTCAGTCTCTGTTAGTGGCAGCACTCATGGGGAGGCGGAGGAGAGCAGATCTCATTGCCAAAGGTCAGAGTGAGAGGCATGGTTGGAGACAGGCAGCTCCTCTTGTGGGCCAGGTGGTGCCTTGAGCCAAGTGACCTGCTGGCAGTTAAGCCTGTGTCCAAGAGGAATCAGACCTGGTTGGCATGTCTGCACTGTGACTACCCAGTCTGACTTCACCCAGTAAAGATGTAGAGAGGAATAGTTTCTCCAGACTGCCTCAAATCTGGGTCTGTGCTGTAGTGATCTGGGGTGAGGAGCAGCTTCAGGGTTGGAGACCTGAATGTCCTCACAACCAGAGTTCCTCCAGGGATTTCTGCTCCTCTCCTGCTTGCACAGGAAGCCAACCCATAATTCCTTCCTGCAGCAGCTCCACTTCCAGCTCTAGGTTCCAGCTCCACTTCTGTTATGGCTCCCACCTCCTCACATGTGATGTTACAGTGTCTATCTCAGGAGCTTAGCTGGGGACTGTCAGTGCATCACTGATCACAAATGCTGGTGTCCAGCAACACGTGACAACATTGATGGAGATACACCATATGCTTTTAGGCTTAGGTGAAAGTGTCTTAAAATACTGAATGAAAATGTTTAAACTAGAAGGAAGGTTAGGGGAAAAAGCTGAGAATAGTTATATTTGCTGTTTCGTAAAACTGTTTCTTGTGTGATTTTATTATGTCTCGTGGGGTTTTTTTTTAATTTTTTTCCATTTTGGTTTTTTACAGCTTCAAAATTTGTGTTCAAATAACATATGAAAGTATCTGTCCACTATCAACTTGATAGCCCTGTCACTTTATGCAACCGTTTGTGGATACAGGGATGAACTTTGATAGTAACAACGAGAGCTAGGTAGAAAACAGCTAAGGAGAAAAGTAATTTTGCCCAAATAAAATTTTGTTACATCAGTAGCTCTGAAAACATTTGAATATTGCATCATTTTGCATTTTATGGCACTGCTGATCCATAAGCAGGATACTAAGAATCTGGGTCAGAAAGTGGTTGCAAATTACTTTCTGAGGACAGTGACTGCAATTACAGTGCCTTTTCCTTGCTGGGGAAGCATGGGTTAATATGCTAACATTATGTGAGCATAATATGTTATGCTCACTTCTGCATCATAGAAAACCAGAAGGTGTCTTGCTGGAATGGTGAGCATTTTCCAGTGCCTTGTCAAAAGCACAGTTCATTACCCATTGTTTAAAGATGCATATGCCCTATGGCAGGTCAATTTTTTTCTAAAATAAATAAGAACCTAACCTTAGAAATGGTGCAGGTGCTCTATAATTAACATTTCATGGACCCTAATTGGTTAAGTTGGTGTTCAACGTGCTCTGAATGCCTGGTGTGGATGGCTTCTTCTCTTACCAGCACATGGCATGAATGACCATTTGCAAGCCAGCAGCAGTTTCATCTTCCATTCTATGTTCAGGCATTTCAGCGACTTTAAAAACCAACACTCTGTCACATTAACACCCAGACCAGTCTCCTGTCGGGGTCCAGGTTATAAATAGAGATCCTCTCCAGAAGCCTAGTCTTACCTGAGACATACATCTGCCAGCGCTGTCAGGCATGATCCTTTCATGTCCATTACGGGGTGATTGCACTGGATCTCTCCTGCAATGAAGGGAGAGGTTGTGCACATTATTCTGCATGGCACACTCTCTTGGCTCCAAGGGGTGAGAACAAGTGCTCTGCTGGTTTTGATGAGTGGAAAGTCGAGCTTGGGTCATCTGTCGAGGATTGTGTGAAAGGAGGAGAGGGCAGAGCAGGCAGGCAACCATGGCATGCTTTCCTACAGGGCCTTTGAAACACATCAAGACTATAATTTTTTTGTGAGATTAAACTGTCTTGAGGGGTTTTGTTGGTTTTCTTTTTGGTTTGGGTTTTTTTTGTTGTTGTTGTTGTTTTGTTTTTTTTTTTCCCAAGGCAAGTGCATTTGTCCAAGTAGCACAGTAGGTGGTATTAAAAAGTCCTACATGACCACGCTGCTTTCCTATAGCTATTTATTGTACCACTGACCACAACAGCTGCACTGGGCTTCCACGTGACATACATGTCTGGTCTGTGCCAACGTATCAGCCCATCAAGTCCTCTTATTTATACTGCGACTTTCATAGCAGCAATCTCACCCCACTTCACATGTTATAATTAGACCTTGAAAACCAGTTCAGATAAACATAACTCAAATGTTAAAAATCCCCAAACTGATTGACATAAACAAGTAATGTAGTGAGGGGCTGGAGAGTTTGGTTTTGATGTGTCCTTGTCACCATGACTTTGGCATAGTGGACCAGCTCTGGTTTGAATGAAATACAGTTTTCAGGTAGTGGCCTTTGGTTATGTTACCTTAAAGCAGAGCAGGGTTCACTCATGTTTGACAGCTGCAAAGCTGATACAGCTCAGACGTTGTCAACACTGTGGATGTCCTCCAAGAACAGCCACTGATCTAATTTCACTGCAGACAGGCAAAACTAATCAAAAGACAGTTGTATCCTGTAATACAGGTGCTTGAAATACAAGCTGCAATCGAACAAAGAGAGAATTTGTGTATGACCCAAGAATGAACCAGCGAGGATTTTTTCTGGTTAAAGAGGAAGAATTAAGGAAATTGAGATTTGAGACACAGCCTTGATACTGTAAAGAAAATAGAGGATATTTTTAGAAATCTGTGTGGCTTATTGTTATTATGGTCTGATTTGGTTTCAGGAAGTTAAGAATCTCCTCTTTGAACTCAGAAATTCAATTTGCATGTTTATTCAGTCAGTGAGTCTGCTTTCTTTTTCTTAGTTATGACAAACTGTAAGTTGTAATACTTGAAACCAGAACTTGGGACCTCCTCATCACTTTTATTTCTTGTCATTTCTCCAATTTTTACATTTAAGGCATGACAGGAGTTAGAGGAGGAGTGGGCTACGTGTGAACTCCCAGGAAATCTTAAATTTGAGACAAGAAATTCAGAAGATGCTAACTTTCTACATCATTATTTTTATGAACATTAAAATTTAATTAGCTTTTTCCTCACTTTGAAAGGACTTGGTGGTCTGGGAGTCTCTCTGCCAGATATGAAGTAAAACCAAAACTCCATAGTCTGTAAACTATTGAGAAGTGAAATTATGCACAAAGGTGAAAACCTCCCCACTCATATCCAGTTGCTTAAACTATAATTCTGGTCTATAATAACCCAGATCTTTGCAACCTTAAAAAAAACACAGACTGCCACTTCAGCCAGTGGTGGTGGCCAAAGTAAATATGCCCACAGAAATCATTTTACTAACTGGTATAAAAATTATATATTGCACACATATAAGTTATTACAAAAAGTATACAAGTTTCCTTGCAGAAGGCTTCCTTGCCATGTTTCTGTAAGGATCATTGGATTCTGCTCATGGGAATCATCCCCGCAGTCCTGAGAACCAGATAAAAGCCACACTGTAATATAATCAATAAACATACACCGAAGTGAAGAGGCTTACACAGAGCTGCAGGTACCTTTAGCACTTCACCACAAATATGTTGCTGTTTTACTTAATAGACCCAGAAATGTGCCATCTGAGGTTTCACAGGACGTCAGAGATCTGTGAGCTTTTATACTCATAGCATAGTACAAAACTGCGTAGTCAGAAGTCCTGGTGAGCAGCCTGTACCACAGCTGAGAGCAGAACCCAGGTGCTTTTACAACCAAATCCCTTTCTGTATCACTAATGAAAGTTTGAAAATCATTGACTCCAGGGAATGAAATGGTATGGCAAAGAAAAGTATTTTTAAACTGCTAAAATGAAGTTCAGTTGTTTAGGAAATGCCACTGAAATTCTTAGTTGGGTTAGTGCAGGTTTAATAGCAGTCCCGAGGCTGACAGAAATAAATTGAAACTCTGTAAATGAAAAGTCCATTGAATAAAATGATTCTGAATAAAAAAAATGCAGAATCAATATAGAGATCTCAGAATAGGACAAAAGGCTTGTCTGCTTGAGTTAGTGAACATTATTTTGACTTCTGTATTGGCTGCAAGTCATGTCAGAGTTTTTCTGGCAAAGCTGCAGACAAGGAATTTATAGCTATTCAGCTGAATGTGGCAAAGCTCTGAAAAGCTGAACAGCAATTTTTCTGTAGCATATTTTGCAAGTGATAAAAATCCACTTTAATAACAGTTGCATATTCATAATCATGTTCATCAAAGGAGAGATGCACATCCAGCATACCTTGGAGATGTCTCACCAGCGCACAAATAGGGATCTCACTCAGCATCTCCAGAAAAAAAAGAAACTGTGGAGTCAGATGCGGGGGTGAAGGTGGGGGCAGTTTAGCTGATGCCAAGAAGGAAAATGTCACTTTGATTCTTCATCTGCTATCATGGTTACAAGAAATACTCCAGGCAGCAGCAGCTCTGTTAACACTTTGAAAAACAAGCTTTTGGTTGTTTGGGATTCAAGGTAAAAACTGCTTCTTGGGTTTATAAGTGACACATTCTGCTCACATATTCAGGCTGCTTCACATTTTGAGAAGGTTTGACTAGCTGCTCTGTGCTATCAGCATGCAACTAAGTACTGAAAGCTTCCTTTAGGATCCAAATACAGGGAGTTTATCCTCCTTGAAAGTTAAACAGCCTGACAGTTAAACAGCCCGAAACAGCCCCCCCCCCCCCCTTTTTTTTTTTTTATCCAGCTCTTAAGTTCCATTTATCTTTAATATTGGAAATTTATAGAAATACAATACATCAAAGCAGAGCAGTCTCAGGGATGCCCAAGCACAAACACATACCCCCCTGATGAGTAGCAGCAGCAGGGGAGGAAAGAGGAAATCTTATCCAGCAGGAGCCAGAACATTCCTGTTAGAAGTACTGTGGTTCTGTCAGGTCCTTCAGATCAATACACAACAGATCCTTATCTACAGGACCTTACACTACAAGGAAAATAAAGGCTGTATCAGACCTTTCATGATCAAACCCCATGGCTTCAGGGAGCCCTTGTATTGCCAGGCTGATAAATAGATTTTCCTTACTACAGACTTTTTCCTTGCAAAAACGTAGCATCCACAGCAAAGTCACTGTGAAGATTGCCTCTGAAGCCTGCTGCAAAAATGGGCAGAAGATGACTGGGACTGAGATATTTTGGAAAGCTCTCCTGTACTTACAGAATATTGCTGAGCATGCATTGTAATCAAACCAAGGCAAAGCAAGCTGTGCTGTGGCACCTTACTCGTAGAAGTGGGCTAAGAAGGTATCTGTCAGAGAGTTCTTTTAAAAAACTCTCCCCGTGACCGCGCACTGAGAAGCCTCACAAAAAGTTGGCTTGGTTTTGACTGTCTTAGTGATCTACATACCAAAGAGCTTGGAGTGCCAAATTACCAGGGAGAGAGGGTTCTTAGCCAGGCTGCCAAGTCAGTCAAGCTAGGACAGATTGAAAAATGCTGTTCACAACAGGTAATGTTCACACGCCTTTCTGAACACAAAGAGAGGAGTAGTAATTATAATGCTTTCCAGCATTGTTATCTACAATGAGTAGAATATTCCTTTTGTAAGAGTAGAAATAACTCAAATTAGTCAGACAGTAATAATTTCATAAAACATAGGTAAGTTTTGCACTGTAAGTGCAGTCCCATGCATTCCTCTATTTCCACTGCTACAAGCAAAAAGGGGCTCCCAAATCTGATCTTACTCTCCTAAATCAGATCTTACCATCAAGAACAATGCACTCCAGCCTTTCCAGCTGTGCAAGAGGCTCTGAAGGTGTGAGGAAAAGTATTTGCTAAGTATTTAATCTGTGCACTGAGGTGCTGCTGAGAAGTCCCACTCCCTGCAGAGCAGCAGAGTCCAAAAAGAAGCGATTCTTGCAGGAATTGCAGCAAGTAGGTAAGCTACTGCAGCAGCCATATTTCTTCAGGAAAAAATACAGTATCCTGAGTGGAAAAAGTAGAGCAAAGTGCCCTTCCTTCACTAGTGAGGAGGGATACTCAAGCATTGTTAGACTAGACAGAAAGAAGCTCCCCTAATTCAGCTACATGCTTGCAAAACCTTGTTGCAAATCCCCTGCTTTTATCATGGATTCTTCCTTGCCTATATTTTTTTTCAAAGGTTTCATTGGGTATAGAGAATTGTGATTTATTTATAGAGAAGAAGGAAGTCAACATGCAAAGCTCATATTTCAAATTCTTACTGATTTTACTGCTGAAAGTCAGCTGTTTAAATGGCTGGAAATACTTGCCTTTCATGCATGTTGGGAAGAAATTAAACATGTGACTGAGAGATGCGCATCCAGGAGCTTTTCTTCAACAATGATTTTCTTTTCCCTTGAATTTAAACCTGCTTCAGCCTGGTACCTTAAAAGACCTGTGACTGAATTCTTGAGTGAGAACATGAACCTCTCTACTTTGGAGACAGCCACAGGCCTTCTGGGGCAAAGTAGTTTCCCTTTGCATGGATTTCACCATCTGTAAGGCAGGGATGACAACTCTAACCTCATCTGCTGAGTGCTGTAGGCTGGCAGGCATGAGCCAAATCATGTCTTTAGAACAAATAGTTACGTGTTTACTATATTTTATGTAGTAACACAAAGTGCTGTAGCTGGATACTCAAATGAAGAACCTTATGGGCTCAAGCAAAGGGTGAGAAACAAGCTGTTAAAGGAGAGGAGAAAAAAGAAAAACCAGTTCTTCTAATCTTCCCAACTTCTAATCCATGGTAACCTGCTGCTGAGGACAGCTGAAGGAGATGCACTGAATCAGCACGTCCCTCAGCTGCTTTGGCCACTCACCCTCCTCGCCCACTCTTTGGGCTTTCCTGGCTATTGCTCGGTCTGTATTTATACCGCGCTCCCCAGATACTGCCGTGGTCGCTGTGGTATAAATACTGCTGGACAGCTATGTATCATTGCTGTCACTGAGAGGTCCCAGTATGGCACAAATTGATTTAGCAATGAGTTTCTGTGGTGGGAGAATTTTGAGCTGCTTTCTGATGCCATGACTTCTTCCATTGCTGAACTCCCACCTTAGGACTTAATGCCTGCATGTACACTGAGGGAAGTTGGGACAAACTTGGGACACACCTCTTTCATTAATGGCAGAATTGTTTTGAGCTGTGCCATGGTAGACATGAACTGTAAGCCTTGCTGCTTTTATAGCATCTTTGCATTGAAGGAGAGCACAGGGCTTCATGGGCCTGCTAGCACAGCTATTTAGTTTTGGAGCAAAACTGCCTCCCCTCCAGGTGGTGCAGAATGCAGGCTTGAGGCGGTCACGCTTCACCCACCTCTGCTTTTGCAGCTGGACACCTGGGCTTGAGGAGGGAGACAGGTTAGAGTCAGCCCAGAAGAGTGGTTACAGACTTCTGGATGGGTGATGGAAATAGTGGTGGTCATGGTGAGGAGCTCTCTGAGCTCCTTTTTGGGGAGCATTAGTCAGAAAGGCTAACACTGCACACAAATGAAGGCACTTGCTATTTTGTGAGTGATCCTGAATAGTCATATGAAAGAAAGTAAGTCTAAAGGGAGTGGACAAAGAGTAGATATAGCAATGATAGTTTGTAATTTCTGTGAAGGGTATGACAGTCTTGAAACTCTTCAAGGCAGTATGTAAAGGTTCATCTACTAAGCAATTGCTCTGAACCCCTTCCCTTTCACTTGGGATAGCCTTGCAGTTGTCCAGATGAGCCAGAAAGGTGGCATGTCACCTAAATCTAGAGACCAGATTTGAATTTCTGCAGCTGGGGTTAGCATGTGATGCCTTAAGCCAGAGAAGTGGAAAAATGAAATTGTCCTTCTTGGCAGGACTTTGTCTGACAGTTACAGAGTTGCCCAGCTTTTCTCATCACCTGGATTTTTTGTTTGGTTTTATGTTTTTACAAGGAGACAAACACAGGATTTCAGCTAGCAGTTGTGCTCTTTGTGCAGTTGTCGTATCACAGCATCCTTGCCGCCTCCCAGCATCTTGTGAGTGGGAACAGAAAATAAAGGACACATACTGAAGCCTGAACATATGTAACATGGCTGATGCCGTTCTTGGCTTTGCATCTAGACCTCCAAGCTGCCTTGCTTTGGGCCATGAGGTGAGTGGAAAGAATAAGAGGTTCAGAGGGTCACATCCACAACTTGGGGATTACTCAGGGACCTCTGGTTTGCCTTTTTAATGCAGGGTGAGGAGTCCCGCTTGCACCAGGCTGTGCCCCTTCCTTCTCTCTGAAGACAAGATAAAGCATGCCTTTCAAGCCAATCCACCCTAAGTAACTCATCAAAAACAGTACAAGCACCAGCCTTGCCAAGGTGTGGGAAAAGCGTTACTCTCTTACTTTTGTGAAAAAATTTTCTTAGAAGAAAGTACCTGACAGGCATTTCAAGAGGGTGTCCAGGAAAGAGCAGTGAACAGGTGCCAGCATAGGCTTCTCCACCTTGCTTCCCACTAGCAGGCTGACAGCAGCCCCTCTCTTTCTCTTGCTCCCCAATAAAGCTTGCATGGGTTGGCATCTACAAAGACAGCTCAGGAGTCTTTCCTCTCACAGTCCTGTGGAGCTGAGTTGGCTGAAGGGGCTCGTGTTTGGAGAGAAAGAACAGGAGGCACTGGAATCAAAAAGACCTTTCAGCTCAGTTTTACAGTAGAATACATATTTTGATTTTATTAAAAAAAAAAAAAAAGAAAAAGTGGTAACCTTTTTACTGCTTCTAGCTTCTAATTTTATCTTTAAAATATCAGTCTTTTCCCCTTCCTGAAATTCACTGAGACATTCCTCTCACACTGAAATATTTTCATCTCAATGTCTTCTCACTGGTTCTGTTGCTTGCCCTGTGGGCTCACACTTTGTCAAGACCCTCCAAATGCCTTCAGCCTTGCTGGCTTGCAGGTGGTGCCATTACTTTAAAAAACAATTGTATTTTGAACTGTTAGCAGAGTCCAGGCCTTTTGAAACCAAGAGTAAGTCCTCCCTGGCTTGGGTGGATATACAGCATAAACCAACCAAACCTACGTATTTGAGCATTTCTGTGGCAGTAAGAAAAGAATAATACCATGAGAGGAAGTGAAGGAGGGCGAAAATGAAGGGCAGAATATAGTCTTCCAAACACACTCCTTTTTCTTACCTTTTTAAACTTCTTAGCCAACAATTTCACTGTATTTTAAGTGCTTTTGTCACTTGCACAGCCACAGTAGTGAAGAAGAAAAAATTGCTACTAAAAGAAAAATGCAGGCAGTGACATGCAATTTTTTCAAAACTAAGCATCAGAATAGTATTTCAGTTCCTTGTTACTTTAGAGTAGATAAAATACATCTAATTCTGGTACTGTTGTGTCAGAAAATTACATGCATTTGATCTATGCTTTGAGATGCCACTGGGGAAAAATGGAGAAAGAGCCTTTAAATCACTGAAGTTTTCTGAGATAGAGGGGTGGAAATGATGTTCTGGAGAGGAGTTTCCATAATGCCAGCAGAGCAAAGTTGGACAAGAGTATGCCCAGGCCCTGAAGCAGCACACCAACTTACCTGGGGGACTTAAGTGCTGAAAGCAGTTTGTGAACTGGTGGGGAACCTGAGGGCAAAGGAAGGCTCAGATGTTTTCTTGCAGCATGGGGCATGCACCATCAGACTTGCAAGCAAATGGTCAGGAGCTACCAAAATAGTAATTACAGGGTAGACAGGAGTACTGTACTGTACTGTACTGAAGAAAAAATGATGAAAGAAATAACCTATAGTGAAGAGGTGAGAGGCAGATAGCAAAAGAGAAAGCCCAGAGCCTAGTTATAGTCCTAGAAAGTACTTTTCCAAAGTACTTTCAGTACCAGCTTTCAGTATCAGTGGGTCATGGTATAAATAGTTTCTCCTCCTCAAGGTTAATGTCATTGAGGAGAAAAAAAGAAGGGGGGAGGGGGGAGGGAATTTAAGAAGACATGTCACTCTGAGGAATCCTAGTGCAACCTATATGTTAAGAATATCTAATAGATTTGCTCCTGGTCTTAAGTAGGGAGTAGCATTACCGTTTCCAGAATGGTGGTAGGAAATATATATTTTCATTAGAATGAGAGTTAAAATCTTACTCTTAGACTTAACTAAAATGATATAGCTCTTTAATCTTAACACTAAGCATCTCTGGAGCAGTATACAACCTGTGGCAGAGAAACTGGGCTTCCATTGCAACTGTAGCTTACAAAATGATGTAGCATAACAAGGCAGTCCCTATGTGGGTGCATTCATGTGTGTGCACACAGAAGGAGGGAAACACCAGCAGACACAAGTTGTGGAAAGCTGTCTGAGGAAGGTACAGGCATACCAGCCTATCTCTGAAGTGCTGCCTGGGTGCTGGCCAGGTAATTATCTGGTGGATATTTAGAATATGAGAATTTGCTATTTTTGGACTTTATATGTCCGAGATGGACTGTGCCTTGGAAAACACAGGGACTACAAAAAGTTTTATTGCTTGCACTCTTGGGAATCAGGACAGGGATGGCATTAGCTTAATATGACGTGAAAACAGTGCCCATCATTCTCCATGTCACGCTGCAGAAGAGCATACCTGCAAGGAGCAATCACTTTTAAGTAAGTGAAGTGATCCTCTTGATTTTCTCAGTAGCTGATGTGCTAATGGCTTATCTCTGTTGGTTTATGGGCCAGACTGAATGGGCAAAGGATTTCAGAAGTGTGAGGGGGCCAGAGGTACTCAGACACTATCAGAAGTGTAGTCAGGAGGCCGCTGATAGCTGTGATGTGATGGAGGCAAAGGGTGAACACAAGAGGTGTATGATGGCAGGGCACAATCTGGCAAGACCCTGCTCAGTGCTCATTACTCTGGGCATCCACCCATGATGGAGAGTTTCATCAGGGCTAGGTGTGATGATGCACAGCAGCACCTCACCGAGTTCCTTGACCTGCAAGTCAAAAACAAGGCTTGATGTTTGAAGGAACTGCCTCACTTGGCAGGTCTTTTCAACCCAATAGCTGCCAGGTCTGCGTGTCCATCTTCCCAGATGCCACAGCTGCTGAGCTCCCAAGGATGTGGCTCACACGGTATTTAGAGAACAGCCTTTAGTACTGTCTTTTCCTCAGATCCTGGTCTGACAAGGCACTAGAGGTGATTGAGTAGAGAAATTTCAGCCTCCAAGGCCTGTCTGCCCTATGGGAATATTTCTGTTTGAATCAACTGATGTGCAGAAAGGTAATATTGCCTGTTGACATATTAACAAACATATAAAAACATTATAGGAAAATCAAAGTCAGATGGAGTCTCTGGAAATCATCCAGTCCAGCTTCGATCCATAAAACTGTTGCCCACTATCTGTGCAGCTATGAAGGGCTGTTGTATGAGTTTTTGAAAACAGTTTTTGCCAGTGCAGTGATGGCATCCTAATTACCTCATTAGGTAGCCATAAAAAGCAAGGATGATGATAAAAATTCAAAGGAACAAGAAGACAAAATTACATCAGACCTCTTAACTCCTAATCTCCAGCATTAACATTCAAGTTAAACCAGAACTTTGAATCCCACAGATATGTGTGGATTTTTATCTGGTTGTTTGGTTAAGTATTCAAAATATGTTATGTATTAAAAATTAACTATGTAGTCAGAAAGCATACTGCCTGAATGAGTTAAATAGTGCTTGTTCACAGTGGATTTGCAAACATTATATTTCAACTAGTGAAGAGGATGTGGGAAAATGCTAATATTTTGTGACAATAGTGAAAGCATAACTGCTGAACCTTGCACCATGAATAATACGGTTATTTTCAGAAAGAACTGAGGGTCAAATGGCCTTTTAAGATAGGAAGTGTGAGACAATCAATAACCAATATTTATCCATAGCATATGACACAAGACCAAAAAGAAAATATTAAGGAAGTCTTAAAGAAAGTTCTTTCTTTTGACATAACCCTTCTCACTTGTATACAAATATATTCACACATCGTTTTGTAAAACTCATCTGTCTGCTGTGTAGTACAAGCTTTGTTGCTGATATAGGAACTGTTCAGGACAGGGAGGCGACTGCTTATGATTTTTTACTCTGTTGTCCATCATGAGTCCTATTAATCTCACTGGAATGCTGATCCCTGAAGGAGCATGTTGCCTTTGTGTGTAGAGCAGCAAGGCTGTGTGGGATCCAGGGGTCAATAATGCCTCAGGGTTTAATGTAGACATTAGTCCTGTGAGGAGCCAGAGCCTGCCAGACGGAGCGGAAGAGGGCTCAGCATGGAGTGGTGCTGAAAGCAGATCGTAAAAAAAAAAAAAGAAAAACCTCAGAAAATACAACCTGAGCAACAACAAGAGGTAATTCAGATGAGCCCAGTACAGACGTTCGTGGCCCAGGAGTGGTTAATCCACTACAGAGGTAAATGAGAGATGCCTGTTTGCTCTGTGACTATTCAGAACCATCATAGCCAGATGGAGCATCATCCCCCTGAATCTCTAATACAACACCTACATTACATGCTTTGATAGCTCTGATGCCAACACATCAATTCCCTTCCGATCTGCACAGTGCCATTCAGCCAACAGGAGAAATATAAAAAAAAACCCAGACTCTAGAGGGAGGACAAAGTATTTCCTGGGGAGCCGAAAGTGTGGGATAGAAAGGTGTCAAGAAGGAGAAGGTTGCAACCTTGCTCCCCATAGTCTCTCTTCCCTGCCCAGCAACTTCATCCCAGTGAGTATTTTGCTCTGTGAGAAAACAGGTAGTTTGAAATGTAAGTTAAAGTTTTGATAGCTTACCATGTGACAAGGGAAATCATAGCCTTGGATTTGAGGAGCTAGCCATTTAAAAAAGCACTGTAGTAAGATCTGTGATGTTATCAGCAGGTCGCTCTGATTTATGTGTGACATAACTGGTTGTGGTTTCTTCCTGGATGGATATCTGCATCTAAAAATAAACATGGCACAATTTGTGTTTTTGGCAAGACAGCACAAATACTTTTCAAATTACTCTGTTCACTAGAAAACAATTGCACTTCATCCTCTGATGAGTTCTGGCACCTGCTGCCTTCTGAAGTTTATTTGCATCATGAATCATCAGTGGGGCCTTGAAGTGACATCAGTCCATTTTAGGCTCTGAAGACCTGGAACTCATGAAGACCTGGCCTTTTATGGACTCCACCTTCTTGTGTTGTAGTATCTCAATCTTTGTGTTGTTCCTCATCCTATGTTCCTCCCTATGTCCCTATGGGAAGGGACTATAACCTGCATATGCAAACAATGGAGTGCATGCTGCTGTGGTTGCACTTTCTGTTCACTCAAGGGCGCTGGGTGTTCCATATGGCTCTACCAATCCAGATGTTGAGGACCTCAGTTTCCAGCTTATCATCTTGCCATACAGAAGCCAAGCACCACATAATCCTTGCCACCCTGTGGTCTGTAAAGGAAATGAATGGAATGTGATCACATCCATGATCTATAAGAGCAGTAGAAATGATATTTCTGTAAAAGACATGTAAGATTTTCTCATTAAAAATGTGTTGAAAGCTGGTCCGTTACTTTTAAAGAACTTGTATGTGCCACATTCTTCCCCAAACTGCCAGTGGCTTTGCAGCATAATCTAATTCTTTGTGCATGCATTTCCCCATATGCAAAAATTATTTACAACACAGAGCTACAAGAATCATAAATGTCTCTACCTCAGAGCTACAGAAACTCAATACTTCTAAATGCCCTTGGATATGAACAAAGCTGTACAGTGGGCACTAAGTGTTATAGTAGCACTTACTCAACTAGGCTGGCTTATTGAACCAAGGGGCATGTTAAGAAATATATTGGTACTATGAGTTCCTTAGGAAAGGGAGTGGAAGGCAAGTCATGATGTGGTATAGTTTCTTAGGCTGTAGGGAGAAAAGCTGCATAAACTCCATGTGTGTGTGCGCCTCTCTGTGGCTATTTGCATTAGCAATACATTCAGAGTTTCCTACAAGTGAAGAGGTAAATCTGAAGCAACACAGCCACCACCCCAAAGCACTGTGCAGGAGTGTGCCTTGGCTGAGATGTGTGTAGTTACAGCACAAGACAGTTCTTGCTTCTGCGGTCTGTGCTCCTGCACATCAGGGTCATGAGGTATCTGTAAGGATGGGCGGCACACTCTCATCCTGCGCTGCCTTGCACAGAGTGGGCAGGTTCTGGCTGTCCTTGAGTACCTCTCAGCATGCACGCTGTTCTTGTGTCCAAAGCTGGAGCCTCTCAAATAGCTCCCTGAGAGCTGTACATGCACCCTGCACTCCTGCACTACGACAAGACAGCTGCAACTCATCTCTCTTCCCTTTGCCACCTACGGCAGCAAGGCACGACTGGCAAGGGTTTAGCTTTCCTTGAAATTCCCAAACGTCTTCTGTCTTGAATGAACATGACCCATCTAGACCTTGACTAGACAC
The DNA here is from genome assembly GCA_035583185.1 of Anabacerthia variegaticeps. NCBI lineage: Eukaryota > Metazoa > Chordata > Aves > Passeriformes > Furnariidae > Anabacerthia > Anabacerthia variegaticeps. The sequence goes on along the minus strand of JAWWEW010000131.1, from coordinate 22,728,835 downwards.
TCTTGTGCGCAGTGTTTCAATGTGATTGACTTAAACCCTGAGGGCTTCAAACCTGCTCTTCCTGACATGGATTAGTGCTGCTAAAATATAGGCACAGCAGATGTCTCTTCTGTCCCACAGGTGCCAATCTGCCCCTTCCGTGCTCCTAAGTGCATCTCCCTCGCTGCTATTTAGCAAGGGACTCTGCAAGGTCCCTGTAGACACTGTCTGCATTTTGAACAATGCCTAGCATTAGCTTGTTTAAAATGCGGTTACATCACTCAGTATTGCAGTAATTTGCCTGTAAGAGGCAAACATCTGAGGTGAATGTAAGACAAACATCTGAAGTGAATGTAAGACATAAATTGCAGCGGGTAAATAAGAAGGTATTGGAGAAATCTACAACAACATGATTTTCTCTTGGACTTCCTATGGGGCTATCACATCAGTTTGAAAAGGTTCGAATAAATCAAGTTGCCATTCTTACCCTGCAAAAGCAAAGGCATCTCAGCTCAGCTTTGTCTCATTCTAGGCAAAAGTAGTCAAGGTTTTTGGGCAGAGGTCACTTCTAATCCCTCAGTGGGAAACTGCCTTCTGTCTCTTTGTACTGTATGGAGAGTTCTAAAGCAACCATGACTGTAGTTTAGGACCAGCAGCAGCATGGTGACCAGCTGGTGAGGGCTACTGAAGCCTCACTTCTAGCTAGAAACATTTCTTCTGCCTCTTCTCTATGGCACTGCACAAACAGACCACAGGAAGGACCCAAACAGAGCCTGGCCACATTCAGGTGAGAGAACAAGACCAGCAACACTCACAGGCTTAATTGAAAACCAGAACCTGGGGTAATGGTGCTAATTGCCCCACTGTCAGGGGTGCACAGGCAACTCCACTGCTCCTGTGCCTGCCAGAGTTCACATTGGAACAGGTCCTGATACTGTTTGTAGAAGAATATGGAGTTTTCTTGATCATGGAAATGTGCAGGAAGCTTCTGAATCTGAGAAAATTGTATTTTGCTGGAACAAAACATACACTATTGCTGTCTGCTGCTCAAGCCAGCAGAAAAGTCTTATTTTCTTTGAGTGGTTAAAACAAAACAGTGTTTCTTTTTTTCTTGTAGGCTTAACTGAAAATTACAAAGGGAGGAACTGGGTCAGGTCTACCAAAGCCAAATTTAAAGTTTTATGTGGTCAGACTTGCCTGTTTGATGCCTGCAGTCTAGCAAGACACAGGCTAAGTTTACTCTGATCACTCCACTCTCTCTCTTTGACACCTCCATTTCAGTCCCCCACAGTTTTTGCTGGAGCTCTTTTTTGACTCTGATCTTACAGCATCTAGAGCAACTGGGAACCTGTCCTGAATGGAGTCTTTGATAGTGACCACAGTATGGGCAAGGACAACGACAGCAGGGCACCCATTCTGCTTAAAATAGCTAAGATGCTTCATTCCAGAGGTCTGCTAACTTGGGAATTTCTCATCTGATGTGCAGAGGTACTACATGGCTTTGATGTACTGCCATTCAGGTTAATAACCTGTAACAGGTGTGGAACAAAAAGGTGTGGACAAGAAGGAACAGAATGTCCTAGGTGTTGTTTTGCAAAATGCCAAGTCTGCATTTCAGGCTTCACAAAACTTGGAGCTATTTGGGGCCAAGATTTTAGTTGGGTGCCTTTAGTTTGGCAGTAAAATTCCTCACATTCCACTCCTGACCTGGGTCCTAGGGCATGTCTCAAATTACATCTTGAAATTCTGAAACTGGATGTCTCATTCTAGGCTGTCCTGAGGTGCAGAAGGTGAATTTTATCAGAATGCGGGTAAAGTCAGCTGCTTCTGGCTCAGGGCTCTGTGAATGTCTAATGAAGGTCAGAATATTCCCTGATGGTTATCCATGCTGCTCATCAGATGTAACGAGAGATTAATGAAAGCACAGGCTCTGTTCTGCTCCACATGCTAAACTGAGAGCAGGGAAGGTATTGTACCAGATACTTCCTCCATCTGGCAGCTCTGAGCACGAGCTCTGTATAGAGAGCTCGCTTTCCATATAGAAAGGTCAAATGAACTTCACACCTACTAAATTTTATTAGCCAATTTTTGACATCCTTCCTGATGGCTCTACCACATGGTTAGCTTGAGCTCTCTTCATCCTTCATTAACAGTGATAATGATGCTCATTTTCACTCCCAGCTCCCAAGCCTTACAAAAAAGCCTTGACCATGTAGGTGCCTGATGACTGCTCAGCCTGCACTACTTATGTTTTTGTGCAAACATGGTGCATATAGTTACCCTGCAGATTAAAGCACTCTGAAATAACTTACTGCTTAGACAGCTCATCCTGAAAATTAGGCAAGTAGGTATTTGAGTTTCTGTATTCCAGTTTTTTCTAATGCTTCACCTTTTTAATGGAAATTTTTGCAAGTAACTATTAAAGTACATGGCTGTGCTGAAAACATCTGTTGATCTTTATACAGTGCCTCTATAAATAGCCAGTGCAGCTATTGCATCGCTGTCTTAACACTTATGTGACAAAATTGCATTAATGTGAGCAAGAAAAAACTTGTTGTTGAACAGTAGCAAGTTCTTCAGGGAAAAAAATTTCTTATGCCTCATTTCTCCTTCCTATCTCCTACTGAGACATATTTTGGTCCTGTCCAGCACAAAAGAGATGATGGGGATTATTTTGATGGAACACTGCATTTAAAATTTGGCTGAGGGGACCTGTTAAAATGCTTCCAGATTCAACACTGTACACTGCCATAATACTTTGTTTAGAAACTTGAAATCTCCCTCTGCTCTAGGGAGGTCTGGCAATGTCCAGATGGGTAGAATTATCCATCTTGTGCCTGATGAAAATGCTGAAGCATCACTGCAGGTTATTCAGCAGGTGGAGTGAGCATTCCATTCTGCTTTCATGCTGGTGTAAATCTGGAGACATGCTGTAAAACCAACAGGACAGCTGTTCCTCAAAATTCCTATTCACCTTCAGGGGCACCTGATCAATGTGAAGTGCCCAACTATGAGCCCAGGACCTGGTTTTATTTCTCTAGTTTGCAATTAAAAAAATCAAACAAACTTTTTGTTTAAAGGAAGTTGCCCATTCACTGTGCCTTACTTCAGTGTACGAAACCAATTGTCTGTTATTTTAAATGTTAATTTTTTTAACAAGTCTGTTCTTTTGTTCTGCCTCACTGACCAGCCACAAAGTACTGACAACCACTGTGCCTTAAAGAAGATCAGATAACCAGTATTCTGGTAGGTCCACTGATCAGTCAAGAAATTCTAGCTATATTTTCTCAGGAGTTATTGATATTCATATGCAGGGAAACACTACTCAAGAACAGAAAGGTTATATAATTGCAGAAGACTTTGGACTTGATGATCCTTCTGGGACCCTTCCAGCTCAGAATATTCTGCAAATCTTGAATCAGAGTATTACTAGGAATATGAATAGTTCTGCTGACTTTTCTTATTGCTAATGAAGGAGGGGGGAGTGTCCCCCCAAACAAAATCACAGTATTCAGCTTCAGTCATACGCTGTATCATCCTCTGACAAGCACAAAAGAAAAAGCTTTTTCTTGAATTTTTAGTGTTTTCCTTTTAGAGATGCTCTTTTAACATAGGTGCATTTTTAATATGTTCTTAGTAAGTATTTGTTCACTACTTCTAGCACGTAAATTTATAAACATGTTGTCTGAAAATAAAATCTGCGCAGAAGGATAGTAAAGCATAGGCATGTCTTCATATCTTGCAGCAGCATACTGTGACAATATTGAATTTTCAGGTCCCCAACCATTTCCTGGATAACAAAGCTTGGGAACCAAACCAATTTGTTAGAAACAAGAACATAATAAAATTCCTATACACTGGTACCCAGAGACCTCTCTGTGAAAGCCCAGTGTGATTTGTGTCCAGTGGGCATTAATGCGTGTGGGGGCAAAGAAAGGTTTTGTACATGTATCTCTGTTTTATTTGTTTGGCTTTTGTGCCAAGTGCAAAGCCATCTGCTCTGGGGTAGAAAAGCCTGCCTAACAGACGAAGGCAGCTGCCATGAAAGCTATTGCATGCTGATCTCTCAGCTACTGCTCCCTTAACCTTGGATGACCATGGTTTCTAGGTAAAGAGAGAGAACATGAACCTCTGGGATAGGATCTGATAAACCGTGCCTTTCCCCTAAACATAAGTGATTAGTCCTATCACTCCTGTAATCAATGGACTAAACCATGTAACTTAAGAGCCTGGCCACATACAGTAGAGATCAGCTTTGGTCTGCTTGGCTCAGTCTATGGGCTATACTCTCTTCATCACTGCACAGCTCTTCTCAGGTTGCCATCATATTCCTGTAACTTCTTTTTACCATCTCTGATCACTAAAGCAACTGTACAGCCCCAACAGGATATATGCTAACTGAGGCTTTATTGCCAAGTGATGCTGGACTTCTGTCTAATCACTTTAAGTGTCCATTTTCTTCAACATATTCACAGGAGGAGGTATGGAGGTTTCAGCTGAGAGCAGTGACTTGTCCAAAAAGATCCACATGTGCTTTATTCTACAAATCGAGGATAGAAAGTCATTACTCTGTGTTCTCTGCTTGCTTTATATATTCACTTCATGTGACTTACTGAATGGAAAGTTAAATGGCTTGGACTGCTGGTGCACCAGAATAAGACATTCATGGACTCATCTTTTTCCAGCACGGAGATGAACGTGCACTAGTTGAATGCACTTGAACCAGGGCTCAGGAGTTCATTCAAGCTAAATATATCACTCAGTGCTGTTCAGGCACTAAGGTATCTGGCTTACATATAAGTACTTTTTGTCTTTTTGTTCCGTACAAACACACTTGAACAGTTTGATACCATTCAAAAAAAAAAAAAACCAAACAAAAAACAAAACAGCACAAAGCACAAACTAGTTTTTCTCTTGAACTACACGGGCTCAGTGAGACCACTGATCCTAGTTCAGATGGAGCAGATATTTTTATTGAAGCACAGCAGTGGCTTTCTAGTACATCACATATCCCTCTGAGACCCAAAAAATTACTGAGGGCAGCAGTCCTTCTGGAAACATTTGATTTTCCACACAAATGAGGAGCAAAGCAGTTATGTTATAGCCAGATAGGGAAGTTTACATATATACATACATACAGTACATACCTTTATGCACCAAAGTTATTTGTCTGAAGTAAGAATCTAATTACTGTCTGCTAATGACAGACCAGCTGTGACTTTAGGTGGGTTGAATTCCCCCTTTACTGGCTAAATACGGAGCCTGTGCTGTCAGTCTGAGCTGCTCAGACACGTTCCTGGTGTGAAATGGGATGAAATACAGATCAGTGAACCTCAGTGTTTGGCCAGAGAGGCATTGAAGTGAAAGAGTCTCCCTGGAGTCTTTTCAGCTTTAGGCTGGGAGATTTCTAAAGGCATGTTTCCTGTTACCTTTGGATCAGATTATTTTGAATTTATGGGGTGAAGAGGTTGCTGTTGGTTTTGGTTTTTTCTGTCCTTTACAGTTTGGTGAAAAGTCATACATTGTAGGAGAATTTTCTTCCTTCTGGGTCTAGTCCTGACAGGGTCAGGAAACAGGAATGGAAATATGTAAAGTAAAGGGATAAAACTCAGATAGTTTCAGTTTTCCAGTCTTCTAAAGCACAGAGTAGCAGGTGTGAAACAGCTTTTGTGAAACAAACAAACAAATAAAAGCAAAAACAAACACAAAAAAAAGAAACCAAAAACAAATAAAAGCTAGGCTTTTAAAAAAATTATTTTTAATCTCTTTCACATCACAAATGCTAAAACAAGCAAAATCTCTCTGTCAAGGAGCACGTTCTCAGGTTTGGCCCTTGAGGGTCTTCCCTGTTGCAGAAGGGACTGTGATGTGATGATGAGACAAAACATGCTCACATAAAGATACCAAAAGATAAAATATCCCAACTTAACTTCTCTGTTTTTGCAGGTGAACAAATGGCCAGTACTCCACTAGCCAATTTAGAGCTATCTCAAGTATCTCTCTGCTACATGCTACCCTGCAACCAGAGCCTAATAGAGTTGTTACTTGTGGCCTGAGTGGCAACCTTTTGTGCCACCTAGGCTTGCATTAACAGTAAAAGAAAACAATTACTAGAGAGTGGACAAATAAAATTCCTGGCTGGTCACTTATTTACTGAACACTTCAGATCTATTTGTTAATTTAAGTTCAGCAAATAATTCATAAAAGGAGGAGAAAGAGTTATTGGTGTTTAAATTTTCTGAAACAGAAAGGGTTTTTCATTTTCTTTTCCCAACCTCAGTTCACAGGGAGGTTTGGAAACCATCCACAGAGAGGAGGGGGAAGTCTGTCCCTCTAATTTCTCTCAACCTTGAAAGTTATCCAAAGCAGAATATGATCCATGCTCAGTTGCATGATCCCCCAGCCATGGTGTGCTTGTGCAGGTGGAGCCATAGGAAGCCACTGGAAACTGCAAGAGCCACGAAGAAGAGGGGTGTTTGGAGGAAGAGGGTTGCTCCATGGAGTTGGTTTGGCACTGGGCTCTGAGGCTGAGGGAAGGGAAATGACCTGCAGTGCCCAGCTGGGCTGTACAGGGCCAGAGGGTTTGCACACAAGCCCTCATTGCTGAGGAGCTACATCCCAATGTACTCCAGTCACCAACTGGACAAAGACTTCAGTATTTTGGCAGTGATCCTCACAGCAGTCAGCATTTGCCCAAAATTCACCCTGCCTCTCTACCAGGATGAGCAATTTATTAATTGAGAACACTTGAGGACAAGATCAGTGTGTGCTGCAGAGCAAAGGATTCTCAGGAGGGTGTTGGGGGAGATGTGGTCAGTGTCTGCCTGGCCTGGGGATGTGAATCGCAGGGATTTCAGAGAGCTCATCGCTTCCTGGGAAGCACTCAACACCTCACAGGATCACGCCTGCACGCTGGGTGCAGAGCACCCTACTAAACCCCTCTCTCCTGGGTGCTGAGACACCACCCATGTTTTCAAAATGCTGTGCTAAGGGGAGTCAGAGAATCTCGACCTGCTTGGAGAAGAGGGAATAGACAATTTTTATCTTTAAAATACTCCTATTTTTCCTAAATCACTGTTGATTAAAGGACTGTGGGAAATGTGTAAGCACATAAGAAAAAATAAAAACATCTATCTATATAGCTATAGATAGATCCTGTATATTTTATGTAACTATAGATAGATAATACGCTATACCATATCTATAGCTATGTTTTAATAGATAGATATTGAATGTTTTGAGACCAAACTTGAAATTGCAGTTTAACGAAAATTACATTAAGCTTCAGCATAACAGGAACTGCTCAGTTGATGAAGGATGTGCAGTCTTGTAGAGGCTGAATTAACTAACTCATTGTGCAAGTATTTGGACATAGTAAAAAACAAACACAAACCCAGACTTGGTGTTGACACTACTTTTTCAACAAACAGTACTAAGATGAGAGAGATTTTTAGATGACAAAGTACTTTTGCTCTGGTTAGATACACAAGGGCCTATTCTCAGGGTACACATGCATCTCTGGTGAATTTATACATTTGACTGTAAGGTCTTCTGGACAGGTTATCCTCCTGTACTACTACAGAGAAACGGAGCTTCTCTAATTTAAAACTGTGCTAAAGTTTGTGTAAATACTCTTACTATCTCTGTTTCTGAGGCTAGGTGTTAAGAGTGGATGTTTTATTAACCTTTTGCAAAGTATAGGCATTAAAATTTGTATAACTTTCAATAGTATATATTCTGCAGAAAAATATGTAAACCCTTTGAAGGATAAAACTACAGAATAATGTCTCACTTGCATAAATTCTCTTACCTCACTTGTCAGCTGAATGTGGGGAACTACTTACACATTTTTCATCTTAGTGAGATCTGGAAGGATCAAGGACAAAATAAAAAATAAAATTAAAAAAAAAAAGTAGTCCAATTTAGATAAATCCCTTCCTCTAGTATTACTCAGCTTCTGCCAAGCTATCATTTTCCAGTCTCATAAAACTGTCATGTCATTAGCGTTTTGGGATGGTCTTCTTATAAACCTGACCTTTACAATGGATTTTACACATGGATTTAAAAATCTTATTCTTACTTTCCCTTGCAGCTGCCTCATGTACTGACTAGAAGGGTTTTTCAGATGGAAACTGCCTGGATTTATAACTCCTCATTATGTAGCCAGCTTCTCACCTGTAATTCTTTAATTTGTAAGCTAAGCAAGCCAGTGGAGAAACATACACAAAAGTCTGTATGTGACCTTAATTCCAGGCAGGCGGATCGCATGCAGTTCATAATGGTGTTTATTGAGCTTCCCTATATATAGAAACTCCATCCTGAGAGAGTCTTCACTCCAAGGGCTGCCTGATCCTCCTTCCCATTGCCAGGCGGTGGGAGGCACTTCATCTGGCTTTTACTGTAAGCCCAGTGAGAAATACCTCCAAGACATGGGCTGCACGGACCTCGGCTCAGTGACCAAAGATAGGCCCCGTGGCAGGGAGGTGTGCATAACCAGCAGGGATCGCTTTTCACATGGCCCTCCGAACATTACTTATTGAACGCTGTGAGCAAATTAATCCAAATCCAATGCTGGCTGCTCTCCAAAGCGTGGCAATTTCATGTTACAGTCTCATACCAGATTTGCAATGTACTGTTTGAGTGCACATTCATCTCTAGGAGCTCTTCTGTGTGAACAACTTGTTGCCAGAATTCAAAATACTTCTGCAAAACAGTTGACTGTATAAAAGGATGGTGTTATCCCATAAAAAATCCGAACTGAGTGCTTGCATTTCTAATTCTAAAGAAAGTGGGGGAAAAAATGGTACCGCTTCATGTTTTCATGTGATGGCTTCTGGCCAGTTAAAAACTGATTTAAAAAAAATTAAAATAACAAAACTAGATTTAACAAAATCTATTCATAAAAATAATCAATGAACAAGTCATGAGAAAAATTAATAAAAAATCTTGAATATAAATAGTAAGAGATATTTTAAAACATAATAAAATATAATCCCATTACATTTACATTGCTTCAAGAGATCGTTCCTTGTTTTCCCATGTCCAAACACCCTGAATTATGAAGAAGACAGGTTTTGAGCCTGAATTTTTCAGACGAAGTCTACCAATATAACAAGTTTTGTGTAATTTTAATGAATGGTCATACATCAGCCCTCTTTCCCCCCCCCACCAGCTTGGCTGACAACAACTCAAGGAAAGGTCACGGGCTTGGGTTTTCTGGTAATGGTCTCCACAGTTCCAATAATCAGATACATCTGCAGTTCTTGGGTTACCCAATAATACTGTACAAAGAATAGGGTCACTGTGGAAAGTTCATTTCCAAAGGCAGGCCCATGATGTAAGACTTGAGACCCAGCCACGTGGGAGAGGTGATCATGTGGAACAGGGACTTTGAGAGACCCGGGGAAAGGAGCAGCAAAGTTAAATCAGTCAGTGTAACTTCAGTTCCTGGAGATATATTGGCATAAACTTGCAATGCCTAGGCCCTTAAAAGATAAAGATAAATAATAGCCAGTGTGAATCTGATAGGATTTGTTCTTGATGAGTCCCTTTAATATCCTAAAACAGGGAAATGAGCTTTGCAAAGAGAGCAGAAATGGCATTTACCTTTCATATGGCATGATACTCTTCTATTAGCCAGCTAGGGAAGCATTGTGTAGGTGAAGTCATGAGGTGAGAAATGGCTGTTTGGATAATGCTTTTGAAGGTCAGTTACAAATACTGCACCATTTGTGTTAGCAGTGAATTTAATGGGGGTCAACAAAATTACATGTTCAGTATTTTCATCAGTAACTGGAGGAAGAGTGGAAAACACGCTCACAGTAGCACCTGACCTGCAGGACACGGTCATGCCAATGTGAAAACTGCAGATGTTACTCTGGAGTGTGTGAGCAGGACACAGTTATCCTTTCCCTCTTGTCACCAGGGGGAAGGATCCATCTGGCATCTTCTGGGCACTTCTTTGCCTTGCACACACAGATGGACTAAGGAACATCCAAAGAGCAGTGATGGGAGATCTAGCTGGTACGTCCCATGGGTAAAGGTTAAGTGAACTACAGCTTTTAGGCCTACTGAAAGATGGAGTTTGAAAGAAAAACACTGGTCACCCTTATGAAAAAAGCTGCAGCACAGAGTGGGAATCATCTTCTTCCACCTGTGGCAGAAATGATGGCTTTACAGCAAGAAGAAGCCAGATAAACACAAGAACCATCTTTCTGATTGTATATGGATGATCAGGTACCAGGAGAGATGGCCTGGGGAAGTCATGAAGTCTCTGCAAGCAGAAATCTATTATAACAGGCTGAACAGGCACATGCCAGAACGTTTGTGAAGGCAATAAAGTGTTTATAATTTAGTCTTATTCAACATGTTCCTGCAGCTTGCATGTGCTATTGCTGTCTACGTGTATTAGCCACCAGATTCTCCCGTATCAATGACACTGTAGACACTGTTTAACCTGACACATGCAAAATCCAGCAAGCATTTAATTTATTCTGTCTGAGTAGCAGACTCCCCATATAAATACATGAACTCATATTTAGACTGCACTTGCAGCACGACTGAAAAGTATGGAAGAAATCTAAGCTCATTCTGGGATTATGTTCCTGCCTGTTTATTTTGGCATGAGATTTTGGGGTCTGGAAGAGAAGGATGGGTAGCAAGGGGGATGATCTGTTTTAAAAACGTATGCATCTTTTGCAGACCTTGTAAGGCATCCAGCAGGAGCTGCTTATAGCAAGGGGCAGAGAGAGCTGTAGGGAGGGCAGCAGGGTTGTCTTTTAACAAGCACTTCAGCCACTGATTCTCACAGGGGCTCAGTTACACTGGAATGCACTGTGGAGTGTAAGGGAATGGCCAGAACCTGATCCCATCTCATCCTGGAAGAAAAAGTGGCTTCCCATTTGGAGGGCCATGCCAAGGCCTTTGAATCCTGCAAGTTCAAACACTCAGGTTAGGGTCTTGGAATCTATCCAGCTCTGGAGTCTATTTCTTTTGAAAGGTCTGACTTTCACTGAAAAGGAGAGGTCTGCCAGGAAGAACCCTACATGTGGTTTGCATTTGCTGGTTGAGTGTTTAGAAGAGATCCTCAATCTCTCCAACAGGCTCAGGATGGAAAAAGGAAGATCCCCTTCACTGGCATAGTCTCTACGAAAGAAAGGATTGAGCCATCCTGGTGCTGGTATTTACTTAGGACTCAGTATTTTGTCAGGCAGTCTCTTGCTAAATCCCAGAAGAGGCACTATTTTAGTGCAAGCTACAAAAACCTTACAAATTTTATTTCCACTGGGGTTTGCTAGAAAACTTCCATACCAACACACGTGTGGGGGTATTGTATTTCCTTTCAGTGTATCTGGTAGCACTTGGAGATTTATAATGTGTGCTGGACTTCACTGTTTATTGCTAAACCACAAGTCCACTTCTTCTTTCCCAAAGTGTTTCTCCTCCCTCCTTCCCAGGTACTACTCTGAGAGAAAATCAGGGAGCTGTTCTCAATTTTCACTTCTCCTTAACACACACACACACACACACACACACATCTAAACTCCAGTCAAGTATTTATTTGCTTTGATTTCAAAGATGATGTCTACCACAGATCTCATTTTGACAATGTGCAACACTATCAGAAATCTACTGAGAGAAAAATTGAATCCAGCAGTATGTAAATACTACTCAAGAGACTAATCAGCTAAAGTTAAAGCTTCTTCCTGTGACTATATCATTCTTCACCTCTCTCTGAACCTACAGCAAATGTGTTTTGCTGTATGCATAAAATGCAGCAGAATCCTTGTGCGGTTTCCTTATTTTCTGTGAAAGCCACAATTTCTTCCCATGCAAGAAGCTTAACCTCTCTTGCAGACCATTTTAATTGCTGGAACCAGGTCTGTCTTCTCCATGAAAACAATATTTTGATTTTCCTTCTGTATGAGCCTGATTTTAACAACTCCTTTGTGATTTTTATTCCTACTTCAGTTTTTAAAGTCTGTGACTCAACATTGTAAGAACTAAAATATATAACACTGTATTAACATTTCCTAGGGTTAAACTAACATATTAATATTTTAACTAACATATTAATATTTTACCTTTCCCTAGTCAGAGAAAGCTCAACTAAATCCTCCACCACCAGTTGTTCACCTTCCTGTCTGTCTCAGAGCAAAAAAGATCCCTATGCCTTCTTCTGTATGGTCTCCTATGCAGGGTATAGTTACAGTCTCTCTAACCTCATCCTTAATGTCTTGATTCTGCTTTTAAGTGCCTCTTCTCAAACCCCTTTAAATCCCACTTCCCTGCTACTTCCATGAGTGATGTATTTTAAGGTGCACAGATAATTCAGTCAATCTGCATTTTTACCACCACCTTTATCTGTCTGATCTAGCCTATTATCAGTAAAGTGCAGATTGTGACTAAAGAGAGTGTGTTGTTATTTTTACCAGAAAGAGGTTAAAAGTAGAGTACCTACTAAATTATGAAAGGCATTAAACATACAGATATTCTGTGATTGTGAGGACACCTCCAGTAACATCATGACAGATTTAGATGCAGAAGTCTTAGACACTGGTAGCTCTAGTGAGTGAGAAAGATTTACAGGTGGAAACCACAAGAGAGTAACTAGTGCTAATGAATGTCTCAACTGAGTATTGCAAGGATCATAAGGATGACATGTTAGTTATTGATATCCAACATTATTAACCAAATCACATTGATCTGATTACTTACCAATGAAGAAGTCTTGCCAGTGTAGAGTGAGAAATTACTATTTGCAAGAAGGTGTGATGGAGCCACAATTTTCCTGTGTACTTTTGGCTGGAACCAAACAGCTCTATCACTTCACTGTGCTCACTATAGGGTTTGTCTGGCAACAGTAACAGATATAGAAAAAAACTTGAAAACAAAACCATCCACACCTTTGCAAAGCTGTTGAAGAACTCTGATCCTTTGTAGGGCAGTGCTACAAGGGAGCAGTTCAGTGGAGTCAGCCCCTGGGGTCAAGTTGTGCACCCAAGCTTTGGATACAATGCATGGAGACTATTATACACCTTCAAAACAGGCTTTACAAAAGGCAACACTAAGGTAGCTAAGAGGAAAGGCTGAGGAGAAGGAATTAAGCCTAAACCCCCATGGAATTTTACACTTTGCTCAGGGCCAGACTTGCAGCAAAGCATCTCTCAGGAGCTGGCACCACATCAGTGCAGTAATTTCTGATACAAAAAAATGAGGAGGAAATCCTTCTCATTTTCCCCTAACACCATACAGTGATTAGAGCACTTAAGCTAGATGTTACAGACTCCCTTTTCCCAAAGGGCATTAGGACTTGTGTGGCACTGTACACTGTAGCAATGTCTAAGTGCCACAGGAAATACCCTGATCTGACTGCCTAAGGCATGCAGGTCTCCAGGGCTAGCCACAAATGAAAGTGGAGAAGAACAGGTGTGGATTTTATGTATGTATTTTTGTCATAAGGGGGCATAAACTCCCTGTGCTGGAGACATAAATGTGTTATAAACATACATGTATGAGTGTTCTATTGTGGTTTTAGCTCCGTTGTGAGAGTTGTTGCCTGGTTTTGTAAGACTGAGTAGATAAAGTTCAAGATATTACCAAAGGAAAATAGCAAGAAAAAACCATCTCTGGACCATAGCCGGAAACTAGACTGTGAAAATAGATGTGAAAAAAATAAAGAGTCAAGTTTCGATGCTCATTTTGGTGGGGATCTTGTCTGGGGATCTTGGCAGGAGTATATGAACAACTGCTACAACTCAAAAAAACCACCACCACTTTTAATTGTGCAGGTTTTGGGAGCAAAGATCTGATTCATTGTGTATTAATGTATAAAACCCAAATACTAGAGAGAAGAGTAAGGTGTGAGAGACTGACACCTGAGACTCTGGTTTGGGGGATCAGAGGGTTGCGGCACTGAGAACATGGGGTGGAGACCTTGCTTTAGAAGAGGCATCTGGTAGAAGGCAGAGACAGAGCAGAAGGTTGGGCTGCTACAGCTGTCAGTGCTCACCCAAGTACAGTGAATGATCAGGGTTTAAAACATAGTGTTCCTTTGCATCCCAAGCATTCAGAAAGGACTGTATTTGAGGACCTACTTTTGTCCCATCATCAATTAAAACCAAGGTGTCTCTTTAATAATGTGTTAAAATACTCTCTCTGGTTATGTCAGGTTTTTATTACGGGTGCTTGAGTTAGAGAGGCAAATCTAAAATATGTATGAGTGGGACACAAATCCCAGTGAAGTTGTGTTTAGGGATAATGATACCATTTATTACAGTTCTGTGAAGAACTGGGGTCACTGTCTGTACAAGGGGAGTAGAAGCTACATAAACCTGGCTAAAGCTGGGTAAGCCTAGTGCTCCTGAGAGCTGATGCCCAGCTTCTCATTAACAACACACTGGAGGCAGAACAGCCTCAGCAAAGATGGGAATCAGTTATCCCAGCTGCAGGTGAAGAGCCTCACTGCACGTGACCTGACTTGCTCCAAACCGTCGGAGTTTGGAGGGTGTGTCTTTCTGTTAAAATATCACCTGGTGCTTCAGTAACATTTTCTATGTTGTCAATCTGCAGCCTAACAAACTGCTGTTTATCTGTGTACGGTACTAAAAACTGGAGCGACCTCACTTGTTTTCCTCCACGCAGCAGAGACCCACACCTGAAACAGGGAATGAATCTGCCATTGCTGCAGGGAGCCTCATGAGACTGTTTGGGTTCAGTAAAGGAGGGAGCTCACTTTTCCTAGAGGCAGCAGGAACAATGCAACCTCAGGGGGAGGATGGCGGCAGAGCACCCTGATTACAGGGTAGGATGAGGATCTGGGAACACTGGGAAACCCTTGTTTTAACATGGACAGTGCTGGGAAAAGCTCTGGGATGGCGCCTGCTTTGCCTCTTGGTCCCTGTATCCCTGTGGCAAGCCCGGCAGAGAGGCACACCATGCCAGTGCATGCAGCTGCAGGGCTATGGATCCTGGTATTTGCCCTAGGGAGTTCCACAACCCTCCCCTAACGCATTTCAATGTTACCAGCCCAATGACAGCTTGCTCACCCAAGTGTTCAGGTGCTTAATTGTTTTTAGGCTGTAAATTTAGGACATTATCTTCATTGTATACCTGATGGCTGCTTCTCAGTATTGCTTGCTTTCCTTCATTTCTCCTCTTCGGTGTTTCACAGACTGCCTTTTTCTTCCATGCTGGAGTCATTTTTGGTTTGTCATCTTGGGGACCGCTCAGTAAAGCCCTCAGCCACCAAAGGTCAGGCATGCCATACAAATGACTATTCATAGGTCTAAACCAGCATTTCTTGGAAAAAGGCAGCTTGGATCCCCTGACCGGTGAGTCTCTGGACTACTGTAAAGGTGCACGGCCAGGCTGGCATCCATGGGGTGTTCCTCCGCAACACACCTGTGAGTGGGGACACAGTGTGCAGGGGGGTAGTTAATGGAAGAAAAAAGCTGTTTAGCCACTGTTGCGTGTGGGACGAGAGTGCCCTTGCTGTAGACAAGTGTCTCACAAACCGGTGTCCTGGCAGCTGTCATTTCCAGTCGGTGCCACCGGCTCCCTGGGGAGCCGGACAGCGCCAGCATCTTTGCAGGCACAGGCAGCTCTACCCTTCCAAGGGGTGCTCGGGCGCCCTTATTCCGGCAAACACAGACGTTTAAAATAAGATTTTGTTCGATCGTCTTACAGACGCCGGCTCTATGTATAGTCCGCGCCTGGGGCCGTCCAAGTGAACCCCACTTCGAAAAACCCGGAACGACCAGGGCCTGTCCCGGGATCCGCAAGGCCACCCTCCCAACACCGCCGCGGTGATCCAGAGGGCCACCCCTGTCCGGCTGCTTGCCGCCCGGCCCGACCCCTCCGCCCCCCGGCGGCGATGCCCGCCCGGCCCGGGAGCCGGCGCGCCGGGCGGAGGAGGGGAGGGCAGGGCAGGGCAGGGCAGGGGAGGGGAGGGGAGGGGAGGGCAGGGCAGGGGGTGGGCGGCCCTCTGCCCCCCCGTCCCCGCCGGCACGTGCCTGCCCGCCCCCTCGGGCCACTGCCGCGCCCCGACGGCCCCGGCATGGACGCGCCCGGCCAGCAGCTCGCCAGCCCCCGAGCCGGCCCTGGGGCCGCGGCGGCCGCACGGGGTCCGAGCCCGAGCCCCAGCCCAAACCCCAGCCCGAACCCCAGCCCGGAGGCGGCCATCGAGGAGGAGGAGGAGGCGGCGTACGTGGAGATCCGAGGCTCGCCGCGGGGGCCGGAGGAGCGCCACCAGAGCCCCGAGCTGGCCCCGTCCGGCGGCGCGGAGGGAGCGGCCGGTCCCGCACCGGACAGCGGAGCCGGCGGGAGTGCGGATGGCGGCTCGGCGAGCGGAGGATCCCCGGGGGAGGCCGCGGGGCCAGCATCCTCGGACAGCGGGCGCAATCGGCTGCCCTCCGCGGAGGAGGCGGCGGGGGGATGCCGCGCTGACACCGACCCCGGCCCCGGCTCCGGAGGAGCGTCAGGGAGCGGCGGGCCACCGGAGGCGGGGGGCTGCCCGGAGTCCTCCTCCTCCTCCTGCCCTTCGCCTGTGACCAAGGCGGACGGCTTTCCGGCAATGGGCGACCCGGTGTCAACGGAGGGCAAAACCTCCTCGTCCTCCTTCGGATACGAAAGCGAGGAGGAGGACGAGGTCGCGGGGCGCAAGGCGACCCCCCCCGGACCTCCCCCGGGCACCCCCCCCGGCGGCGGCCGCGACGAGGCGCACTATATCAGCACGCAGGAGATCCAGCTGAGCGAGGTGGACCACGACATGGACTTCGACGCGGGGCTGGCCGCCCGCTGGGACTTCGAGGATAACAACGTGATCTACTCCTTCGTGGACTACGCCTCCTTCGGGAGCGACGAGACCCCGGGGGACACGCTGACGGAGGAGGAGGAGAATAGCTGCTACCTCAGCACGACCACCAGCGACCCCAACAACCAGACGGACAGCATCGACAACACCAGCAGCACCGAGATCGTCAGCCTTACCTCCGAACACGACACCCCCGGTGGGGACAAGCGCGCCAGCTCGGAGGAAAGCCGGTCCAAGCAGCCCGGCCGCTCCGGCGGGAGCCCGGCCGCCCAGCTTCTCCTATCAATCAAAGCCGCTTCCCGGGCTATAAATGAGTCTAGCAACGTGCGTGGAAAGCAAAACACTGTTTACGCTGCCAAGCATGAAGGCGACATGAGCCTCCGTGTCGCCGCGGCTCCCGACCGCAATGCGAGTTTAAAACAGGACGCGGTCCGCGACCACGCGAAAAAGTTCATCGCGGTCCCGGCGCGGCTGCAGACCCGGTGCGGGGCCGCCAGGGCTGGGGAGCACTCGAGCGGCGCCTCCAGCGCCGTCAGCGAGCTGGACGATGCCGACAAAGAGGTGCGAAACCTTACGGCCAGGGCTTTCCGCAGCCTGGCGTACCCCTACTTCGACACCCTGCGCCCCGGCTCCCGCGCCTCCTCCGCCTCCCTGCCCGACAGTGCCCTAGGCATCAACCGCTGGTCCACCTACCTGGACCTCAAGTGCGGCAGTCTGGGACCGAGAGCCGAGCCCAGCCTGCTGCGCTCCGGCCGCTCGCAGACCAAAGCCCTCGAGTTCGTGGTCAGCAAGCTCGACGGGGAGATCGCCCACGTCGAGTCTCCGCGGCGGCTGCGGGCGGGCTCCCGGGTGGTGACCCTGCTGGACCTCGGCAATGCCGCCGAAGTCGGGGGGCCGCCGGCGGCGGAGGGCGGCGGGAAGGGGTCCAGCAAGAAGTCCAGGTTCGCCTCCAGCCTTCTCAAAAACGTCATCTCCAAGAAGATGCAGCTGGAGCACGAGTTCAAGATGGAGCGGGGCGAGATCACCGACACCTCCTACACCGGGCCGGGCGCCGGCCGGGAGCAGGACCCCTCCGGCCGGGAGCGGGAGCGGCAGCGGGAGGGTGGAGTGCAGCGGCAGAGCTCCCGGCACTCGGAGGGCGGCTCGGACTGCACGGCGGCGGCGGAGGATGCGGGCGAGGGCGGCGGGGGCCGATCGCCGGCCTCCAAGGCGTCAACGCCCCGCGAGGGGAACCGCAGCCTGGACCGGGTGCTGTCGGAGGAGCTGTGCGAGGTGAAGCGCAGCGCCTCGGAGGCCATAAAGGCCACCTTCCTCCGCAGCCAGAACAGCGCCTTCAGGTCCTGGAAAGAGCGGGAGGCGGAAAAAAAGGAGGAGAGGGCGCCCGTCGGCAAACTGAAGCTCTCGCCCAAGCACGACTGGCGAGCCGACCTGGGCGACATCTCCGCCGGCAAGTCCACCAAGATGTCCCGCCTGTTCGTCCCCGCCATTCAGCACACCCCCCGGGAGAAGGAGCCCGGCAAGCGGGCAACCAAGTGCTCCGCCGCCGCCGCCACCTCCTCGCCCACCGCCACCACCACCACGTCGCCGTCCGCCGCCAAGCCCAAAGCCCCCGAGATCAAGATCAGCCTGGGCAGCGTGCAGCAGCCCCGGGACGCCGCGTTCAGCATCGCCCAGCTGCTGACGCCGCAGATCGCAGGCCGGCCGCCGGAGGAGGGCAGGGGGCAGCAGATTAAGCCGCTCAAGGGCGGCGACGGCCCCGACAAGGTGCCGCAGTTCCTGGTGCGCGACGTGAGGGACAGCAAGTACAGAGCTCAGGGCATCCTCCACCAGGTGCGGGACGTGCGGAAGCTCATCAAGAGCTCCTACAGCGCGGACTCGGGGGATAACAGCAGCGACAAGGGCAGCGGCGCCTCCGAGCAAGGTGGCCCGGAGCAGAAGTCCCGGCAGCAGCTGGTCATCGCCGGTGTCCCCCGGTCGCTCTCCCCCGTGGTCATCACCTGCCAGGCGGTCGGCCACGCTGGCACCAAGCCCACCGAGGCGGGGGCTAAGGCGGCGAGCAGGGCGCCGGCCTGTCCTCCGGAGGGCACCGTCCTGGTGCATCGCACCTCGGGCAGGCTGCCGGTGGCCACCATCGCCCCCAACAAGAGCGATGCTCGCCAGCCGGCTGTGCTGAAGATCGTCTCCAAATCCACCGCGCCCTGGCGACAACAGCCCCCGCCGCCGCCCGCCGAGAGGGGCCGGGGGTCGGAGGAGGACCCGCGGGAGGAGAGCAAGGCGGCGCCGGTGCAAAACGCGCTGGAGAAGCTGACGGCGGCGGTGCGGAGCATGGAGGAGCTGTACAGCTTCAACAAGCGCGAGTGGAAGCGGAAGAGCGACCCTCTGCCCATCACCGACAGCCACGTCCTCTCCCTTATCGCCAGCCAGGAGCGGGGCGCCGGCTCCCGGCCCGCCCCCGCCGCTCCCCCCGCGCCGCCGCCGGTGGACAAGGCGGAGGAGCCGTCGAGCAAAGGGCCGGGGAGCGAGCGGGTGCCTCGCCGCCCCTCCAACAGCGCCGCCGACAAGGTCTCGGCCAAGGCGGCCGCCTTCGAGAGCCTGGCCCGGCAGCGGCAGCGCGTCCCGCCGCCGCCCCGCGCCGAGCCCGCCGCGCCCCGCGCCCTGCTGACCCTCCGCGGGGCGGGAGCGGCGGGGGCGGCCGCGCCGGGCAAGGCGCCCCCGGCCGCAGGGCAGGCCCCTTCGCGCTCCCCGCGGCTGCCCGGGCCCGGCGGCACCGGCGATGCCGAGCGCGGCCCGGACTGCGGGAACTACCTGGCCCTGCCGCTGAAGGCGCCCGCCGAGCCCGGCTCCCCGCCCTCCCCGGGGCCGGGGCCGGGGCCGGTGTCGGGGGCGGGCGCCGGCGGTGTCCGCCCCAGCCCGGTGTCGGCGGCGGCGGCGGCGGCGGCGCTGTGCAGCCTGCAGCCCTTCG
>JAWWEW010000131.1:22689073-22709009 GCA_035583185.1 Anabacerthia variegaticeps | reverse complement strand
CCCCGCCGCCCGCCGAGGGCGCGCCCGCCGCGCTGTACCGCCCGCCACTGCCCTTCGCCGCGCTGCCCGGCGCCGCCCCGCCGCCGCTGCTCTGCTTCTCCCCCTCCGTGCCCGCCGCCGCCGCAGCGGCCGAGCCCTTCCCGCAGACGCAGCGCAAGGTGCTGCTGGACGTGAGCACCGGGCAGTACTACCTGGTGGACACGCCGGTGCAGCAGCCCCTCAAGCGGCGCCTCTTCGACCCCGAGACCGGGCAGTACGTGGAGGTGCCGGTGCCCCAGCAGCCGGCCGTGGCTCCCGTCCCGCTGCCCCTGTCACCCCTGGCTCTCAATGCCGGTGCCTACGGCGCCACGTACATGCTCTACCCCGGGCTCTTGCCCGCCGCCACCATGCTGCCTGCCGGCGCCCTGCAGCGCCCGCTGTCCCACTCGGGCAGCGATGCCAGCGCTCCGGCAGAGCCTGGCAGCCCAGCAGCAGCAGCAGCAGAGGCAGCTTTTGCAGAGAGTCCCTACTACGTGGCTACCAGCAAAGGCCCACCGCCGCCACGGCATGGGGCAGCCGAGACGAAGCCCGTCATCAGCATCACAGCGCCAGCCACCGGCCCGCGTATCGTCGCACCGCCCTCCTTCGACGGCACCACCATGCGCTTTGTGGTAGAGCACCGGTGAAGAGCGCAGGTGAGAGTGCTGGCTGTCAGGCGTGCCAGGCACCGGTGATGGCTAGGGGCAGACCGGGTGAATTGCCAAATGACAGCTGTGCCACAGCTTTTCCTCAGGGGGAAAGGGTCCACAGACGGGCTCTGACCAGGGCTTAAAATATCGGCATAAGATAGAAACACAAAGGTTACACACACCCATTAGTGCAGTTCAGTATCCCTTGCAACAGTAAATGCCATCTCTTTTTGGCCCAGAGGCAGTTTTAGTAGAAGCACACCATAGCTGCTTTTTACCTGGCATGTATTTATGTAGCCTCGGTGCCAGGACACCTCCCTTTGCTCCTGGGGATGGGAGTGTGTTTGGGCATCTCCACTTGCAAGCCATGAAACAGCCCCTTCATCCTGGCAACACATCCTCCCCTTTTCTCCCCTCTCACCTCTCCCTTTTCCCTGAGACCCTGTTTCTACCCAACCTCATGAAAAGTGGGAGAGGCATCTGATGGCAGCAAACACTTATTTCACATCCTTCTTGTTAATGGGATGAAGGACTGGGATGCATTGGGTGGACCCTGGTATGCTCTGCTGGTGCCATGGGGCTGCTGGCTGGGGCAGGAGTGCTCACAGCTGCCTGTGCAGCGGAAGGGCTACAGAAGAGCCTATGGGCGACATTGCTAATTTACAATTTTGCACAGCTACTCCAAGCTTGGCCTGCCACAATCCTAACAGCGTCCAGATACCTAGGGCTGTAACCCAGGGCCAGCCTCCAAAATCAGGGAAACACGTGCAGAGGCATTGAATACGTCTCCTGGGGCAAGGAGGAGGGTACAGGACTGGGCCTACAGCATGCATTGAAACCAGGGTGCAGGACAGTGGGGATGACTTGTACAAATAACCAAGGAACCATGACATTTCCTTTTAAAAGATCTCATATATTACAAAAGTGCCTTCGGGACTTTTTGCCTCTTGCATTAGAATGCATGGCTCATCTTTATCAAGTGCATTATTGGGCAAAACTACCCAAATCTTCTGTGGCTTACCAGAAGACTAATAGAGTTGGTTTTTGGTGTATTTGAAAAGGCAAAGAATGGCAACAGAGTCAGAGGTTTGGGTTTGTCACCACTTTGCACTGAGCTTTGTCCAGTTGGATGCTTGAGGGTAAATTGTTTCTTCCAGCACTTGGGTTATCTTTTTCTCGTTTTAACAGTTCTTTTAATTTGCATCATCTACTACTGCATAGTAGAGGATTTGTTGAAGGAAACCTTACTGATGTGATTTATAAACTTACTTTATCTCTGCTTATAAACATTTTGTCTTGAATGTTCCATTCTTTCATCCTGGCTATAAATGAAGTTGTTTTCATTGGCCCTTATGGGTCACTCAGGACAGGCAAAGCGCCGATTTGACTTGAGTTCTATTATGCTGCTCAAATTCATCTTGTCAGTAAAGTCTCCATAGAGTGTCTAGATAAAATGGCAAAAAGTAATTGATTTTTTTCCATTTGGTCTGTAGGCTGAATTAAGATTTGCTAACAGAAGGTATTTGTTAGATATCTGTTTAGAGGCTTGATGTTTTTGAAAAGGTGTGGTATATAGTACACGTATTTCAAACACCAGCTATTTAAACAAAAACCTCTAGCTTTTCTTGCATCACTCTTTAAAAGTGAAACCCATCATATTTCCTGGTGTGACCTGCTCCTCAATTCCCAGGGGGTTATCCTGCAGTGTCATGTAGCCAGCTTGCCTGCTGTGCCTGGAGAGGAGAGTGATGCTCTTGGCAAATTGCTGTTTCTCACTGGTGAAGTCAGTAACTGCTGAATTGTGTTATGTCAGGGCTCTACCATTGCAGCACAGGTGTGGAAGCTGCCCCAAAAGACTGGTAATGCAAAAACTTGAGTACTCATTACATTAAGTCATTTAACAGTATGAAGACTTTACCATGTTTACATCTTTTGACATGCCAAGGTGCATGTTGTCCAATACAGACAGGGATGCCCCCTCCAGGCAGTCAGACCTGCTGAGGTGGGTGTCCTGCTCGTGTATGATGGATATGGTATAGTTTTTTTTCCTTGACCTGTTCTGAAGGTCAGTAAAACAAATAATTTTAATTGCATGCTGCAAAAGGCATCTAGCTTGTCATTAGACCTTGGTTATTCATATAACTGTCAGTGGAAAATAAGGTATGTGCCTCACATCTATAGCCTTCTTCCTGTTACTTTCATTCACCTACATAACTTTCATGTCCCTTGGGATAATTTTTCCTTTTCTGTCTTTTATTATCTGCTTTTTCTTTTGTTTTTCCATTATTTTCCTCTATCTCTTGTTGTTCCCTTCATAATTTAAAGCATTTTTTTGCTTTGGAGTAGTGTTTTTCCCCTAACAAGAAGAACAGTTATAATTTCATATGAATCAGAGGGTGAACTGTTAATAATTTTGTTAATCCCAGTTACTTTCATATTAGAGACAGTTTGGGTTTTTTTGATTGCAGCTGTGCTGTGCAGATCCTAAAAGAGATTTTAAACCAGCCAGATTTCATCATGTGAGCATGGAAGGTGAATAAAGTGCTGTCCTTCCAGATTCCTTTTCTTTACAAGCTAAAATAACCTGTTTTCTGTTTTCTTTCTTTCCACTCCTGTATTCCTTTCTGCACTGTCCATAGTGCTGTCTTCCCTTCTTTGCCCTGGTGGTTTTTTTTTTTTTCCACATTTTCATTCACAAGCTGTACCACTGTGTCAAGGACTGCTCCAGTCTGAGCTCTGTCACCTCTTGAAGATTGGTGTGACTTGAAGCTTTGGTAGTGGAGGGATACCCATGGTGATGTTGGCATTGAGTCCTCTGCATATCTGCTGCTCTTCCAGGACTTCTTTCTGTGTCTGGTGCTCTTCTCTGCTTAATCAGTGGAATAAAATGGATCCCATCAATTTGTATTCTGGCAAAATCTAAGATGCCTTTTCTGTACTATTCTTAAATATTTTATATACAGCAAATATTAGTGCATATGTGCATGTTTCTCAGAGATACCATAAGGTTGTTTTTCTCCCTCCTCCCTCTTCTTCTTCAATCACAGTAGTTGGGAAGGTTTAATAACATAGTACTTCCCTGCTGCACTTCTTCCTTCTTATGGGGAAAAAATGATGCTAATTTTCAGTTAAAATAAACTTGCCAGTCTGCTTGCATCCAAACCTAGACAGCACCGATCTGTATGGACTGCCTGACGGGAGCTCATTCCCAGCCTGAAAGACTGAAAATGTATTTTTAACTTTGTATCTATTCCCACATTATACTCTGAAAGGTTTCTGCCTTGTGTCAGGTAAATAAGTGAGAATAACAGGTAGCAAAGTAGAAGGCAACTGTAGTAAATTGCACTGGCAATATTGGAAGGGAATTTTTCATTCTCTGTTCAAACACTCACGAACACCGTATAGTTGCAGGAATGTGTATACAAATATACGTACTAGTTGTATTTTCTTCCTAAATGCCATGAGGCAATCTATGCTTGCCTTTAAAAATTAATTTTGTTTGGATAGCATATATGAATGATTTTTAAAGGTTCACGAATTAATATTTTTAACTTTGTTTTAGTTGTTCCCCATTCAGCAGAATGTATGTTCTACATTTTTGTCAGGAAGTCAACTTACAGTGAAGTACTCAATACATAGGATTTACTTATGCTGATGCCTTTGCTGAGAATTTAGTAAAGCATTTATGATTAGTGGGAAATACAGGAATATTCCAAGAACCAAAAAGGCTTCAACATCTGATCCAGTATATCGGTCTATGACTGGAAATAAGCATGAACTTATGTTCAAAACCATAGCTACTTAGGAAATGTTTAAATAACACTTAATCTTGATACCTATAAGAGTTAATGGTGAGCTAAATGACTCTTCCTGAACAAGATGATTTCCTGAGCCAGTATTTCAGTCTTAACTCTACAAATCTTGGAGCACATGGTAGTGGGTTGTTACCCTTTTGCTTAGTATGCCGTGCTAGATGCTGTGCTGGTAAGTAAAGTGCCCAGGTCTTTAAATGAGAGAATGGGTCATTTAAATCTGAGATAGATCACGCTGCACTCTTTCCACCTATTCATGTGGGGTTCCTCAGCACCAGTCCATGGGGAACTGTGGCAGTAGCTTAGGGAATGAGTAGCAAGAATAGTGTGACAACAAAGGAGGTATTTTGCACTTCTCTAGAAGAGGGAAGATTGTTGAGATGGTTGTGGCAACTCTCTTACAATATGCTTTATATTAATATGCTTTTCTGTTTTTCTTTGTTTTTTTTTTCATTTTCACAGGGATAAGGAAGAAGAATTATGCTTCTTTAATTTGAAATACACTTGGTAACTCAAACATTCATCCTAAAAACTGCTTCTACAGTTTTCTCATTTTTTTTGCTTCATCCTACAAACCAAGTGTGTAAGTTTCTTGTTTTCTCCTAAATGCCCCCCAGTTTTGGAGTATGCCTGCATTTAATTATGTGAGCAACACTAAATTACTGCATTATTTTGTGTAAAGTTGTTTTTGTATTGAAGCCAGTCTGTAGGCTTTAGACATTGCCTCTGTGCTGGTAGCTAGTGGTAGTAGTGCCACTGCAGCTATTTGTAAAATGCAGGGTGTAAATGCAGTGGTGTTTTGGTGTGGATCGAGGCACAGCTTCGTTCAGGTCCCTGGAATGTGTTGTGATGATCCAGTGCAGCCCTGCAGCTTTTTAAAAGAAAAAAAATATAGCCCTCAGCTCTCTCCCATTGCAGTAATGAGGGTCTTCCCTGTAGGTTTTGGTGCAAATTTGCAATCAGATGGGTTTTTTGTACTCTTTGCTTCTCACTTGGAATTGCAAACGGAGAGAGCTGTAGTGTTAAAATTACCTTTAGTGTTTATTTTTTGGCATGGTTCAAAACAAATTGTGTAAATGTCCTAAAACACATTTGATTACTTTCGTTTTTTGTTTGCTCCTCTGTGCTGTGTTGAACATCACAAGTTGCCTTAATTATGACAGTGTTTAAATACTGGGAAACCAGAAACTGAATGTAATATTTTAAAATCCTGGTTCTAAAGGAGAGGACAGCATTTATTTTTCTTTAAGACTGCAGCTTATTCTTCCATAAATTGCAACATTGCTAAAAACATAATCCTAGTCATTCCCGTGTGAAAGGAATTTTTTTATGTTGTAGCCTCAATACTATGTAGCTGTTTCTTTAGCTGTTGTTTGACAGATTTATCTGAGGGCTACAATTACACTATCTGTATTTGCTAAGAAAATACTTATCTTTTGAATAAGAAAATATAAAATAAGGTTACTCAAAATGCAGTGATACATATGTTGAACTCTACTTAAACTGATTGTTTTGTTACCAGCAACTAGTTTGTCTCCGCAAAAGACAATTGTTATCATGACAGTAAAACTAAGCTACAATAGTCTGCTCCCTTGACCAAAATTTTGGTTCAGTGAAGCACTTTGGGAAGCAAACAAATACATGAGCAAGACTAAATTATTTAGCATAAAGCTTCTTTGAGGTAACATATTGAGATTTTAAAGTCCAAATGCAAAACCCAAAAGTCTATACTTAAACATTTACCCATAGTCAGGATTTTCCTCCACCTGTTCTTGTGTCTTCCAGATGTTAAGGAGGTTTCAGTGTTTTCCATTTTTAAATTAAACCCCAGGTTTTCTTTTTCCTGAGTAACTCTCAAGGTACAGAACACTCAGATAGAACTGACTTTAACCATATGTGTGAGACTTTATTTCAATGCAATATATTTATTTACAGGTACAAATTGAAATTGCCCTCAGGATAAAATGCACTGCAAGTACATAGATAGTGAGTGATTTCTCATTTATCTTCATCATTGTGGAAATCCAATGAAAAAATATTCCAACCCTTTTTAAAGAGCTTGGTGTGCCCAGCTAGAGCATATATTGTGTAGGCTTAATCCCTGTGCTCTTCAGTCGTACAGTCTACAGTTACAAGCTTTAACTTCCTACGGGGATTTGGGCTGGATGGCTCTTAAAAAAAATGAATGCTTCCTCACCATTTTCATGACTGATAGGTCTGTAGACGTTGTGATTAGAGTATCAGTGTTAAATGAAACAGTACTTCGGACTGCAGGACAGTGCAGGTACCAGAGTAGATCGTCCACTGTGACACACACGTGTACAGTACGTGCATTATAATACTAGCATCCATGTTTAAAAATGTTTCTGTCCTATCTTTTCCTGTATCGGTGCTCGAAGAGAAGTTTCACACTGCAGTTTACAAGATATAGGTTTGCACACACAAACTCAGGTTTACAGTTTCACCCGGTGTACTTGAAAGGAAAAAAAGAAAGGCATAGATAACAAGTGCCCAGGATTTCAGCATGTATTTGTTGGAGGAAAATTTTGCAGGGTTTTTTTTTCACTGCTCATGGAGATGAAAGCAATGAAATGAGGGAATACCAACAGCTAATTTTTTTTTCTCAGGGGAGATTTGATTGAATGTGTCAGTCCTAATGTCAAACAGTGTTTACTTAATTTTGTCTATTACTAAAGCGACTGCGTGTTTGCATCAAGGGGTCAGTTTTGCAAGGTGCTTCATCTTGCAGACCCTGTGCAGCAAAGCCTTCACATGCATCTCTAACTCCAAATGTCTAAGCAGATTGCTGGACACTTCAGTGGAAGCCTGAACCTTTTCTTTTCCTTCTCCCAACAATGCAATGTTTTGCTGAACTCGGCCCAGAGTGTTGAGTGCCTTGCAGACCCGAGAACTGGGTTCTTCTCCTTATACATATAAAACCAGAGCTCTGGGCTTGAGTCTAGCCGGACCCAGCAGATAATACCACAAAAGGTCTCCAGAAAAAAAATCTGGTAATATGGTGCTCCTCCATGTATACCCAGTGGTGAATTTCTCCAGTCAATGGGGCGATGTGTAACCACATATCTTGGATTAGAGTCAAGCCCTTCATGTCAGGGTTCACAAGCTGCTAGTATTATATGTTTCACGGTGCAGTCATAGTATGTTACGGCTGAAATTCACCCCATGTGCAAAGCAGGGCAAAATCCTGTGCACCACTCAAGTCGCCCTCCAGCCCTGCTGTCAGGATTTGAGGGCTGCAACAGCCAACTATCCATGTGGTTTAGGTCAGGATCCACTTAAAAATTTTGCGTGGGACTGGAGTGATGCACCAGAATGTTGTTCTGGTCTCTTGCAGCAGGGTTGGTTTCACTTGGTCAGATTGGTGAATCAGTTGGTGAATGATTTAACATGTCCTTATGGGTTGTATGGGGTGGTTTTCCCCCTTGTCTGCATTCAAAGCTACCTGTATTCTCTAGTGTTGATGGCCAAAGTGTCATTCCTTCTGCTTATAAATTGCCATTAACTTGTGGCTGCGTGAGAACGCATACTTTAAAAATGCTTGTGCTTTTCCCCCCCTATTTCTTTTTTATTTTATTTCTTCTTTTTTTCCTCCCTTTCTTTTTCCTCCAGTTTTTAAGGGGGTGGCTTAGTTATCAGTGTAAAGATATTTAAAAGTGCAAATGTGAAGTAAGGATAATGGTTGTTAAGAGGATGTGGGTGGTGTGTCTGATGAGAGAGCGGTGGGCTATAAGGCAAAGGGGAAAATGCTGTGAACACATTGTATTGATGACTGTTGCCTGTGGAGGAAAAAATAAGAAACAGAAGATATATAACTGGAGAAAAATGGACTCTTTGAGCTGCTCTCAATGTAGACAACACTGTGGCAAGTGCGTAGACAAAACAAGAAGTGATCCCGCTGCAGGATGCCATGAGCCTGGGATTGAGGGACAGTGGAGTCACTCTCCCAATTGCACTAGGAGCGTGTTGCACATTGGGAACACTTCAGTACATCACAACCACGTGAGAACAGACTGCCTAAAACCACCAAGTACCAAAGTTTGTAACTGAATGAGTTAGCATTTGTATTATGTTGGGTTTCTTGAGGGGTTTTTGGTTTTTTTGAATGTTATCATAAATAAAATGTATTTTTCAGTAAAAGACACACTGCAAATAACCCTGCAGTTCCTTGCTTGATCGTATGTTTGCAAGACTGCCTTGGCTGCTGTGCAGAAGAAGTGATAACAGAGGTGTCACTTGTTTCAACACGTAAACAGTAAGAAAAGATTTCACTGGAGAACAGATCAAAACCCTCCCACGCAGGGTCTCCCCAGGTTGGTCCTTATTCTTCCATCTTAGAACATAGGGAAGTTGAGGCATTGCTTCATTTGATTCTTTGATTAATTTTTCTCCCTGGGTATAACTTAAATGAAAAAAGAGCTCTCCAGTTTTAGTGGACTAACTTTGACTGGTATTTGAGTTTGGGTATCCAAGGAACTGCTTCTCTGTCTGTTGCACTGTGTTCAGAGAGAGCAATTGGTGGGGTGAAAAACTTTTTTTTGCTCATTCTCTTTGTTATTTTCATTGTCTAATATTGTGATACAAGCAAAGATAAGATGACTTTTTTAGTGAATAGCAGTATTGCTTGAATCACTGCTAGGAAAAATGTTTTGCTGCTTTCATGTGTTCCTTCTACCCTCATGGAGATTGAGTAGCTTTCTGTTGTTAAGTCCAAGCATTTAAAAAAGCATGAGTCAAACATGGAAAAAGCCCCAAACAGACTTGAAAACTAAAAGATTACTTTTATGATTTAAAAGAACACTTTCACATCTCAGTTTTCAGTTTGTAAGGGGCACATTATAAGGATCTTCCTTTCAATCACATGCCCTAGGTGCTTAAAGGAAAACAGATTCCCACCTCATTGGTTATCTACAAGTAATACAATATCAAGACATCTGCTGTGAATTTGCTTTATCCTTCCAAGACATTTGCTGCACAGCCTTCCTGCCATGGTTGTCAACAGGAAAATTTGGGAACTCTCCTTTACTTTTCTCCAGAGAGCTTCTTGAACCTGTTTTCAGTGGACCTCTGTAGCTAGGTCTTCACAGGATTTCTGATTCTCACAATAGATGGAAAATTTAAGCTGAAACCGCTACAAAAAAAATAAGTCCAAACTAAATAAACTGGGAGACACGAACTTTAACCTTTCCCTAAGAAGCCCAGTCGTGCAACCAGTGTTTGTCCAGCTGCAATGTGCCTCATGCCACAAGAATCCACTGAAATTAAAGCGGATTTATTATAATACCTTAAATAAACTGACAGGTGGAATATGTCTGGGATTTTCGATGATTGTTGGAGAAAATCTTACAAGTTTCTAAGTATTCTTTAAAACATCGCTGGTAGGAATAATGAGACCAAAAAGGTAAAAATGCAACTGTTTTATTAGAAGGAGTGGGAACAAATTAAAATGAGGAGCAGATAATTCTGTGATGTCAGATCTAAGCAAGCTATCCAGGATAAAACATAGCACTTTAAAAAAAAAAAAAAAATTAAAAAAAAAAAAAAGAAAAAAAAAAGCAGCTATTTATTTTAGAATTACTGTCTGCTTGGCTTTTATCTATTGAGAACACATAATCTGCTTGCCAAATCCAAACTGTATTCTTAGTCTATCCAGCTGTTTTTGAGGTACCCATCAGCTATTTACCGTATTTAAATCTGATGCTGCAGAATAGTCCCTACCAGCCCAGCCCTGCCACTGCCTGGTTTTCCATTGACCTCTGTTGGACAAAGCACACAGTTCAAGTTGAAAATGTGCTTAAAAACCTTGCTTAACCAGGGCTTCTGTTTACTTTGCTATTTTTAACAAATCCCCCTGTGTTCTCAGGTAGCATTGCAGCATGCATTATATGGGCTTGTAACTCATAACACATACCTGTAGTTAAGGACTGCGGTTCCTTCTACATGTCCAGCCAGACAAATTGTCTCCCAGATGCTCTCAGTAAGTCAGAGTTGGCTTTATAAGCAACATGTACTCATTGGAAATCTGGACTAAGTATTTTACAAGTTGTTGCCTGTGTATTAACCCTATCACCTTTCACTAAGTATAATTAAATTTTATTAACAATAAAATAATTTAATTGATGATCCTGTTCCCCCTAATAAAGGCAAAGAAAGATGCTGTCAGCGTGATTGTAAGCTGTTGTGAGATTATGCTGATTTACACCCGTGCAGCTCTGAGTCTTATCCATTATTGGTAGGAAAGAAAGCATTTACCAGCACTTATTTATGGTCAAATGTTACCAAAAAAATTACTTAATCCCTGTATCTCTAACCTGCACTGCACAGATGGCTGCATTCATAACCTCATGAAGAACTTTTAATCTTTTTATTTCCCTGTGCTTTCCGTGCCGGAATACATTGAGGAATGTAGTGAGAAATGGAACCCTGGAATTTGAATATTTTTTTAAGAGCATATGAAAAATAATCTTCAAAAATTAGCACTTCATAAAAGTTTAAGGGGAAAGTTTCAAAGTTTCTTTTTCCAGTGGGTTGCTTTTTGGACTTGGGTGGAGTATCATTCCTTCTGGGGCTTTCAGTTAAAAAGAACTGAGCATTTATTGCTTCTCTAAACTTCACATGTGAATTATTGTTTAATTGTTACCATTGATGACTATTTAAAAGTAATTGTAATCCCGTTATTAAAGATGTATGTTACATCTTTGTGATTAGCCCACACTGCGTTGGTAAACACAGAGTTTGCTTTAGTTGTAACCCTAAGTGTGTTTTCATTTCAAATGCAGGCTTGAGCAATGTATTAATTTCACCTTATTTTTAGAAGTTTGTTAGTTTTGTTGTTTCTGTAGCTATGGAGACCGAGTAAGGAAGCCATGGCCTTCCATTACCCAGCTGTTGGACTAAACCTCTCCCGGAATCCCCATTATGTCCAGCTGTTAGGGTCAGATAATTTCAGAAGCAAGTGTCTTGCTGCCATGCCGAGGGGTATCTATGAAGACACGTATAAGTACTGAAGGAGCAATATGGGTCTCAGAGGCTCTGTTTTAGTTTCAAGGGATGTTGTCAAAGCTGTGGGAGCCCCACAACTGCCCACACAGGTTGTCCCCCTGTGAAAGACCAGCTTTCAGTAGTGAGGATGGGCACATGATTTTCCTCAACGAGTTGGGCTAGGGCTTGTTGAATAAATAAAGCAAAAGAAACGAATTAGTATCTCTGTGAGACATGATGTATTTATGTTAAACACACCTGTGCATTTCACTTGAAAGAGAAGCACACCTGGTGGTGTTGGCCAGATACTTGGCAAAATTATAATTTTTAATTAGAAACTACTTTGTGTTATGCTTTTTTAAAAGTGATCACTAGTGTTATACTATTTTCATGTGCCAAAGGGCCCCATTTTACAGGCACCCATTCAGAAGGTTTTTCGGTTTTATAAAACTGAGAGGGGGTAAGCCCTGCAGTGGGACTGCTGGTATCAGACACCGATCTTACAAATTGCGTTATCTAGAACACTTTTTCTGATTTTGGGTTGTGAGGTCATGGGAGAGCCTGGCAGACTGCTGATGTGAATTAGGATTCACAGTTGAGGCTGTCATCTGCTCATATCTCAATTCTCTACAAGTGAAATAGTGATGATATCTATTTCTTTGTGCCACTCTTTGTCCACCGTTGATATTTAGAATGACAGATCACTGCAGGAGGAGATTGCCTCTTTCTAGGTGTGTGAATGCTCAGCTCTGGTCTTATTTTTGTTTTGTGTGACACAAATAGCCGCTAGTCATAACCAGTGTCAAAGCTTGTCTCCTTGTTCCTAAAACAGTAGTGGAGATATCAAAGACTGTCTACAACATACAGGGTGCAGACTTTGAGAGTGGATGTTGAGGTAGGTATTGACACCGAAGAGGGGTGCCTAGGTGTTACCTCTCCTCTGGGCAGAGGACTTGGGCAGGCACCTCCAGCATGTGGTGCATCCTGCTTGGGTTCTACACCACCCTGAGGAGATAACTCTGTCTCCTGATTAGACGGGGGGCCCAGGACAAGTGGGTGTCCTACTTAGTTATTGCTTCATATGTGAAGGTGAGTAAAATGGTTCCTCTTGTCCCTGTCAATACCATTCCTTCCCCAATGAGTGGCTTTCCAAGCCCAGAAAGTAACAGACAAGAAAAAAGACTGAAACTATTTTATTCGCATTGTATTTTTACCTGTTTTATTTATGCTTTGACTAGAAATGTATCAGCATTTTCAGGAAAGACAACATGCAGACTGTTTCATCCCATCGACACTTTGATTTTTGCAGATTTCTGCACTCTTCTTTTTTTACAACACAAAAGAATTTGGATTTTTTTTCTTAATCTTGTAATAATTTTTTTTTCATGACAATCTATGAGTTTTTCCTGCCTGTGTTTGGTTGTTTGGGGTTTTTTTTAAGCAATTGTTCCTGACTTTGCTAGACTGTGCATTCAAAATGTATTTCTTTCAAGATCCTTTCCTTCATCATAGTTCAGAACTGCCTTAGTGCTCATTTCTTGAAATACATCTGCCTTGATTACACACAGGGACACAAATTTTTAGTAGGCAACCTTGAAGAGCAACCAGTGTTGGCTTAACTCTGCTCCTGGTGATAACTACAGAAATTATACGATTGATTTCAGTGGGAACAGAATTAAGGCAACTGTAAGTACTTCCGGAAACCTTACCTCACAATGTTAATAATTGTATTTAAGTATAGCAGTTAATAAAAAAGCTCCAAAAGATAAATAATAATAATCAAACTCTGCTTAAAAAGAATGCAAAATCCTTTAAAATCATGTAAAACAAAACCTGCTTTTTTTTTTTGTAAACAGGCAATACTGAGTACGCAGGAATTCATGGTCCCATCTAGACGTTCATTGTATTTGAATATTTGAATGGGGATTTGTCATAGGCCTAAAACACCTAAATACTTTAAAATATATTCATAAATAATCATTATACATGACAATTGTTCTTACTGCATGTCAAAAACTTCTCTATTCCCCAAGAAAGAAAAATGAAGGATTATTTTTGCTTTTGGCACACAAAAACATAAAAATACAGAACAAGCACCACCCTTAAGGGCGTGCATGGAATACTACCAAATTGGTCTTTATTTGTCTTAGGTTTCTTTTTACAAAAGTTTTAAATATAGGTCAACATGTAAACACTGTGCACGCACTGAGAGTTTGATCCTGGCCCATTGAAATCAATGGCAAATTTCCCATTAACTGCAGTAGTGCAAGACCAAGCTCCACATTAGTACGGTACGTGCAAGCCTAAGTCATTGAGGGAGCCGTGGATTCAGGAATGGAAAAGCTCAGGTTCCTCTTTCAAAACCAGCTGCCAGCGGAGTCAGACTTTGCACCGAAAACCTTCCTGCACATGTTGGAGTTCTCTTGATGGAGAGGGTATTCGTTCCCTGCCAGCATTTCTGCTTTCCCTCTCCTGGCAGTGTACTGCCTGCCAGATGGCAGACTTTCATACTTAGTCACGTGACTCCTGTAAAGACACAACACGGCGGTCTGGCATTAGCAAATTCATGCAAAATTTGTACCCTGTTCCAAACACTTTACATACAGATGGGATTACACTTCCACAATGTGCAGATACACTCTGAAGGTGTTTTAGTGTCTGCAGAATAGCAGATACTGTTTTCTTAGGAGTTCCTGATGATCCTCAAGCTTTTTAATTTCTCTCAGGTTTCTACCATGTTTTGGATGAGAAAAGCCTGAATGGATATCTGGTACAGGCTCTGCAAATGTCTTCCTCCTTAGGTCTTAGTAAATAGGAATCAGGAGGGACTACTAAAACCAGTAAATCCAGTTCTATTCTTTGGCTAGTGGAAGGCATCTTCTCAAACTTATTGCACAGTTGTTTAGTTTTCAGGAAAACTGGCGCCTTAATAAAATATGATAGGACACAATGGATGCAAGAGCTTAATACACCAGGTACTTTTGTTGACACTAGTAAACAGCAGATGATGAGGAAAACTTTCTGCTTCAGCTACCTTATGGCTACGCACTTCCTATCTCAACAGTGTAATAGAGAACTACTGCTGGCAAAGTTTCATGTCACCATCAGAACTGGTTGTACATGAGGGGACCAGTGTCTTTCCACTTCAGTTAGTTCACTTGCAAAACCAAATAAAAAAATTGGACTGAAGTGCACATTCAGAGCAAGCTGTGATCTTCAGAAGGGCTCTTTCTGAATCTCAGGGGTGAGGGACAAGAAAGAATGGATGAGGAGAGGGGTTGGTGTGTGTAACAACCTACACTGAACCTGATTGTGTTAGGCTGAAATTTGGCCTCAGTTGTTAATCTCTTGTCGCTATGAAACCCAGAATTTCCAGGTTCAGCAGCTGACTGGAAAGACACCTCAGAAATTGTGTGCTCTTAGTTCTTACCTGAATGGAGACTCGATTCTGTCCATCTGCATGCAGACTAAAAATGGGTACTGTGAAAACTGCACCGTGGAGATGAAGTCTAATGCTGTTTCTACTTCCAAAGTGGTTTCCATGCCAGTTTTTACAAAGAAGGAGTCCACCTCGGTGTTACCAGATAGAAACACGGCTACCCTGTAAATAAATTCAGGTATTACAATTATCTCAAAACACAATAAGAAATATGAAATTAAATTACAAACAGTCCTACAATACATACATAGAAACTTCCCTCAAAGGAGCCTGATCTTCAGGTAAAGATATATAAATTCAGATCAGATCAGTGGGAACTGGTATTATCCAGGATGAAAGGAAAAGGGAAGTGCAAATGTTCTCCCATGCATATAACTATTTCATTTGATTTATTTAATTATTTAATTCTAACTCATCTGCAAGGTCTTTTGTATTTAAATTCTTCTCACTGAGACTACCACGCCTCAGGAGCCGGAGCTGTCTACAAATACCTCACATGCTGGGACTATCTCACCGGTTCTTGACGTTGGTTTTGGATTCCCTGTACCACAGGCTGAACTCCATCCCTCCTGAGATGTCGATGGCCAGTCCACCCAGGAACTCCGCACTGGCTGTCGGCCCAGCCTGCAGCTGAATCTCCTAGAGCCGTCAGAAAGCACAGGTTACTCACTGCAGACCTCAGAGGTTTCCTTACTCCTTTTTGTATCGCAGTCACACCACTTGTCATTTTTCAGGAACAAAATGGAATAGGAGGCTTTTCTAGAAGGGTGGATAAAACAATATACCTCACTCCTTCAAAAATGGGATGAAACTACAGCAAGGTGCTTCAAATCCTTCCCCTCTCCCCTGTGTGCAAGCTGGCATACTTTCTGCAAGGAATATCATGTCTCCAAGGGCTACCACACAAGCCTCACAGAGGCTCTGATGGTAGTCCAGCTTAATCAGATTAAACTCCTTGCTGGAACTCCAGCAGCAGTGCAGGGCAGTGTGACTTCTTGAGCACACCTGAAGGCAGCCCTATGCTGGCAGTAGGATGCAAAGTGCTGCTGCCACTTGTGCCATGTGTAGTGGCTCCAAACCCACCATATGACAGGAATTACATCTTCAGTGGCTGGGTGGCCAAACCCATAAACTAATGCACCTTAATTGCCACTGTGAATTTGCATTTAATGAATTTTTCATCAACCACCAAGTGTGCTCATGGCTTCGTGAAACCTTTACAACTGGACTAGAGACACATCATGTGGGAGTCCATTTCAGAAGTCACAATATAGTTCAGGGTCATGTCAGTTCATTACTTTTAAGTTTTGGCACACAGCCAAGGTTTTAAGGTTCATCCAGCTTGGCAATCTAACTCACTCTATACAGTTTTCATTAAAACTAGTGAATTGCTTCACCATCTTAAAAGGAACATTAATTTGGGAAAAGTTTATTTTGATCATGTGCCTTACGTACAGGGCACCTTCTCCTGTCTCACAGCTGGTTTTCTCCTCCTCCCAGGTTTCTCTGCCTGTGGTATTCTTAGGACCTCTAATGCTGCAGGCATTTGTAGGATACGTGAATACTCAATTTCCTTCACTGATGCCCAGGCACCTTAGAAGTCTCTCTTCCTTTCTTAGCTATTCAGTTGTCCATTGGTTCCAAATAATACTGTCCCAAGATTTAAGGAGGAAGAAAGCAGAGACAGTCAATCTAGCTTCCTAATCCCTATAGCAAGGAGAAACATTAGGGGAGGTTTTTATTCACAGCATTAGAGTTTTCCTGCTGCAATCAAGGACTTGGAGAATTACAGTGGCTGTACATGTTTATTTAACCTTTTAGGGAAAATTAACTATCTTTGAGATTATTTCCTTGACAGAACCAACTTGGCAGTCTGTTGCTGCTAAAGTGGGCTTGAGATTTAAAGAATGCAGTGGACTGGCTGTGGTTTATAAATCCAGCACACCCCCAGCAAACATGGTCATATGATGCTCTGATTTCTTACTTTCACGCAAGCAACAATCATGGATTACTGAAATCAAAGAGAATCTTTCTGCTGACTGCAATGGGGCATAAAATACTTCCCTTGTCGATCTGTTTGGGTGTGGAGATAAAGCTTGTTTTACTTTACTTTACTTTTCTTTTAATTGGGAGCGAATTGGTGGGTAGCTGCTAATGAGTGAGGAGGTAGCAGTGTACATGCTGGCACAGACATGTACATACAACCAGAGGAGCAGATGTATTTAGATGCATTGTCAAATTGCACCCAATAACATTAAAGTAAGCTGCACAGTTTAAGGCTTAAATGCTACCTGGAATTAAGTCGTATTTGTCACTGGAACCAGCAGAGAAGCTGAGGAGCGCTTGCTTGTGGTTTACTAGCTCCTCTAGTTCCTTATTTAGAGCTCAGTCCTGTCCTCCGTCTCATGTGCAAATCCAATCCAGGCTGATGGGAGGTGTAAATCACAGGGATCCAGCCTCCTCAGGAGAAGTATTTTCCTTGCCCTTCCTATTTTAAGCTTTGTGTCTCACTGGCAGTGGAAACTGTGATCCAAAAGATCAGAATTGGTTGTTTGTTAATGTTTAAAATTATGAAATATGCTATGTTTCAATAAAAAAAAAATCTTTA
This sequence comes from Anabacerthia variegaticeps, assembly GCA_035583185.1. Taxonomy (NCBI): domain Eukaryota; kingdom Metazoa; phylum Chordata; class Aves; order Passeriformes; family Furnariidae; genus Anabacerthia; species Anabacerthia variegaticeps. The sequence goes on along the minus strand of JAWWEW010000131.1, from coordinate 22,691,483 downwards.
TGTACTGCACTGTAATGCAATGCTTACTGTAATGCAGCACAGAGACGGCTGAAAGAGGCTCTTCTTTGGGAACTGGCTGTCTTCCACTGGGGTCTGCCTTTCCAATGGTTTCTCTGACCCATTAATACAGTATTTAATTTCTCTGTGCTTCTGGCAGGTCTGTTGCCTAGGAGAATTATTAACACTACTGAACTTTAATGAAGGTGACTTAGGAGTCTCAAAGAGTTTTATGAAGGCTGTTTTTCATAGAGAGAATATAACTTCTGGACAGCTATTCTTAGCCCTCAAACAACACAGCAATGTCTGTAAAATACACTCTGATTTCAGTTTGTGGAGTCATGTGAGTAACTACGTCACAAATGGTGGGCAGGAGTGTAAGCTTTAGAAGTAGTGTTATTAACTTGGAAATCACGTTTGCAAAATGTGCCTATTGTGATTACTGCTTGTTGTAAGGTTAATTAAAGGAAGCTATTTTTTGGGGGGATGGTGGTGTTATTTGGTGGATTTTACAGCACTTTGAGTACAATCCACTTTTGGTCTTTTAGTGCAAAATGATCCTTATAAACAGCAACAGAGGAGCAGAACTTTTCTAGTATTTAATAATCATTTATCTCAAAATCAGGCTGCACCAATGCAAAAATTGGAACCCAAATATTACATAAGTTCTTTTATGACAATTCAACTGCCCCATTTTTAAGCTCCAGTCTTGGCTTCCAAGCTATCCTTTTGATGTTAATCTCATCTGTGCTGTCTGTGTCTTACATTTTGGTTTGGTTTTCACCTGTTCTGAAATCACAGCGTAGCCAGCTGTTTTGGTATCATAGAATGGACACTGTTTCCCATGCCTGGTTTTCATCATTGAAAGAAGATAAACACACTTTTGACTAGGTTGTCTACAGCATGAATTTGTAAAGGGGCTTATATCATGGCCAAGGCCTTTCCATGATGGCCAGGGAAAGTGAAGGCAGCACTTAACTATCAAGAAGCTAGATTAGTTATAGCTCTCTTCCACTGTTTTTTCCTTAGTTCCAGTGTCATGTCATTGGCACTTCCATTCTGACAGTGTTTTCTGGTACAGATGTAAACACTGTTCAAGAATTTGCAGGTGAAAATGTTTCTAATGAAGCTTGGCTATGTGGAAGTGCCAAAATCATGTTGATATGCTCTTGACCTGGAGCATAGCTGTAAGGACATGCTTAGAAAGACGAGCCACGCTTAAAACACAGCTCAGCCTGAAGTTGTGTTCAACAGCGCTTTAAACAACGCCTGCCTTTATGGGGTGTGGAGGTAAAGAACAAGTGCCCTTTTGGTTGTGAACACACACTTTTGATTGTGTCTGCTGCTTCAGTCCCAAAGAGCTTAGGCAGACACTGTGCTAGTGACAACCCAAGAGAGAAAGCAGGGTGGGATCCCATCTCATCACACTGCTGCCCAGGCTTCTAGAGAGGTGGCAACCAACTGAAAATATTACTCCCTGAAATTGTTAAAAATGACATGAAGTCTCAGCCTTGGTGTGGCCCAGACTTTTGTGAGGTTCTCCAAAGACAAGCAGAGGAGAATTTGCTGGCTGACAGAGTTCTAGGAGTGCCTGGCCAACTGACTCAGCCAGAGTATGTACGGAGCTTGGTGCATGCACAGCAGTTGGAAATATTTAGTTCCCTAAATGCTCCTGTGCTCAGGACTGGACATGATTATCTTTCTCACCTCTGCGGTCTGTTTGTTAGATAGGTCATGGTAAAGTTTTTGCCCATAATCTGTGTATGAGCTGTAATGTATGGTTGGAATGAGCTTTAGTTAGTCAATTTGTGCCCTACTCTGGACTTATAATGCCATTATAAAGAGGCTGAGCTGGGTTCCAGATGGGGAAAGCTGTCATGTGCAGATGGTGTTTCTGTATATTTTGATCAGAGCAGATTGTCTTATCATCTGCTTTTCACATTTTCTTTTGACAAGAATTAAAGGAGAAAAGTAAAAAATAAAGTTTGTGACTGCAGATATTTCATGAGCTGAGTAGTTTTTAAATCCACAGGTTCTAAGGAGATCCCTGCTTGAGAAGGGCAAAAATATCAAACCCAGTGCTGATCCTGCACTTTTGAGAGAGACATTTAGTTTCTTGTCCTCCAATAATACCTTATGTAGCCAGTTATATTTGTATGTGAATCTATTTTAAGCATAAAAATAGCAGACCATTTGGGGTGGCAGTTGCATAAAAACTGTGTAATCCTCATTTTATTTTCTTGTATTGCCTAGTAATAAAATATTTGAAATTTGGACCTCTTAGCATTGTTCTTTGAATGTTAGTTATCTGGGAAAATTTGAGTACCAGTGATTCATATGATGCCTAAGAATTTTATGTATTTTTGGTGTATTTTATGGATCTTTATAGCTTTAGAAGTAAGGGATTTCTAAG
>JAWWEW010000131.1:22671881-22688973 GCA_035583185.1 Anabacerthia variegaticeps | reverse complement strand
CGGACCTAAGCTGGAATAAAGGTATTTCTCTATCCCATCTCCAGGTTGTCTGTTTTGCAGGGTTCCAGGCATCACATTCATCTGACAGTTATTGCCTAAGTGGATATAAGGACCCTGGACAACTTGTGAAGAGGAAAACTAAGGTGGTCACATGGGACAATATTGTATTTCAAGAAACTGTGGGAGGGGAGGTCATAGCTAATAGCCATATGAGTTTTCAACAGGAAACTCAATTGGCTTTGCTTTTATTCAGTGTTACTTTGTTTTCTAGAATACGTGTTCTCACCTTTGTTCTATATTGCATTTAATGTAATTTAATTCTGTTTTTAAATACCCATTACTCTCCTATAGCTCCCATAGTAAGAGTAGCCTGTGTAATACTGGTCAGGTATCAGCATTGAAAAGAAATAAAATAAGATGTCCTACAACAACAGTGTGGGGGAAGGAGCATCTGTGCTTAGGAGACAGAAAAAGAAGCAAATAGTGTGCTAATAGTACCTGTGAGTAATCTGTCAGGAGGATAAGTCCTTTCACCACGTTCATGGGATCTCCAGTTGCTGAGAGCATTTTAGACATTAAATCACCATACCCTTGGAAAAATGTAACTGGCCTGAGTTGAACATCGAACAGAATGGCTGACATGCCAGCAAAGGAGTCCAGGTTTTCCTCGCCTTCATCAGGAGTTGCAGCTATTATGGACTCCAGACCCTGAGCTTCAATCACCACCTACAATGCAACGGTAATACAGAATAAATGAAAAAAGTTCTCTTTGACTCAAACTGTTAACAACCCTACGTATTTTCTTAATGTCTAAGAGCCAACTCTAATTTAGCTGTAGATGAAAAAGTATGAACTGGAACTAGGTAGAGCAGCTAGAAAAACAGAAAATAAAATAATTTCATGGCATGTTTTTTCCCTGTAGGTGCAGGCAGGATTTACCCACATGCAGATCACAATCCTGAGACTACTTTTTGTTCAAATGCATTTCCCTTTAATCATATGACTATTTTCCTCAGACTGTCAGGAGGAAAACCCAGAGATGTTCCACTGCATAATTTTTGTCCTGCATAAATTTAGTAGCATTATAACATTGAAGGTTCTTGCCAACTCTAAGAAAAGTCTAAAACACAGGCATCTCATTACAAACTCTTTGATTTGTACATTTGATCTACTTCTTGGTTTTCCATTCTGTGTCATATGTCTAGGTCTTAATTCTACAGACTTACAAAGCTTTTACTGATTTCATCAAATAAACAGCACAGGCTCTAAACAGACACAGAATTTGATATATCATGCAGAACAAAATGCCTAATTTTTGTTTAGGGCAAACATGTGCCACATTGTCGGTTTTCTTCCTGTTATTGGTTTGCTCTCTGCCCAGTGCAGCAAACCTTATGGTCTTAAGCATTAGCTGAATTGAAGCTGTAAGGAAAGGATCACATACTGGCTTAGTTTGTATGTACAGTGGCAGTTACCTGGCTGGCATGAAGTTCAGCATTTCTATCAAAAATATGGATGTTCATGTTACTTCTCCTTAAAATGCCAGAGCCTGAATAGAGGATGTCAAGGCTGTATGTGGATGATACATCAGGACCACCTTAATTAAAAAAGAAAGAAGGTACCTGTGACTAAACTAGTGGATTAATCAAATGTGTGGGAATACAAACAGGGTTAAAAGGCAGTTTCATGGTTACATACGTGTAATATAGCCAGAGTAGGCAGAGGAAGAGCCCATCTTGGAGAAGCGGTCATAGTTATGAGCACGCATGTCCTTCAGAACTTTTCGAATTGTTTTGCTGCGGTATTTCAAAATAAACAAACAAACCACTGAGATACAAAAATTTTAGAGTACAAACCCTATTCTTTTTCTGTAGAAACATCACGTTTGAGAGAGGGTGAATTTCCCAGTAGAAAAGAAGGTCTTCAACACCATTACTTTTTTTTCACTAACAATCTGCCCTCTCCCAGTGTCTCTTTTCCAATTTCAGGTACTCCCTGCAGTTATAGGAAGAAAGGCAAGCAGAGCTCTTTCTTGAAAATTAATGGTTTGGAAAAGAAGAGATATTTTGATTATTTTCATTCTCATGTTAAGACATTTAAAATTTTTCAAGTTCACTGGTTCTTAAAATATAAAAGCAAGCGACCCACTGAGAGTTAAGACCAACAGATGACACTTCTCACAGTAATGCAAGTTAGATGCCTAATTCTTATTTGTACCTGTGAAAATCTGACTATTAAAAGAATGCCAATTAGATTTATTCTGAATTAACAGTACTTAAAAGTGACATGAAAATCAGGTATCCTTTTATACTTTCCTCAAATTGTGGTAATTCATTTGAACCTATGTATTCTTTGGGCTTCTGCAAAGAAGTAAGAAAGGGCTGTATTTATTTATACTGAACTTAATGTACCTTGAAGGCATTTCAAAGTGAAGTATATCTTGGATCATGGAGAGCATGTACTTGTTCATTTCCATAGGCAGTTCACCAATGGAGAGCAGGATGTTTTTCACTTCCATGTAGGATGGGTTACTGTTTAAGATGATAGCAGCTGCAGTGGTTCGCAGTGTCTTTTCGTGGACTTTACGATTCTGGTGGTATATCCTGTTCATTGTTTCCTTCACCTGGTCAGGAAACAGATTATTCACTCAATGCTCATACAGATGACTGGGCAAAGTACAGGTTGGAATCTCGTTTATAATATCAGCTTAAGTTAGCTTAAGTTAGCTCCATAGCTGAGGCTAATACATAAGGATATATTTTCAGCACCCTGTTTTTCATGGTCCTTTTGGAATGTACGGGACATGTATAGCTCAGTGACCACACGGACAAGTGGTACATCTGTTATGTTCTCTCAGCCACAGACCAAATACAGCCTTCCACACTGGTTTTCACAGCAGGGCTGTAAAAAAGTAGCAGCACTAAGATCAAATTAATGTGGCAGTGGTAAGATCAAGAGAGAGACTTCCTTGACTGTTAAGGAAAATATATACATTTAAAAAATCAAGAATCTTGTTATTTTAATTTTAAAGATGGTGCCTGTGGTGGCTTCACGTCCCTGAGAAGATTGTGACACATCTTTGTTACAGGTAAGTCCATGGAAAGCCATGTAGCCCCACTGACTGAATGGCTTCCAGCATGTTAATTGCAGAGCAGCACCCTGACAACCTTGGTCCTGGTGGTCAGCAGTAGGTATGAAATGAGATGCAGGGTAAAGCAGCAGAGCCAGGACCTCATGTTCTGCTATTTTGCATGTCTTCTCTTACTCTTGGAGGCTGCAGGGTAAGATGCAGCTATTTTATCCTTCTCTTATTTTGTGCGTTCTTCCTGGCTTTATGAAAGCATAAGAAAGAACAGGGACTGCACAGATGCCCAAGTGTTCTCTCTTGAGAAGGTAGGCCAGTTTTCCATGCAGACTGCATGCCACCTTTGATGGCTGCATGTGACTCTGGAGCCAAAGGCTGACTATCACATACCTACCAGACCATCCCTCCCCTTCAGCATGTTGACTGTGCCACACAGCTGGGCATTATTGGCAAACTTACTGAGATTGTACTCAACCCCACTGTCCGTGTAGCCAATGACAAGAAATGAACTCTGTTAATTTATCCTTTATGTTGAATACAGTCTCTTGCACTTCTTTTCTTGGCAGCATATTTTCTTACCTCTTTGGTGAGAAAAGAGGGATCATATCTCTGTAAGGCAGTGGCAGCAAGACTGCTAATGGGCCCTTCTTCTGACTCAGCATGCTTCAGAAGCAGCGGAATTGCTTCGGGGAGGAGTGCATTCTTCAGTGCCAGCAGGTACATCCTCACATTGTCATCTTTCTTGGCCTTCTCCAGTCTATTTAGAATCAACCTTTTGGCTTCCACAACAAACTAAAGAAAAGGAACAGCACATTTAAATCATGATCATAAACCTACCTTTTTGCCCTCGCAGAAGTAGGAGGGGCAGGGCTGGGTTCTAGAGTGTTTTTGTTTCAAAACATCATTGCACAGGGTTCGCAAAGGTGTCATTTATAGAGTGTATGTTGGTGGCTTCCTTCAAACATAGGTGACTGCAGACTCAGTGACACCGTCTCCACAGTTTTATCACTTGCTAGCTGCTCCTGCCCTGATTCAGGGACTTCACAGGTCTTCCTTGTGAGGCCAACATGTCCCCACAAGAAAAGACATGGGAAGTGTTCTTTAGTGCCTCAAAACATAATGTTATAAGAGTGCTTGGCAGGTAACATGGGAGAACAAAAGGGATTCCTAGGGCCTGTTCAGGTGCTCTGTGTCTTTTCAGTAGTGTGCTGCAGTCCCAAATAGCACAGATCCAGCAGGCAGCAGCACCTTGTCTGATCATCCTCATCCTCTAACACCAGAATCTACTCAATGAGTCCATGCTCAAAGGAATAGTCTTTCTCCTGGGTTGTTCTATGCATGTCTGGTGCACAGCTGAGTACTTAAACTAATGAATTTTCTTCACAGAGGTGAAATGACCTGAGGTGATTGTGAATATTAAATAGATCTTGAGTTTGCCTTTTCTCTGAGGACATGCAAAGATTTTGGACAAGGGAACACAAGTACTGTTTCTGGTGAAAGACTAGGCAGTGAGAAAAAAGTTCTGTCAGAAAAAGGAAAACTAGAGAAATCTACAGAAACTGGAAGAGACCAGATTAAAATCTAAATCTGACAATGTAGGTATTGTTATTTTAAAAAGTATTCCTCTCTCTATCAAACATAGGAGTTTATGGGCTTATTTTAAAATGGGACAATATGCTTCCTGTCTCTCATGCTCTTCCAGTACATCAGCAGGGATCATTCATGTGTGTTGCAGACCAGAATTTGGCCAGCAGTGCACAGCAGATACTCACTGGGAGCTTGCAGCCTCCTTTGTCACACAGCTTTCTGATGAGCGCTCCCATGACAATGACAAGAGTTTCTCTGATTTCCTCATTTGCAATATCACCCTTGAACTTATCCTGTTATGCAAAGGCAATGCTGTTAGTCTCTCAGTCTAAATATGATGAACCACAGACTGTAGTGGGTTGAATATGCTCCCTCATTTCCCACGAACATTAGTGCAAGCAAAGGCAGTGATTACCACAATGGCCTGGGTTTAGGCTTAGCAGAGCAGAGCTCTATCATTACACACAACAACTGACTGCCATTTCCCCCCTATGCTACATTCAGTGTCTCAAATAGTAGATTCATTTTGGAGCTGTTTATAGAAAATTAAAAAAAAATAAAAGAGAGTATTTAAATGATTACAGAACTTTGATAAGTCAACAATCAAACAACCCTCAAATTGTTTTCCAAACATTCCATGTTATGTTTCTTTTCCAAGTAGTAGATATTGATAACATCTTATAAAGTAAACAGACTTTTAGTCTGGACCTACAAACATTTGTTATTTGCAGGCTCTTTATTACTAGTACACTTAAAGGAAACCCTGGAAGGAGTAAGGAAAGGAAAACTGGAAACAGCAACAAGAGTTTCTTGTTCCCTTCCCCTTTGACTGAAATGAGGCTTAAGAGTATTAGCCCTGTTATACTTGTCTTGTCCCTTGACTTACAGTTAAAGATTTCAGGAGCGTTTCACTGGGGTGAGAAGCAAATCCACAGGCATACAGGAACCGTTCCTGCAGGATAGAAGTGCTTGCATCCTTAAAGTCAAGAAATTCCAGTATGGCCTCCAGTGATTCTGGTGTCTGAGCAGAGGTTACGGCATCCACTACCTGTGGACTACAAGGAAATGGAAATTAAATGAACATATCATTGAATGAGCTAGACAATACTGAAAAGACTTTTTTGCATATTGAAGGAAATAAGATAACGTGCTTAAAGATCTCTTTCTTGCATGTAAGAAAATCTTACTCTTGTTGGAAAAAACGTGTCCCTCAATTCTTCCATGAACTTCAGAAATTAATCATATTCAGGGATAATATTGGAATTTATCCAAATAGGAGACCGAAAAGGGAACTATTCCTAGTGTATGAAAGTTTACAGGACAAGGTTGTAAATGCAAAAAAGTGTTTTGGTACTGCATTCACAATGGCATGAAGAGAAAAGGCTTCTACACTACCTGAGTTACTCTCAGGTTTATCTCTGTTGCTAATAACTGCTATAATTTGTGTGAAGATCCTGACCATATGACTCACAAAACCTTTTCAACTCTTAAGTCCTGGTGCACATGCTGTACACAACCAAACTCTAATATTAGGACAATATCCAGGCATGAACCTTTCCCTTCTTTGCTATAGTTCTGATTGAAGGAAACAAATGGGCGAGTCAAGAGCAACTTACAGAATGTTTCAGAACAAGCAGGTGGGATGAGAACCTTTGGCTAAACTACAAGCCATGTTAGCCTTGCATTGTAGATACAATCCTGTTGGCTGAATGGTGTGCTGAAAACATTATACTACCAGAATAAAAACAGCTGCTTTTAAAAAAAATCCTTTTCCTGCAGACAGTACTGACCACTGGGTTTGCATTGCTAGGACATCACCAGTAGAACTCAACCTCTTTGCATGTAATTGGCACTTCTGCAGTTTGAAGTAACTTAAACTTTTTGAAAGCTCGTTCATGATAACTTACAGAAGTTCTTTATTTTCACTTCTAATAACTTGCAGTATCTCCTCTTTTGTAGCTTTTCTGATGCTCTTAATGAAGGACAAAAAGCTTTGTGCTGCTTCAGCTTTGGAAAGTTTTTCAGGATGCATATGTTCTCTGATGCTCTGCCAGTGTTGAGAAAGCTGCAAAACAATTCACATTATGTCAAATCTCTTAGATTGTGACTTCAGTTCTCAAAACCAGGCTTACAAACTGCAGATATGTGGGCCAGCTATTGCTCAAATTAGCTGAAATCCAATAGATTGATGATTCTTTAGCTAAGTATTATTTAATTTATGATATCCCAGCAAAAATGTCTTTGAAGCATTTCTATAGTTGTCTTTCTTCCAGCACTTTAGTGTTTTCCTGATATTGTACTTTACCTTAAATGCAATCTATTTTGGAACAAAACAAGTTTATTTACACTGTAACTGGAATAAAGTGAATTCTCTTCTCTTGCAAATATACTATGCTTTCTGAAGAATATGCTGTTTTCTTTCTGTTCCCATTTTCTCCTAAGTAATTATTTTTAAAATGGGATACACACAATCCCAAATTCACAAATTAATCATATTTTCTAAGATGATGGTATTTTTAAGCGGTTAGTGTAGAACAGCAGTAAACATCCAATAAGTAATTCCTATTTTTCATTTTAGATATTTTACAAAATGAGAGGCAATATGGTATTAAAACAGGTATTGGCTTCTTCATACATTGTTGCTGTATTTATTATACCACATTTTTTACCTGAATGAGCCAACATGGCACCAAAGCACCCATATCTGTCCTTCCAGATACACTCCCATAAGAAACTGGTGTTGGTATTTTGACCTTTCCTCTCACACTTGCCTTTGCCTCTGTTATCTCAAATTATCGAGAACATTCCTTGGTGAAAACTCAGCTGTTCTTTGCAGCAGTATTTACTGCAGTTTTCCTGAGTGGGAAATAACACTAGCACCCATTTGACCTTTACTAAAATACTTCCCCTCTTTGTGGATTTTGTATTGGGCAATAACACTTGAACCTGCTAGCAATTAGAAGTATCATTCATCAGTACAGAGTGCAACTTCTATCGACTGTAACAAACAATAATTAGGCAACAATGATTGAGACATACGATATTTCCTGAGGATTAATGACCAGCTGGGAGGAGCTCATGTTCTGAGGCACAGATGGGTCTTTTAATCTCAACTGGTGATTAGTGCTTTGCACCAAGGTCAGTGTTGCTATTATAAGCTGCAATTGGATAAACATATGGGGCATTCTCTATTCCCCCTACTGAAGTTGCACCATAGTCCAGTAAAAATCTCTAACTTTGTTAATCCCATGTTCTCTCCTACACAGAGCACAGCTGTGTGAGCTGCTCTTAGTTTAGCTCATACCTTAGAGAAGAGTAGGGTGGGAGATGAAAGCTCGATCTGTCTCAAGCAAAAGAGAGTGGAGACCAAGTCTTCCTCTTTGCAGGGTACTCTAACCATTCAGCTGCTACAAGAAGCAGCTGCCATATCCTGCAGTGACCATGGCATTAAAAACAGCATTCACAATTGACTTTTGCAAGGACCCTTATTCTCCTGATGGGAAAGTCAGGCATCTTGGATTGAATAACCCAAAGATTCAGGCACAAGATGCACACACTTCCACATGGCAACTGAGCAAGTTTGGACACGAATCTCTGTCTCTCTAGCAGGAAGATCAGACCAGAGGTCTTGTGGGCACCCTAGGAAAACTCCAGCCAAACCAAGAGGTTCTAAACCAAGGAGTTGATTTTGAATGCCAGTGCCTGACAGCTATTTACCAACCCAGAAAGGTTGGCTGTGCAAGACAGAACAAACCCACCTCAGTTTGAAAAATGGTAGGAATCTATTGCTGTAGGAAGAATGAGCATAAAAAAGTATAAGATGCATAAGCTCTTCTGAAAAGACCATGCCTTATAGTGTCTAAACACAGAAATCTAGGCTTGAATTTAAATGTTAACATTTGCCATAACCTCACGGCAGCTGGTGCTGCCATCTGTGAAATGAGGATAGTAATGGTCTCTCTCATAGAGAGACCTGTTATGATTTAAAAAGGGCTTTGAAAATGAAAACTCTATAGCATAACATGTCAGCAGGGCATTAATGTATACTATGATATATAAGTACCATGTGTTATGTTGCTGCTTTGGATACAGTGTTCTGTTTATAGAGCCTATCTTTTCATAGCAGTTACTGAAAAATACAGTGAGAAAGCAGGACTTCATTCTCATCATGCCTCTAGATTTATAATGACTTAGCTCAGTCCCCAGGCAGTGCTCTGGAATTATACCCTATGTTTGTTATCTTGGTCTGGAAATTATAACTGCTATGACAAACTCAGTTCCAAGTGACAAACTGGTCATCACAAACCCTCATGGGCAAAAGGGAAAAAACACCTGCCCCTACTCTGTTTAAGATCTCTTGATGTTCCCTGCTCAGAACTGCTCCAGCACATGTGCAGCATCATTTCTACATCATTTCCCCAAACACATGTTTTTGTGGCTCAAAACAAGCATTAGACAAGATAACTAGCACCAGTTCCAGTATAGGAAGGCATTTGTTCTCATACGGAGTATCTCTGGAGAATTAAAATTGTGTGCTGCATAGAAGCTATATTTTACTTACCCAAAACAGAGAATAATGATCTTTAAATTAATATAGTAATTTATATTAGTTTATGATGAATAGTATTGATAAAAAAAAAAATTATGCATTTGCAGTACCTGGTAGTCCTCATATACCTTAAATATAAAAAAAAACAAGGAAACTTTTTTCCATGGAAAAGTGAGAACAGTAGATGGACTTCCCAAAAATATTAGAGCCCCATTTTATATTTATAAAATACCTATAAAGTCTTTTAAATAAAAGACTTCTTCAGGGTCAGGCAGCAAGAAGAGGCTTAACATATTATCAACAAATATTTAGCCTGCTTAAGGAATGGCTAACAAACTTCAATTTCTAGGAACAGTTCAGCTTCTCCATGATAGAATTGTTTATAAACACCAGCCAACCATCTTAAAACTCATTTCCCACCCCATTACCCAGAGGAAACAAGCTTCTGCCAACTCATGGTTGGCAAAGGTGAGTTAAAACAGAAGAGTGTGTATTTTCTAGTGATCTTGAGAAATATTGTGCTCAATCTTTGAAGGAGAGCAAAAGGGTTGGTACTTTCAGTGGTAGATCTTAAAACACCCCTGTGGAGTGGAGTACCCAACTGCACCACTTCTGTACTCCCCACGCCAGGGAGTATTTTATATTGCCACGTTAGACCTCTCCAAGTGGGCTGCTTGGACAGAAACTTCTTTTCACACTTGTCCCGCTCAGTCAGCTGACCTGAGGTCCAATGAACCTGTGTTTACTTACTGAAGGACACTTCTTGCATTCGGATTTCACTGGCTCTGCTTCTAGTGGCATGGCAACATAACTGGAGTCCAAGGTCTTGATCACACCGGCGACCTGCTTCCCAGCGATCAGTCCAGGGCCAGCTTGTACTGACTTCAGTTCCAGTATCTGCCTGTATATCCGTACAGTGAAGACACCATTAGAGCTCGACCATTAGTGCACAAATGCAGAAATCACAGCAAGAGAAGACAAGAAAACCCCTCCACAGGCAAAAAATATAGAACACAGACTTATTGAAGTCTTATTTTAAAATGTTCAGAACATGGCAAGTCTATGGGTTTTTTAAGGTAACAGAAATACCTGATACCAGCAAAATTACTGCTGGAGTTATGTGGAATCAAATACCTAAATAGGAGACTTTCTAAAGCATGGATTTATAGCTCCTCATAAACAGTCTTCAGTAACCACATGCATTCTGAAATGCTTCATATATTTGTTCTTAAGAAGATCTGGAAAGTGAGATTTTGAATGTACTTTTTAATATCTAATACCACTGAAATGCCTCAATCATTTATCTTGTGTGAGTATCTCCAAACTTTCAGAGCTTTTGAGTCTGGAGTCTAACACAGATCTAGTGTCACTGTTGCTTCCTTTCTATGCAGCAAATTTTGTTTTCTATACTACCAAACTCTCACATGCTAGAAATGGATTTCCATCAGAAGTATTTCTTAAGAAATGAGATGACACAGAAACACAACACCTATAGCTATACATATACTATATATAGCTACTATATATATACTAGCTATATATATACTATATATAGCTACACCTATACTATAATGAGTAGCTTAGAATGTTTTGAACAATTCCACTGTTTTCATTTAATTTTTGATGAATGTCATTTATTATTTGCTGTGTGGTAGCCCCTTAATCAAAGTTGGACGAGGCACCATATGGATACAAAAGAGACCTAACTCCTTACCTGGAGAGTTTGCAGCCTTAGATCACAATTCTATAAGACATACACATATAACCTGACTTGAACCATTAGTCCTACTGCTATCAATGACAATCAAATTGCCCAACTTACTTTGAAACTATTTTGGCCCCTGTTTTTCGTCGGAAATTCAGAAGGAAAGCATAATTTTCTTCTGCCTTAATGGATTTAATGAAACTGTCTTCCAGCACATAAACGGTGGCAGACGTGCCTTTTTTACTGACATCTAAGATCTGAAAATAATTTTAAAATAAAACAGAAAGAGGGCTATTCAATAAACAACAAAACAGGAAAAAAGCTCACAGTTTCAAATCAAGGCAAGACTTCTAATGAAATAGAGCCATATGGGGAAAGCGTGTATGAGCTGACATCTCAAGCTAAGCCTATAAACCAGGTTCTCAAGAATTGCCTCTGCAATAAGAAGCCACTTACTTCTGCACCATGTGTTTTAAGTTCAGTATGTACCGGGAAAGAAAAATTGAGGGGAGCAAGGGAGAAAGTTACGGAGCTGGCAGCAACTGAGAAAATACATTTAGTTTAAAATACACTTTAAATCAGATGAGAAGCTTTTTCACGGAAATGTCTTGTAAATGAGATTGTCATGTTCACGTTCAGGAAGTAAAGCCAGATACCTTGCTTGATCTGTTCTGTAAACAGGATGAAGTCTTTGTGGTAAATGTGAAAAGCAAGACTTCAGTCATAGTGTTAAGGCAGTTTATTAACAGAGTGTGTGCTGCCTTTGTACCTCCTGGAGCTGAGAAAGGTCAGTTTCTGATGGGGAGAATCCCAGTGTCTTCAACACATGTCCAGCCTGCACACAGTAGTAACTGCTTAGAAAGGCCTTTATTAGTAGTGGAGGACCATTAGGGACCAGTAGGGCTTCAGTTACCTCTGGGGCACATCCTCTGTATTACACCTGCGCATTAGGGAAGCCTGACCAGGCTCCACTCAGAAGTCACCATCTCACCTGGCACTTACAGCAGGTGTGGAAAAAGTTATTGTTACCACTATGACTGTGTCTGTGTCTTGGACTTTCCTCCAAAATAAAAAAGAAGCCTCACATTGATTAAAACTTCAGTACAGCCAGGGCAAAAGGGCTATAAATCTGTATAGGAACTAAAATACATTATAATGAGATTCAAAACCTATGCAAATTAGTAAGCTATACTCAATGACAGCTGAGTCAAGGTGGTTTACACAAGAGGAGAATCCATTCCCTTTTCTCCGCAGAGGAACTACATATGAAGTTCAGGCTAGTAAAACTACAAAATTTATCTGTAGAATTTGCTTTCTGTAATGCAAGAAGGATTTTTGAGGGGATGAGTAATAGCTGCTAAGAATATATTTTAAATAGGAAGAATAGATTTTTATTTTGTTAGACAAGTCCTACCGGGTTGTGGCTGGTGAACCCTTGCTTTGCTGTTTCACAGGAGTCCAGGTCTTTTATTTTAGTCACTTGATCTTGCCGCACATGATAAGTTGTATTGCATTTCCCAGAAATGTCCACCTTGGAAGAAAGAGTTAGATAAGCACAATTTCTTGAATTTATCTTTGGGACCCCAGAACACTTTCCAAAGATGAAGCATTTTCTCCACTGCTGGAATCCTGTACCTGAGATGCTGCACTGTTTGGATTAATTTACCAGTTTTGATGATATCACTGTTTCTAACTACCTGCTTTGGATTGACAGGGGTACTATTCAATACATGGCTATGAAGAAAAGTAACAATGTTGAAACAAAAAATTTAGGAAACACCTGGCAGCTCACACTATACTCGCAAATTTCAGTTAAATTCCACCTTTGCTCAAGTGGACAGATGTAGAAATTTAACAATGGAATGCGACTGAAATGGATGCAGTTAAAGCACTCTTAATTTTGTGTGGATACTTTATTTCATTTAAAGTGGCCTCATCCATTGAATTGAATTTAGTAATCAATCAACTTTAAACATCAGTATAATCTCTTTTATAGTGACCTGTTTTAAGTTGGTTGATTACCAAATTAAATTGGTAAAGGCATTTTAAATCAAATGGATTTCAGCTCTTCTTTATGTTAATTGCAGAAACTTGACTTTTGTCACCAAATATTCAGAAAACTCTTTATTTCCCCAACTTCAAATGTGATCAAAGGACTGATTTCTGTCACAGTTCACTCATTCTGAAGTTAGCAGGAGCCACAGGTCTGCCCTACAGAGCAGATCAGGCTCTGCCTCTTTCTCTTATGATTATGATCTTGCCTGATACAGCACCATACCTCACGGGTAGAACCAGAGTGCAGCTGTAGCTGGAAAAGGCTAGCCAGACCTCTCTTAATGTTTTGAGTAAAACCAGGTTCATTTTGATACGAGTAGAAGGTTTTGACCTGTAGGAATTAAAAAAAGATTATATAAAAATGTATTCAGAAGTATATAACAAATCTAGTTAAATGAGAAAGGAATAGTGAGGATCCACTCTAGAAGAACTTCCTTTACTTTTTTCTAATTAGGAAGTTGAATTTGGATCTATTGCCCTTATTAAGGCTGCAGGGCCTGATGATAACAGTACAAGCATGTTTCAACCTTCAGCTGAACCTAAGTACAATTTCAGTGCAGTGAGCATCTTTCCTCCTGTAAGTAGAATTTAGAAGGGAAATGGGAAACTTTACATACAATTTTTCTACATAATCCTCAGATAATGCCTCCCCACAGGGGCATAATATCTGTTGCACTTTAATCACAGGTTACAAAAACTCAGAATGAATCATAGATAAATCACAGATGAAACAACTTAAATGACGTGTCAGCCATATCACAACCTTTGCACTTCACTGGTCAACTGTTGTGCTTGAGCCTCTCCTCTGGTAACAAGACTTTGCACCTCCACTTTGCATTCAAGGTGCTTTAAAAGTGCCCTTTTCTTCAGGAACTGTAAGTACAATCAGTGTGTTATCTCAGGGCAAGCTGGAAAGTGAAATCACTGTGCCAGGGATGAAAGAAATCATAAAAGGAGTGCACAGACCCTACTACCCAAGAAAAAGGCCAAGTTTTTAATACTACATCTCAGCCTTAGCATGTGAAAGTGTATAATGTATTAGAAGCAGATGCATTTTGACTGTGTTCTTCTGATACTTCTGTTCTGATTTAGGGATGTGTACAGTTCAGAGCCAGTGCCATCCCGTTTGCTTTTACGTTGTGTAAAACTGATGACAAGGCTGAGTCTGAAAGTTACTGAGCAGGTCTGAGAGCAGCTGCGATTCAGCAGGCTGAGCTGGTGGCCAGGGTATGTGCTCAGTGCCTATTTACAGCAGGAGGTAAAGATCCTGCTGGGATAGAGTGTCACAGCCCTCACTCCACTCTGCAGAAGGGAAAAGGGAGCATGACCTTCAACCTTCCTCCTTTCTCACAGCCCCTCTGTCCATGCCCCACCTGCTGAGCATTGCTCGGGCTCCAGAGGGGAGAGTGGGGCTCTTGCCCCAATGCAACAAGCAACTGGAGGGTGAAGGACCATGGAGAGGAGGCAGGAGCAGCCATGGCTCAACCCTTGCCACTCCCTGGCCAGAACTGTAGGTTGAGTGCAAGGGCACACATGAACAGCTCTGCAGGGAAAAAGAGGCTGAGATGGATGTACTTGGATCCCCTTCTCAGCAAAACTGTGACTCTGAGAGATACAAGTGGATGTTGGTGCTCCTGCGGTGGGACGGTGCTTTGGTGGTCTCTGAGGGCAGGCTATGAAACCCAGGCACACGCTGAGACACACCTGCTCTTTGACCCTTCTCTTCTGACTTCAGTATCTGAGTGGGGGAAAAACATATAATGCTGTAGCTTTTTCAGCATCAAGCTCATTAACTTGGGACTGTGGAAACTGCAGGTGAGACAGAAGTAAATAAACAAACTGGAAAGCTGGGAAATGGATTCATTTCCCTTGATAAGGGTTTAAAGTGATTAATGCTGTTCCTCAGCTGTTATACAGACTTGGTGTAACATCTATCATGACAAACTGTATTTCTTTTTCTGCCTTCAGACCTTGGACACAATCCTGGCTTCAGAGAAGTCAATAGCACAAATCTTACACAGCAGTTGTGCATAAATCCACATGTACCTATATATTTGTGGCAAATCTGCTCTATACTTCCATTCTGTGTGGAGATCTCAATGCACAATAGGCTTAGGCTAGAAGGGACCCTTGTACACGTAAATTACAGTCTCTTCTAAGCTATTGTGTTTCATATAGAAAGATAGGACAAGATGGCTTATTAAAAAAACTGAGAGGATAGTGAATTGGTAAATCCTTCAAGCCTGTAAGGAAAGATTTGTCTCAGGTTTCCCAAGGGATTGAATATTAAAGTAGAGGGTCTTACTTTTCCACGGACTAGCTCAAGCACTATGGGCTTCTGCAAAGCTTCCAGATATTCCTTCCCGATGATCTTCTCTGTGCTTCTTCCTTTGAAGATGTTTTTAGCAGCTGGACGTTCATTCACATTTTCAACCTGAACATCTTTTATCTAGCAAAGTAAAAGCAGACAAAATTCAGGTAGAGAGCAGTCTATCATTGGCCTGGATTAGGACGGATAGACTAAATCACATAATAAATTTCTTTTTTCTTAATTTCTGGTTCTGGTTATTAATCCTCTATGATTACTATGTTTGTGTTTACAAAAGAAACCAGTGCTCTCCACTGGGGAAGTAAGTGGCAGACAAACTTGCCATAAAGCTAAGTACCAAACCCAGTTTGTATTTAGCAATTGTCATGATTTGTAGCTAGAACTGAGAACTTCAGGCAACCTATCACCCCTTGGATACGTGCTTGCGCGCCAGTTATTTGAAACTATACAAGCTGTGTGAAGCAATTTCAAGGTATAGGAGATACTCTGAAGTTCTGGCTTATGATGTTAGGTACATTCTTGTGAAATCTCACTCTCTAGGAATCAGCTTATCAAAGAAGCTGGTTTTAGTTGATCAGACTAGAGAATAAAAGATCTAGCTTATGTTCTGCAAGTGAGTTCTTTGAGGTTAGACTAGCAGCTTGATAAATGCAGAAAAGATTGTGCAGGTTTTAAATTGTCTGATGGCATTAATTACCGTAACTTTGATCAACTGGTCATCATCATTGTCAGGATTTCTCCATAAGAGGTTGACATCCACACCAGAAGAAATCCGATATCCTGCACTTTTTTGCAGTGATGCTTTCACCCGATCAACATACACTTCAGCTGAGTAAGCGAACTTATATAGCTTGTCATTATTTAAGCTTGGTCCAGTAGTGTGCCCTGTTTGAGAAGCAAAAACAGTGTTTTTGAATTGACTAACTCACATAATCTATCATTTTCTCTAAAAAACACCTTTAGAAAAATCAAACATTTAATTACCAACAAAAGATTTATGGGACCAATCCTGCTACCCTTGATTACAGAGGCTGTCCCACCAGAGCAGCTGGGAGTTTTTTGTGATTAAGTTGACACTGATCTAACATATTTAAGATACGAATAGTCACAAAATTCTTTTTTCTAGTTCTACACATATAAAAAAATTACTCAGATTCTTTTCTCTGGATACTGTAATTAATCATGCAATTTGTGTGCTTAGCAATGTGAAAGTGGCATGAATGTAATGAAAACACTGAGAACATATTTTTTAAACTAAATAATCAAGCTCCTGTTCTTTAAACTAAATAATTGTCCCCATACCTGTGTCTCTCCTGTTAATTGATGTATTTTAAGGGATGTAAAAGCCAAAATCTAGCATAAATGCAACATGCGTGCCCAATTTATGGTGCCATTTCCATCTGCACTAAAACTCAGATAGACTGTTCCCTAGGGATTCTTGTTTGTGTAAATTGAATCTGTAGTATACAAATTACTTTTGTTTTTCCTTTATAAAACTACTTAATACCCTTTCCTATCTCCTTTTGCCTCATGCATAGCCATGTGGGGAATGTGTAGGAGCAGTGTCACAACTCTCTATCCCGCCTCAGACATCAAGACTGTGATCCTAAAAATCTGTGATCAAGGAAAAAACAATTATTCTTGAATACTCTTTAAACATTTTGTCACAAAGGTTATACATAATATCCCTTTTCACTATTTTCAAGGGCTTTCCTCCTCTGGTGCATATTACTACAAAGTTCTCTTCCACACAAAAAAAAGCTGATGGAAAGGGAGGGGAGG
>JAWWEW010000131.1:22630015-22671781 GCA_035583185.1 Anabacerthia variegaticeps | reverse complement strand
GAAGGGAAGGGAAGGGAAGGGAAGGGAAGGGAAGGGAAGGGAAGGGAAGGGAAGGGAAGGGAAGGGACGGGAAGGGACGGGAAGGGACGGGACGGGAAGGGACGGGACGGGACGGGAAGGGAAGGGAAGGGAAGGGAAGGGAAGGGAAGGTGGCTGTACACAAAGTACTCTTAAGATTAGTAAAGCAAATATGCATAGAGTGACCTTAGATGCTATCTGTAAGCAGCACTGCACAAGCCTCTCAGACCTGAATGCTGCACCACTGAATCCACTAGGAGTTTCTTCATGGAGTTCAGGAGGTACAGAGCAGAGACAAGAAGTTCACAACACAGTTAATCTTAGAAAAACAAAGTGCTGTCCTCAAGGAGATGCATCTCAGCATTATAACAAGTGCAAGGGGAAAAAAAAATAAAAACTATCAAAACATCTCAGACAAATTCTTAAGCACGCTGTAATGCAATCAGTGTGTTCAAAGTCCCTTGCAGAGAATCACCAGGCTATCTTGATTTATGCCATGTCCCTCTGTTTTATTTGACTCACTTAAATAAATTTTAAATCACAGTATTGGCAAAAAGGAAAACCAGTCTTACTTCACTCTCATATTTTAAATCTCAATTTAGGTGGACAGGGTAGCTCCATCATGACTAGATGGATATATTCTGCAGTCCTCAAAGAGTCCAAACTCCCACTTTTATTATGATTTTTCTTACTTCCTTCCCCTGCTCATTCAATTGCCATAGCAGTAGATTAAGGTCAGCTCTAAAGAACCTATTCTGGAGCAAAAGAGCCACTCCACCAAATTTGGTCTTCAAATAGTGTAAATTGGCAAAGCTTCACAGAACTAAATTGACTTATACTTTACACCAGCTAGAGATATAACACAGAAAGTTTGGCAATCCCAGGAGTAGCAGCCTGTTTGCATGCGAGCTGCTAAAGCTATAACTATTGGGGTTTTTTTTCATGGAGACTAAAGGATTAATGTTGGCACAGCGGGGCTCTTCTGGTTTTGTATGCCTTGTGCGTGTGGTTCAAAACAAAATCACCAGAAGGCATACAACTCTTCCTTCAGGTTTACTGTGAATTTCCTAGCCACTTCCCCAATTCCACTCACTCCTACCTGCTCTGAAGCTACCTTGACCTCGAGAGCAGAGGGTGCTCAGTGCCTGCCCGGAGATGGCTGTACCTTTCAGGGACACCCCTGGTTCCTTGCAGTACCTTGGAGCTAGTTGCTTCCTGGTTCAAAATGCCCTTCATTTGCAGCAGAAACAGCAGGGCAAATGACTTAGTATTGGCTGAGATTTTATGAATACTACCCACTAGTTGCATTTTAAACACAGAGGGTGACACAGTCCCATCTAAAGATAAAAAGTAGGGGAAGAGAAATTATCTGGGTGTAGAAAGCCAAGTGTCTTATTAGTTAAGGTGGATGTTGTGGTGTTGTTCCCTCTCTTTTTTCAGTTAAAAGCAGCTTTCACTTCTTTTATTCCTGTCCCCACAATGGAAACCATACATATTTTTTTTCCTTTTGCTAGAGTTCCTTCACTCTTCCGCTCATTTAGCACTTGCTTGTCCCCACATGCAAAAGAGTTTTTCCCTCCTAAAGGAAACAGATGGGCAGATGGTGCAGCAGCTTCTTGCAGGTGTCATGGAAGAAATGAATAATTGCAAAGTATTCCTTGGAGCTAGAGGAGTATTAGGTTCTGAAAGCATCCACCATCTCATAAATGGAAAACACTGCAAAAGCCAGGACAGAAGACACCTTTAGTTGCAAGACCGGTATCTCTGATGGGAAATGGTGGATTCTAGCAGTGGATTTGGATAAGAAAAGCAGCAGGGTTGAAGCAGTACTGAAAGCAATTCCAAGGAGTTAGCACTTACTCCAGTAAAAATGGGGAAGCTGAGAGATATAACTGAATAGTGTGGTCAGGTTGAGAGGTAAGGGAGGTAATGGTAGATGAGAGACAGAGACACAGGTTCACTGACCAGAACCACTATTCAAAACACCATAACTAAATTTTCATGCCATCTTTCACAAAGAAAACACCAGTACTATTTTAAAGGGAATATTCCTACATGTTTCTGATAGAAACTTTTCTTAATAAAAAGCCCTTCCTTTAGAAGCTCTTCCTTTTGTATTCAGCACAGCACTGGAATCCTTGCTGCCTGTATAGCCATTGACATTTCAGCTGATGGCAAGTGTCCCACCAGCTGAGAAGGGAGGAGAGATGGACATACAGACTGCAATCAGCCATGCTCTCTTGGGGTCAGAAGTGCTTGCTTTCAAGGTGGAGTGTATAACACATAGTTTGACTAGTAATGTTAACTGTCTGTCATTAAGGGTAACATGCCAAGTCTATAATTAAATCATGATACTGTATAATACAGAAGGTTACACTGCATGAGTAGAGACAGCTGTCAAGTCCTGTGCCTTTTATTAATACATATGGCATGCACAGCATGTGTGTCTCTAACTACTTGCTAGCTCTACCTTCATAAATCATATTTGCCACTGTCTCTGATACCGGATAGCTTTAAAAAGCAAACCCCATCCGCTTCTTTGGAAACGTTTTTCAAGTTGAACTACAGTAGGAAGGTTTTATGTGTGCTGATCTACCTGACTTGAAAAGAATAATGCTTCAATATTTCCAAAAGGCAGCATGGTCTGGTGGAAAGGTAAAACACTCGTCCTAATCCCAGCTCTGTCACTGAGGTCCCAAGTGGCCTTTGGGCCTGTAATGTAGCTCTCAATCTCTCTGCACAGAGAGAGATGAGACCTAGCAGAGCTGAAGGGATGACTAATTAAAAAGAAAATGCTTGCTTGGTACCCTGGGAATGTAAAGTTACAAGCAAATATTACTTCACATCAAGAAGCTTTGTGTAATTGATATTAAGAAGAAGCTGGGAAGACCAGACACCGGAAATTTGGCACATTGGTATCTAGCCCTAAACAGTACTTGGCAGTCTTATGAAACACACTCATGTATAGAGGCACTGCCAGCAAACTTTTCTGCTTCATAACTCTTGTTGTAAGAGGGTACAGAGGCAGAGAGGAAAGTTGCTGCTCTGTGCTCACACAGTGTCCTGGATCCCCTGCAGGAAGCGGGAGGTGGCACCCCTGAGAGTACCTCTACAGCCCTTTTAACAGCTTAACCTAGGATGTCCCCTCTGCTCCTCATCAGAATGAGGACGTCCTCATTAAACTAAAAACTCAGCTCATGTTCTAAGGTTTCTGTTCCTCTAAATTTAATGTGAGGTCGTACATGAAGAATCACTACTAAAGACACGTTTCCTTGCTTCATACACTAGCACTGCTGAAGCAGGCAGTCTCCAAGATTTCGTACCCTTGACTTTGTCAGGGCACCCGAGTAAAGCCTTGCTCACAGGGCTTCTGCAGATATCCAGATTTTCAAGACTTACCACAGAGCAAGCTTATCATGAAACTAACAGGATGCTTGTTGCTGACTTCAGTGGTAGCTGAATCAACTGCTCAGAAGTTGAAACCTGGAGAGCTCTGAGCACTTCCTGGCTCTGCTCCATCAGAGCACTCTATGAGTTTAACTTTTGAGCGTGTGAATAGTCCCTTTCAAGTCAGTGCCCCCAAAGCATGTCCTGATTAAGCAAGGTCAAGATCCCTGGTCTTCTGGCTCACACTGCTGGCTCTGTGCACCTGAAAACATTGTTTCCTTCATCACCTCCGCTGAGATGAATGCCACAAGTGCTCAAACCTAACTACTAAATGCATTTCGTATTACTGAAGGGTGGCTGAGTAAAGCTGATAATTTCTGATGCAAAACAGGTCTGCGTACACACATTGGTTATACCCTCACTAAGGCAAAAGCTGAACCAAGCCTGGTACAGACCTACCTTTAACAGAGGCTGAGTAGGTGGAAATGATGCAAAGGAACAGCACAGTCAGAAGAATCATGCTGGACTCTGCTGAGCTCCTGACTGCAGCATGAAGTGTGAGAGCCTCCAAGAAGTGAGCTGCTGAGAGTGGAGGGGAGCTTGCAGAGGCAGCCACCAGCTTGGCCACACTGTTTATCTAGATGTAGTAAAGGTCAGATTCCAAATTCCACACTCAGGTACTAAGTTCGTGAAAGGACTTCCAGTTAATTATTAAGAACTAAGGTAACTGGCGGTTTCTACCCCATTTTATCGATCACCTCGGTTTTCATTTTTGAATACTGAGCCCACACAGACACACTTGTAAGCAGGGGAGCCCACCTCCAGTCCTGGAAGAACCAGGAGATCCTGCCACCACTCCTCTCTCTGAATGAAAGGGCGACTGGGTGTCTTGCTGCCAGAGGCCAGATCCTGACCATTGTCTCCAACTCCGTCAGCAATCCCAGAAGCAGAAGATTTTTAGGGGTCTTCCTGGAAGCAGGAGCACATGGGATTTAACAGTGCCATCCCAAAAATTGATGGTACTTTGTTAAAGAGACTTAGATATTATGTCAGTATCTGCTATAGTGTACCATGCCAAATAAATGTTCTTTCTTTCAGCAGCTCCAGCCCCCATCTTACATCACTGCAGTAGCAGAGGTTAGAGGCTGAAAGATGAGATAAAATCAGCCATTTTGTCAATTCTCAATGATGAGTACCCACTTGGCAGGGTCTGAGAGCAGGGCAAACCAAGCAATGCTTTACATCCCTATTTTCCCCTTTTCTTGCACCCACTTCACCACCTGATAAGCCCCTGGCTGACTAACCCACGTTGCTTCCCTGTTTCCTCTGAGAGTAAATCCCAGGCCATCTCACACTAAACCTTATGGCCACAGAGCTCACCAAAGGATCTCCTTTAGTGTCCCTCAGGTGTTGCTGGGGTGAGTGTCCCATGGGCCAGCCTCCCATGTGTCTTGGTACAGCCTGGGTGTCACAGCCTGTGAGCCTCTCCCCCAGCATATGAACCTTCCCCAGCTCTGCAGGGAGGGAGGATCTGTTCCTGCTTGTAGAGGAAGCATACACATGAACCACCACCATGCTCCTTCACTCCAGTCCACAGGTTGTTTTAACAAGACTTCAATCTACAAACACCCCAAATGAACAAGTGTCACCCTGGGCTGCATTTAGCTGCTCCCAGTGGGCCATTTCTGCCACAAGATGCGCTGTATTGATAAGGGATCATGGTAAAAGAGAAGGTGAACATTGTGGGTGGCAATGCCCAGCAGTGGGAAACAACTGATCCATACCAGTGCTTCTCCCTTGCTTTTATCTCTGCACCTTGCGTAAGTTTCCCCTAGAGCTTTTCCTGCATTTTGTGTGTGTATGTGTGTGTGCTCCTGGGAAGGAGGAGATCAGGAAAACCTAGGGTCTGCTACTGCTTCTTCCCCATTTGTGGTTATTTATGCTGCTTCCCCAGTGCAAGCTGTGACATGCTCCTAAATCCAAGGGACTGAGGCCGAAGACTCCAGCTGATCCTTTTGATGAATTTAGTAAACAAGGAGTTTGCCAGGCTGTCTGTGCTTTTTTGACAAAAATAAGGACACTACCTTGGTGCAAAACCAAACTCCAGCTTGAGAGAGATCAAAGGTATGGATGCTGCTCTGGAATTCCTTCAGAAGGAGGAGTTAATGTTGGTCTGAAATCTGGAGAAGAGCAATTGTCCTCTTCTTATGCTCTTGGGACATAGGAAATTTATTTCTTCCTTGAAATAAAGTAATTTTTAAAAAGGCCTCTCTAAGACACTAGAATATCAGAGGCCAGATCCCTTACTGACGTAAATCAGGGTATCTCTTTGGACACCACTGTAGTGGTTGCAATTACAGAACTAAGGGTGTAGCCACCATGTAAAGAAATGGTGTACATACATTTTCATGTGCATATACGTTTATGCACCAATATGCATTTTCATAATTTGTATTTGGTATGTTCTTCAAATGTCTTAAAAAAGGGAGGCCTGAGCCTCGCCTCAATTATGCCAGAGTTAATCAGCAGTGACTTCCTTTAAGCCAGATTACACCAGCGAAATAAGCGTTGCGCCCACCAAAGTCCACATCACGCAGAGGTTGCAGGATCAGCCCCTAATGTACATTTCACGCCATGCTGGCATATGTGCTGGGGTCAAAGTATTTCTGTTGCTGCATATTTTCCAGAGTCCAAACTATATCTTTATACAACCTAATAAAACTAATGAGGTTTCCTCCCATGTTCTGAGGCCAACAAAATGTTTCTGTCTTCTCTTCACAAGGGACAGTGTGAAGATCTCGGTTTTCAACTCAAACCTTCAGGTATGTGCACCAAAGCACCCAAGTTCATCTTTGCACTTCAGCTCGTGCCTGTGTGTCCCAGCTCCCAGTGTTTGGGTGAATAAGACCCCTGCCCCATGGGGGACTGGGGTTCAGAGATGCCCAGCCAAGCCACCGGCTAAAGAGGGGTTGTGCCTGTCACTTGCACCCTAAGCCCCTCTTCAAGAGTGCTGCAGTCAGACCTGGCCTACAAAGAGTAATGTCAGTGTCCAACCTGAGTCTCCCCTATATTTTTTCTTCTTGCCATGCTCTGCTTCTTGACCTGCAGTTTTAAGCTGTGAGGGGTTCAGTTTCTTCTGTTCCTGGGGCAGAGAGTGACTCACCATTTGGATGAGCATCTCGAAAAACTCATGTTAAGGCTCTATCAAAATAATGAAATTCAGACAGCTCTTTCTCAATGTTTGCAACTGCTCAGGTCTTCATTTTGTTTTGTCACCACTCGGCACTTGGCAGAGTTTAGAAAACATTGCATTACCCTGTGTCGGTATCTGAGGACATAGGGGTCTGGATTAGCACTACTGACCCTTTGCAAAGTGCAGCATAAGAAAAACAAAATGCGTAAGCAGGTTCTTTATTCTAAGAAGAAGCACATCTGAGTATTATGTGAATTTGTTACACGTCATTTGCTTTTTTTAAAAAAAGCAAACAAGCAAATGAGCTTATCTTTGTTACTCTTCTGCAGCCTTTCAATGACCAAAAGAAAAGAAAGGATTCTGCACAGGGACAGTGGAGCATTTGGACTTGTGTGATGCTGGCATGTCAAGCTAGATATTAATAGTAACGAGTGAGGTTTTAAATAGACCCTAGCAAATGCAAATCTAGCTATTTTTAAAGTTGTGCACCAAAGAGGAGTCACAAATTAAATCAAATATTACAGCAAATATAAGATTCCTACAGCAGTTAAAAGGTCAATGTCTTACTATAGTGACACCATACAGTTTTGTGCCTTTAACACAGCTGTAGTAAACCTGAAACCAGCACTAAAACTGTAAGAGTGTGTATATCTGGAACCAATGAAACCTGATATAAACACTGATGCAGATGAAAAGGGTATTATGGTAGCGCGCACTCGTGTGTTTGCTAACTTTGTGTGCCTCGTTAACCAGGGGCAAACAGATATCTACATACTTAGGCTGCCCAAAATATATTGTTCTCATAGAATACAATCCCAGTCTCCAGAGCTGACTTGTCTAATAGGGCAACATTCTTCCATGGAGTTATGTGGAGGCAAAAGAACGCTGCTCTTCATTGGGTATTGCCAATGGAGTTTAAAAAGCTTGTTGTCGGTGATCTTTAAAAATAGGAAGCCCGACGGCGAGCAAACCTTTCCATGGGGCAGTGGGAGTGCAGCCCTGCCGGGGGGGCCCTCTGGGGCTCAAAATCTGCCCCGAGGAATGCCACCCACCGGGTAAAAATACTCGGCTGGCCCCTGCGTGAACTCAGCGGTGCCATCAAAAGCCAGACGGCAGACAAAAATAAGGTTTTCCTCCTTTTCACTGCCCTCACCCCCGTGGGCTGTCTGTGGGTGTGGAGGGGTGTGTGGGGGTGTGTGTGTGTGTGTGAATCTGTGTGGATGTGTGTGTCTGTGTGTGTGTGTCTGTGTGTGTATCTGTGTGTGTGTATCTGTTTGGATGTGTGTGTCTGTGTGCCTCTGTGTGTGTATCTGTGTGTGTGTGTGTGTGTCTATGTGTGTGTGTGTGTGTGTGTCTGTGTGGATGTGTGTGTGTGACTCTGTGTGTGTGTGTGTATGTATCTGTGTGGATGTGTGTGTGTGACTGTGTGTGTGTATCTGTTTGGATGTGTGTGTGGGGGTGTGTGCCTGGGTGTGTGTGTATCTGTGTGACTCTGCGTATGTGTGTGGGGGTGTGCGTGGGGGTGTACCTGTGTGTATCTGTGGATGTGTGTGGGTGTGTATATGTGTGTATCTGTATCTGTGTGTGTATGTGTGTGTGTGTGGACATGTGTGGACGTGTCCGTGTGTATGTGTGTGTGTGTATCTGTGTGTCTGTACGCACCTGTGTGTACCTGTGTGTATATATGTGTGTGTACCTGTGTGTCTGT
The DNA here is from genome assembly GCA_035583185.1 of Anabacerthia variegaticeps. NCBI lineage: Eukaryota > Metazoa > Chordata > Aves > Passeriformes > Furnariidae > Anabacerthia > Anabacerthia variegaticeps. The sequence continues at coordinate 22,663,475 of JAWWEW010000131.1, read as the reverse complement.
ACGCACCTGTGTGTATCTGTGTGTCTGTACGTGTGTGTACCTGTGCTATGTCTGTACACGTGTGTGTGTGCAGACCCCCGCCCCGCCGCTGGGGGCGCCCTCACGTGACCGCCGGGTCCCGGGTGCGCGTGCGCGCGGGAAGGGGAAGGGGAAGGGGCGTGGGGGAGTGTCGCGCGCGGCTCCGCCCCGTGCGCAGGGCCGGGCGCGCGCGCGGCGCGGCTCGCGGGTACGTGACGGCGGCGCGCGGGGCGGGGGAGCGGGGAAACATGGCGGGGATGGGAGGGCGCGATCCCTGCGGGCGGCGGGGACTGCAGCGTGTGGGTGTGTGAGAATGTGAATGAATGTGAATGAATGTGAATGTGTATGGCTGCACACACACGCACACGCACACGCACACGCACGTGTGCGCGCCCCGGGCGGTGCCCGCGCCCCCTCATAGCCCGGGCCGGGGGCGCTGCCTGTGTCTGTGGCGCTGCTGCAGCCGGGCAGGAGCCGGGGCCGCTTCCCTGCCCTGCTGTGCGTGCGGTGTTCCCCGTGAAGGGGTTATTCGGGAGAACTCTGGGGGTGGCCGTGGGAATGCAGTGCCGAGGGGAGGCTGGAATTGTAACTGGTTCGAGCGCAGAGTGTTTTGCTGAGTAACAGTGTAGTCTGTTCTTCCCCTCACTTGCCGTGTTTGTTCGCTGACAGCGGCAAGTCTCTGTGAGTAAGCAGCGCTTTCAGTTTTTGAAAGAAACAAACATTAATTTTGAAGGAGTACAGCTCGTTCAGAGTTGTTTTTTTGCCCAAAATGGCTTCAGTGCCTTTAAAATTACATTTCTCTAAGATGCTGCTATACTTGTATCATAAGATACCTCTGTGTATTTTGTGTATACACTTCTGATTGTGTATGTGAAAACAGGTTGTGTACACTTACTAGTACTGCTACTTTCTTTTCTTTTACATTTGATTCAGTATGATTCCCTATTTTTACAAAGTTGTGTTTTCACGAAGTTTTTAATTGGAAACTATTGACTAGCTGGAGATATAACAGGCAGAGCTTTAGGCTATCTGAATGCGGGTTGTAATCTAGTGTTTTCTATGTTACTTCTTGTAGAGGCACCAACATAGCTTTAAAGAAACAAATAAAAAAGGCCTTCTCTTGTTTTTCTTTATTCAAGTTTATGGTAGGTGTTGAGTGATGCTTCTTCTTGATAGCACTCATACAATTGTTTTGTTTCCTAGAGAACTGGTGAGCAGAAAGCTTTCTTTTAGTGAAATATTTAGCATGTACTGAGAACAAAGTCAGAAAACCCGGCCAAAAGCTAATGTCATTTGAAACACCAGCAGACAGTCCAGAGGTGCCAATGGAAAATACTCTGACCCCTGAAGTTCCTGATGTGGAAGGAAAGGTGAATTCAAGTAACAATGCTGTAGAGAGATGGGAGGCAGGCCCAGACAAGGAGGAATGCCTTGAGCCCATGTCCAAGAGGCAAAGGAAGAAGCTGTTGAAGCAGAAACAATGGGAGGAACAAAAAGACCTACGGAGGTATGGTTTGCAAAATAGCTTTTCTAGGTTGACTTGTAGTATTTAGTGCTAATAATAACGATGTGTCAGCAGAATTTGCTTTTAAATGGCTTTAGCAAATCAAGGCAGTTGAACCAGTTTTCTCCCACACCAGGTTTAAAGCAGTAGCCGCAGGCTACTCCGTCTGCACTTGAAGAGGCTGTAAAGGTAAGCATCCCCTCTTCCTACTAGAAGTGTTCCTCTGCTTGGAGAGGATGTCTGGAGGGATTCAAACATGTATGCTTTTGATTTGTCAGAAGGGAGAGAGAACCTGTGGCCTTGTTCACTTCTGAAGGGGCTGCGCCCTCTTTCTCTGGTGCTGTCAGACTTGCTGAATCTTACAAAGACGATGAGTAAAAGCAATTACTTTTGACACATGAAGTGCAGTGCTATAAGTTATGTTGACTTATAAACTGTTAGAATAGTTTTGAAAGATGATGAGCTTCTGTTTTATTGTGTTGAGAGAAAGTGTATTTGCAAATGAGCTGATTGTGGTTTATCCTTATCCTGCTGACTGCAAGGTGTTCTTTCCCAAGACAGTGGCCGTTGCTGTCTACAAGATTTGATGTCCCAACTGCCCACTCTCATCAGAGATGGGGGAAACAGTTGGTTCAGAAGCCTTTTGCAAAAAAGTTCAGTGAAACAGGGTGTTAATTGCCTTCTATGTTCTGATTCCAATACTGTGATTTTTATCAATCTTTTTTGTTAGTTCTGTTATGAGACTTGATTCACAGCACCCTTAAATCCATGAGACTCCCAGAATTGAGTTCATTGCATTTGTGTCAGATGTCTGTCTTTGTAGGTATATACAGAACTTCACAAAGATGGAAGGGTGTTTCATACTGGTCTCAGCCTAGTACAAATGCAGGCAACAAGTTTAAACTACCGCAGTCACAACACAACTACCTTGGTCCTAGAAGTCTGCATTTGTGTGCATAACACGTACCTCAGCAGATTTGGCAGCGCTTTTTGAGGATTGATTTGTTTGTTTTTTAGGCAAAAACGAAAAGAAAAACGCCAGAAGAGAAAACTAGAACGTCAGTCAAAATTGGATTCCAGTAATGAAGGGAATGACAGAAACTGCATGCGCAGGGAAGTTGTTCCTAGCACACTTCGCCTCATTGTGGACTGCAGCTTTGATGACCTGATGATGTTAAAGGTAAAAGGAATTTACCCATTGTTGAAAGATTCTCCAGTGACAGTGTTGATGCAATGTCAGGGCACAAAAACTGGAGACTGCTTGCAGGACACAGTTAGCAGGTTTCAGATTGTGGCGCCTCCCAGACATGTTTACGTAAGTCCTGAAATTTTCAGTCTTTGGACCGTACTTTATATATAAAGTTTGCCCAAGATTTTGTTTGCCTTCATGGGATGTGGTAAGTTGATAGAATTTCAAAAGCAGAAATATAGAAACAGTTTGTGTCAGGTGTTCACCATGACATTGGATGCAGTTCTACCTCTAAATGGTTTTGCTAGAGGGGCTGCAAATGCCACATCCAGTTACTTTCTCTTTCAAAGTGGTCATGAGGATCCCAATCCTCTTAGTAAGTATCTGTGGAAATTAAGATTTTGAGTATTATGAGGATACCAGGCTTGTTCTCACAGTCACACGAGAGGTAGTTGGGACAGGAGGACATTCTTCAGCCCATCCCTCAATTTATCTTAGGCAAGGATGAAAGAACAGGTGAAATGATCGCGGGATAGACAAATATGGGAAAGATCAGCAGGATACCCAGCCGTTGATCAAGATGGTTGGTGTGGTGTTTTGAGAACAAAGCAGCTATAACTCTACTAGGAAAGTACGTTAATCTGCAGCCTCCTGTAAGAGTGTAGCCTTTGGTTTCCAAGGCAGACCTCGTGCCTCCCTGTTCCCGAACCCCTCTGCTGCTGCCAGGAACTTCACTGCCTTGTAAGAACTTAAATTCAAGCTTTTGCAAAGCCTGTCTTAATGCTTCCTGAGTGTAATGCAGGGCACGTATAGCACTAATGGGTCCTAGGGCTGCTCACCACAAAATTCTGGGGAAGATCCAGTTGGCATTTTGGAGCTGGATTCCCTGAGGAGCCCTTCAGCAGTGCCCCAGAAGATAGCAGAGGAACCCCTTAGTTTCAGGGATACTAGCTGGATGTTTCCTCCTGGCTTCATCCCTTGTGAAACATGTTTCCTTCCTTGGTCAGGCAGAGCCCCTATTAGGCCTGATGTAAAAACTGGCACTTCTGCATGTGTTTAGGAAGGGTGAAGCACTGTAGGTGATGATGGTCGCAGTCTTTATCAGTGAGGTTAATTAGAGGCTTTCTCTAGCATCTGTAGAACTTGGGTTGCAATATTTTGACAAGTCTGGTTTATTTGAAATCCTTTGGAGATGTCAAAATATGAAAGCAATATAATGATGTTTCCTTCTAAAACGGGAATCAATTACATTTCCAAAACACTGGTTTTGGGCCATTTAGAATACAACTATGTAATGTACCTTACAAAATTCATAATTGGTCCAAAAATAAGGCTGCTACATTTTAAGTAGTAATAGTTTAATTGTTTCCAAGTTGTCAGGTCAAAATGCCAGAGCCAGCCATTACTAGATTATTTGCGTTGTTCTGGGGTCCTTCAGGTTAATTATACACGATTAATTTTCTTAAATATAAACTGTATATTCTCTGGATTTTCCCATGGATTAAAGACTGAATATTGTCACAGTGATAAATCTGTTTGATTCCTCAGATTAATTTTATATATTATTACGTGTAATTAAATCCCTGTGATGTTTGGTTTAGGTTTTTCTACTAGAATAATGCAAATCACATGCACAGAGGTGTCCAAGTACACATGAATGGAAGGATGTGTGTGTTTCCTTGCCAATATAATCCTTGCAGAGTGGCTGTTTTTTTGCTCAGGATCTGATGTCCACACTCTTTCAGTAGTCACTTTTGCCAGTTAAAAGCTTCCTTTTTCTCTCTTTAGCTTCTGATTGGCTCATGGTAAAGCATTTTGTGATGGTCTGTATGAAGGACTAAGTAAAAACAAATTATATTGTGTACAGGATGTTAAGAAGCTTCACAAGCAGATTCAGAGATGTTATGCAGAAAACCGCAAGGCATTTCATCCTGTGCAGGTATGTTTAAACAAACTGACTGCTGCCGTGTACCAGACATACAAGAAGTGGTGAGAACTGTAGTAGAAAAATAATTATTTAATCTGTCTCTTTTTAATAAGAAAATTACTTCTATTTTAACAGATAAAATTCCAACCTATATTATAAAAATCCCCATATATATGAAAAAGTATTTGTGTGCAGTGAAGAGTGCCATATGCTGGCGTGTGCCACTGAGATACTGTTGATACTCATTTTTGTCTGTGTCATTTAAAAAAAAAAAGCGAGTGCAAATATGTATTTGTCTTTTAAATATATCACTAACTGTGTGAATATGGTCCTACTACCACTTCCATCTGAACAAATATTAAGATATTTAACTAATAGATAAGGGTAGAAAAAGCCTTATATAGTTAAGGGTAGAAAGAGAGGAAACAGATTGTGGCATATTAACATTTCTATATCTTGTACCTCTTGTTTGTTCTGTTTGAAGTTTTACTTGACCAGCCATGGGGGACAGCTGAAGAGCAACATGAATGAAAATGACAAAGGATGGGTGAACTGGAAGGTAATTGAGTATTTCTGTAAAAAGGGAAAACAAAGTCTTGATTGTAGTTGCTAACTAGATTGTTAGTTGTGAAGGGCATGTGCTTTTTCCATGTGGGTTTTTCTAAGACATGAGACTAATAGCATATTGGAAATACTGTGGCTCTTTCTCCTTTTAATTGATTTAACTTAAATACTCGAAAGAACGCTTGTCTTGAATCTAGATTAATTTTTGCTTGAAAAACTACACACGTCCATTTTCACCTGGTTTTATTGAACAAATTCCATTCTCTGATAGACTAAGCAAGATTGCTTGATTTAGGCAGTTCTGGCAGTCATCTGTCTTGACAGTGCTCTTTTTGTGTTGGCCAAAATAAGACTTTGAAGTCATGATGTGATTCTCTTGCATGCATCTTCACTTTCATCATGTTGCCTCTCAGTATTGAAGTGTTCTTTGGAGAAGTAGCTTGTCTTATATCAAATTTGTTGGGTTTTCTTGCAACTCCCTGTTAAACCACTATTCTAACACCTTCAAAGGAAAAGCACTCTGCATAAATAAAAACAGTCCTATTTTCAGCATTCATTGTGCAATAGCTGCTTTGCAAGAGCATAGCATGAACCTCTCTTAACAAACAATGTTAACTAAGCATTTACTTCTAGTTTCACTTTCTATAGAAAGGTGGTCTTGAAAATTACTTGGATCCCTAGGAGACATATGGTAACATTTGAAAGGAATCACAAGAATTTAAAGATTTGTAAGGTTCTTTGGGGGTTTCAGAAAATTTCCTGTTGATATTTACAAGTCAGTGCTGTAGGGACTGGATTGTTTATGCAGGAATCAGTCTGCACTGTGCTACCTCCTTAAACATGAATGAGGGATGTGGAATGACCACAGTACTGTTGGATTCATTTTTGCTGGTCCCTTCTTGGGTTTGTAAAGCTTGGCCAGCAATTCATCAGTTGAATGTAACTTCTTTTAACTACCTTTTTTTGAGGATATTCAAATTAGAACAGAGCACTACAGTGAGCTAATAAAGAAAGAAGACCTAGTATATCTTACCTCAGATTCCCCAGATGTTCTCAGAGAGCTTGATGAGAAGAAAGCCTATGTGATTGGAGGACTGGTGGATCACAATCATCACAAGGTAAACTGTGGATCTGTTTCTTTACAGCATTTTTTTTTTTTGTTGGCACCTTATTTGACATAAATGCTGTTTATGTGTAGACTAATGAAATAAATAATAAGAAAACTTACTCAAAAAAAGGCTTCAATAATTTTTTGAAGAAATGTGGAAAAAAGCTTTTTGGTGTTAGCAGTGGTTTGTGTTTCAGAGTACAGGCATTCTGAATTTTTTTTTTATTATAGTTTCTCATTTTAAATATGGGAATGGAATTAGTAACACTGTTCAGTTTACTGAGAGCCATAGCTTCAGACAGAAGCATTTGGTTTCCACTAATGCACTTGTGAGTGCACGTGCATACTTGGATGCCCACATGTCCATATATAGATGAACAACAGCACTTCCAAATTGGGTGTCCTTTTTTAATAGATTTGCTTCTCAAGAGAACTTGGCTAAGTAACACACATGCCTCAGGGGTCTAGTTCCATACCTGTGCATGGGATTGTGCTGTGTGAACCTGGAATGTCATAGAGAATGCAGCTGGGAAATTAAAGTGCTGTTACAGCTTTAATATTTTGATGGGATACTTAAAAAAAGGGATGTTTCTTTGACTGTACCAAGTGATACTTCAGCAGTTAGTCCACAGTGTAAGACTATGAGGGAGCTGAAACAGATCCTTTATACAGATATTAGGATATAAAGAGTTTACACAGTCTTAAACAGTCTTTTTTTGGGCACAGGAGTTGTCAGGTATAAGAAAGCAAGAAAAATTTCTTCATCCTTTACTCTTCCTCTGAAAAAGTACACAGTGACTGCACTCTGAGTAACTTTGTACTTAAGCATAAGCTCACCTTTAAAACAGGCTATGGCTGACTTGTTCTAGAGCTGCAGCTGCATGAAATTTTATTTACAATCCTTGTAATGACTGTAGGTCACAGTGTGACATATATACAAAGTATTGAGTTTTCCAAAAGGTAGCCCTTTTGAGGAAGGTACTTTCTAAGCAGGGTAAGTTTCTTTTTGCAGTTGTCTTCTGAAGCAAGATGATACAGCACTGGCAAAACTCTTGCAAGAAAATTATACTTGTAATAAATGTGTATGGACTGATCCAAAACGGTGATTCTGAATCCACTCATTTTGGTGTCTTTCTCACAGGGAATAACTTATAAAAAAGCTGTAGAGCAGGGAATTAGTCATGCACAGCTCCCACTTGGAAATTTTGTCAAGATGAACAGTCGGAAAGTGTTAGCTGTCAATCATGGTAAGTTTTAAATCTTAAAATAATGACATTATTGTAGAATATACTTATGATATTCACAGTTTGAACCCTCAAATTGTGCACTGTAGTGCAGATACGTTGACCTTGTTTTATTATGTTGCTATTTCTTAAATCTTTTTGCCTTTGGGATACAGTAGCTGCCCTGACCCTTAACTATTATAGATATGGTTAAGTGTAAACAGGGGTGTCTTAGCCATTTAGGGGTGCCCCTCGTATCCTGTTGGCTTTTCCCATGAATACTTGTGGCATTATTACCATCCTGGTCTTGTTTCCAGGCTTAATGTATAAGTGAGAAAAATGTTGGAAACCATCCCATGTATTTTATGCCAGGGAGGGTAAATGTTTGTAAAGTTTTCACCTCTTTGGACAGCTTTATTCAGCAGCAACTGCCTCGGCACCTGTAGACTTGCCTCAGTTGGTATCAGCAGCACTCAGTCTGTTGAGCTTTCATAACTTATTTCTACATGGTTTCCAGGTTCTGACTGAAGTATTCAGGTGCTTATCCAAGTCTGGAATCCCACTTCTTTTAAACTTTCAGTTGTATTACTAGATTATCTTTCAGTGTCATTAAACAAAAATGCATGTAAAATGGAGCCTACTCAGACCTTTATGGAAATTTTTGACATGGTGTCAAAGGCTTTTTTGTTCCCCACTGCACATTATTTTATTGCATCTTACCTTGCTTTTTTCCAAGCTTATTTTTTTCATGTTGCTGGATGATAACTTTGGTTTCTTAAAATGCTGTTGATTGGTGAGGTATGTATTTACATGATAATAAAGACTATTTAAAGATGGAGGAGAATATAGGATGTCACTAGACTTAAAAATTATCAAACCCCATATATTTGTAAGATTTTACATATTTCTAAAGCTTGATCTTTAACTGTTGCTTTATATAGACAGAAAAAAGCTAATTATAGCAGTTTTCAGGAAGATTTTAGGCTGTCTCTGTGTTAGGGAGGAATCAAAATCTTTGTTAAAGCATATCCACAGCAGTATTCCCATCAAACATGGAAAAGCATTGTTGTCTTATAGAAGGCACTGGTGAGACCTGAAGTATTGAGGGGGGACACTTCTCTCTGAGAGAAATTAGTTCCAACTGAAGCTGCTGTGGAAAAGCACTGCTGTGGGTAATGTCACACAGCTGGAGACTCAGATCGTGCTTGGCTTTAGGCTGCAGCAGTAGCAGAATTGCCTTGCCTGTCCCTGCCTATACTTCATCAGCTCCACTCTGAAGATGCTGCAACAAAATGCACGTAAGCCTCTCTAAAGGTGGATTTGGGGGTGTGTTCCTATCAGCAGTTCACTTACCTCCCTGTAAGAGAGCTCATGGGCTTTCTTGATGTTGCAGTGTTTGAGATCATCCTTGCATACCTGGAGAAGAAAGACTGGAAGGAGGCCTTTTTTAGTGTCCTGCCACAGAGAAAAGGGGCTGTTCCTTTGGGAGAAGCCAATGATTTGTCTAAACATGCTCTGTCTGGAAAAGAAGATGAAGACAATGACTCGGACAGCGACTAGGCTGCAGAATGAGATGATGGGAAAGATGAGACACCAGTTCATGGGATAAATCTGGGACGTGAAGTAGTTATGGTCCAAAGACCATCTGCTGTCTTTGTAATACTGAATTGTCTCAATGCTCAGTAGTTCCATAGATTGCCTAAAGCTGTTTCTGTACATGAAGGGTAAAACTAGATGCAGTTTTTTACTCTGAAATGTCAATATTAATAGCTTTTAAAAAAAATTAATGGCAAATGCAACATTTATTTTTTTCCCAAGGAAGCTGTTTAATTTAATTTTTTTAGTATTATTTTTTTATACATATGAAATTGGGTGTAATAGCTGAGAGCATTAGTAGTTACTATTTTAATGTATGCGTTCTTCTCCACTTCTGCTCTGTTTTCTTAAAAGCAGTGAACGACAAGCATTCATGTGACTCCAAAATCTGCACCACTAGTGCCTGTTGCAATGTGTGCATGAACACTCAAAACAAACAAACAAATAAACAAATACTCTTATTTTCCTGAACTTCTCAACAGACAATCACAATCAACTGAACTGCCCAGTTTGTATATCGGGTTTAATTTGCTGGGGTTGATAGATGAAATATGAGTGTGGGATTAAGTCAATGCTTTATACTTGAGTTTGAGTGGGATGGGTGTCATACAGGCTCAAATCATGTGCAAGTCATGTGCCTTAGTTGGCACATTGAGAAAGTTGAGTTGAGATGACACAATGACTTCTGATTATTTCTTCATCTTCTTAGCAGAATTTATCACAGAGCCTCAGAACAACCCCAGGGGACAGGAACTCTTCCTTACAAGCAACTTTTTCCAGTTCAGTGTTCCTGTTTATTCAGATGATCCTGTTTGTAATGTATTGTCTGTCAAATATTTTTCCTTTAAAAAAGCAAGTCATAATCTTAGTCTTGGCTGGATGTTCTGATTCAGCTTACTTCTAGCTGACTTTAGTGCTTCTGCAAAGTAGTGAAGTGGACACCTTAGAAGTGAGGCTTCCACAAGCCTGCCCCATCCCTTTCTCCTCCGAGGACTGACCAGGTATCTGTAGCACCTGAATAAGTACAGCTTTCGCACAGGTTGGCTGAAGAGCATGGGCCTCCTAGTTTTTCATCTCTGATGAGCTAGAATCAGAGGGCTGATTGAACTATGACTGGGCTTGTGTTCATTTTTCTTCTCCCCTTTGTTACTGCTTCCAAGTGAAGACTAGAAGTGGGATCCCTACAAGTCCTTATGGTCTGTAAAGGGTTGGCAACCAATTGGTTATGACTTACATACTTAGTGCACTTATCTTTTCACTTTCTAAATGACTGAAGGAAACTTTCTCCTGTTAAAAGTATGGATTGTGGTTTGTCGGGTAAAGTACTGTGGGGTTTTTTTTTCAGCTTTGTTCCAGAAACTAGATCAGCGTTTTCATGAAGCATTATTGTTTTTATTTCTGCAACAAAAAAGGCAACATAAGTATACCCAGCATGTATTACACTGATTCTCTGATTGAAACATGTAAAGCCATAAATTTCCAAGGAGTTACACTTTTACAGCTGAGGTTTCATGTGTTAATGCACATAGCTACTATTAAACCTGATCTAAGACTCCCAGTCTTGTAAACCTGACCTGACTTCTAATCTATTCAAGATTTCCTTAAGGCCATTTCATACATGTGTGTCATTTACTCAGGCGTGAGAGTGCAGGAGCAAATTGCATAGACAAACTGGGGACTTGGGAGATGTGCTGAAGGAATTGTTGTGCAGCTTATAACACAGCCTGTCTTACATGTTTACCAGTGAAATTCAGTAAGCACACACACCCACACACATGCAAGTGTTTTTAAATTAAGCTCTTTAAATCTGAAGCTTACCTGTCTGTGGAGATGTAGAAGACAAAGATAGTCTGGTATGTTGCTCTTCAAAGGCTGCTTGTGCTGACTCCACAATGTCACAACAGCTTGGTGGCCTGCAGTTGGCTTGTCTCAGTCATCTGGTCCTCCTGTCCCCACTGGTGCCTCAGCCACTAGTTGGTGTTGCTGCTGTTTACCTGTTCTCTGTGCTAACCCCATCAGGTCCTTTGAGGCTGAAGTTCATGCCTCTCATCACAAAGTGGCTCTGCAGGATGCTGTCCTTGGGATGTGTTCACTGGTCAGGTGAAGCAGTAAATGAGTAGAGTGGGATTTCGCTGGGCACAGCCCTCTGACTAGCACCACTTTCTCAGACAAAAAAAGGAAGCCTGTGAAGGGTGAGAGCAAGCACTGGCAGTCTGGTAGGAATACAGATAAATTGTCCAACCAGCCAGGGATCAGGTTAGGAAAGCTGGAGCCCTGATAAATCTGACCAGGGATGTCAAGGGCAACAAGAAAAGCTTCTATAGGTACATAGCAATAAAAGGAAGACTAGGCAAAATGCGGGCCTTCTCTGAAGGAAACAAGATCTGGTTACCTGGAACATGGAGAAGACTGGGGTCCTCAACAACTTTTTTGCCTCCATTTTCACAAGCAAGTGCTTGAGCCGTGCTGCCCAAATTGCAAAAGCCAAAGACAAGGACTGGGAGAATGAAGAGGTGTTGTCTGCTGTAGGAGAAGATCAGGTTCAAGACTGTTCAAGGAACCTGAAGCTGCACAAGTCCATCGGACCTGATGAGATGCATCTGTCGGTCATGAGGGAACTGGTGGCTAAGCCACTGTCCATCATATTTGAGAAGTCATGGCAGTCTGGTGAAGTGCCCACTGACGGGAAGAGGGGAAACAAACCCTCACTTTTTAAAAGGGGAAAAAAGGAAGATATGGGGAAATACAGGCTGTCCACCTTAGTGGTTGGCAAGGTCACAGAGCATATCCTCCTGGAATTTGTGTTAAGACATATAGAAAATCACGTGGTGATTGCTGGCAACTAACATGGCTTCACTAAGGGCAAATTGCACCTGACAAATTTGGTGGCCTTCTATGGTGAGATTACAGTGTTAGTGGGTGACTGATGTAATCTACATGGACTTGGGCAAAGCATTTGACACTGTCCTGCATGATATCCTTGTCTCTAAATTGGGGAGACATGGATTTGATGGATGGATCACTTGGTGGATAAGGAATTGTTTAGATGGTGACACTCAAAGTTGCAGTCAGTGACAGTGTCCAGGTGGAAAACAGTGACATGGCAATCCTTGGGCCAATGTTGGGATGGGCACTGTTTAATATACTTGCTGACATGGACAGCAGGATTGAGGGATGATGTTTGCTGATGACAGCCATGTGTGGTGTGGTCAGCACGCTGAAGGGAAGAGATACAATCCAGAGGGACCGTAACAGACTTGAGAGATGGCCCACGCAAACCTCATGAAGTTCAGCAAAGCCAAGTGCAAGGTCCCGTGTGTGCTTTGGGACAATGCCAAGCACAAATACAGGCTGGACAGAGAATGGGTTGAGTGGAGCCCTGAGGAGAAAGAGTTGATGGGTGTTGATGGACAAGATGCTCACCGTGTCTTGGCAATGTGCACTTGCAGCCCAGCAAGTCAGCCATGTCCTGGGCTGCATCACAAAAAGCATGGCCAGCAGGTCAAGAGAGGTGATCCTCCCCCTCTGCTCCACTCTGGTGAGACCCCACCTGGAGTAGTGCATAGTAGAAACATTTATTCAGTAAAGTGCCCCTCTTGGTTCTGATTGCAGGCCAGAATTAGGCAGTAAATTGCTTTGAATCTCTGAGCTTTTTCTTTCCACCTATTTATCTTACTGATACCTGATAGCCATTATTGATTGAAAGATATGCTGGTGGTGGGATTAAAGCTTCCTCCACTGCCCCTTGTACAGCAATGTGCACAGAAGAGGTGAAGTGGGACTGAAAAGCAAAGCTGACAGAGATCTATAGGCAGCACATACCACTTTGTCAAGTGCTTTGGATGTCACTTAAGTGTACTTTTGGTTTTTTTCTTCATTTTGGATTTACATATTGTATGCAAGTTATAGCACTCTTTAGCACTCTGGTGTTCTAGCTGGTAGCATATTGTTTAAGAAAGTACATTTATTCCTTGTTTACAATCTACAGACCTGGCTCTATTTTTCTCAATATTTTCAAGATGGACACACTTGCATATTTCAGGCACGGCCAACTAATGCATACACGGTAAGCAGATATAAATTGCTGTTTCATAATAGGAAAAGACAAGGAATTAATTTCTGATAATGGAAAAAAAATCTTTACATAGAGTGCTCTCAGGCATTCCTTAAAGATCCTTATTTGAAACAGCCTGAGTTGCACAAAGTTAACAAAACTGTAGATAAACATGCAAGGCAGTTCTCTGCTTCACTCTGCTCTCCTCAGGGAAGATCAGCTCTGATATGCTTATCTAACCAGGCCTTAGAGACCTCTGAGGTGATGGTGCCACGCCATCTCCAAACAATCTCCAATTTTTGCTATCTGTGCCCAGAGGAATTTTTTTTCTGAAGTGTAATTTGAATCTTTCTTGTTTCAGTTTAGGTAGATTTGTTCCCTGGCCACAGTGGAGTTGAAGAAGAGGGCTTTAAAAAGAGAAGCTGTGCAGAAACTCTGAAACATAATGCCTGCATTTCACCACCAGGCGTCATAGCTGTGCTTAGGAAAGCCCTGATTTTCTTCACTAAGCTTTGGAAAGTTTTGGGTATTGCCTGAACTAATGCTTAGCAATCCTAAGCAGCTGATGAACAGCAGAATACATCCAGAGGTCTTTACATCTGTCTAGTAAAGCATTTGAAAGGCAATAAAGATGGTACGGCTCAGTGAACCTGAAAGGAAAGTCTCAGAAGCAGAAAATATGAAGGGGATGTGGTAGAAAGCCAAACCTTCAGGCTGAAATGGGCAAACTTTCTCTTAGTGGCATGCAGTGGGGAGGTCACCACAAGATACCATAAGTAAGCCTGTTATCTTGTTCCCTTCCCACTGAGCCGCAATCCCCCCTGGTTATAGGTGGGACATGACAGAGATGATGGATTTCTGAAGTCAGACCACAGCAGCACTCATCTGCATGTATGTTATGGCAAATTCCCAAACACTGCGTTACTGCAGGTTAGTGTACTATCCCCCTGCTTGTCCTTTTCCTGGATTCAGGTCAATTTGTCTTTGATTTGGTTTCCACATGTCCCATGCCACATATTCTCACCCACCCTATGCTTGCTTATGGAGCAGTAGCGTTTGATTGTAGACACAACTCTGCAGGAGGGTGCCTGAATTATTTGAGGGGGAAAGAGTCTCTCTGAATACCCCCACCTTAGATGCTCTTGGTCAAGAAGTTGACCACTGATGGTGTTTTTTGCAGTGCAAGCTGGCATGCTGCACAGGGATGTAGCTGCTGAGGGGATCCACAATGACTGGTTATTCCAAAAAACTGTATCACCACTTGGGCTCAGGGCAATCTCGAGGCACTGTGACTGCCAGCTGCAGGAGAGCAGGATGTGGCATTGCTAAAATCCTTAGAGCTTGGGGATAAGGTCTGGGACATTTGGAGAGTTTCAGCATTTCTTTGATTTAAACAGAGCTTTATATTTTTCGGGCTGTGTTGTAGATCACACTGAAAATCAAGGTTTACCACTCAGTTATTGGTGCTGCTTCATATTATTATAAAGTATCCATTTACTCTGCAGGAGGTTTTAAAATAAGCTTTGAGTAAGCACATATTCTTCTTGTCATAAGTTACTCTGAAAAGCAGAGATGGACTTCAGTCTGACTTTCAAATCTAAAGCTGAATAAACTTTGGCCCATCTTTAAAATGTGTAGCTTAATTGTCTCTCTGTCAAGGTGGCTGTGTTAAGTGGAACGACACCATCTACTACTGACAATCCTAAAGCCAAATAATAAAATGTTTGATTCATATTCATTCCCTTTTGCTCCATTTTTACTTCAACTAGTGTAAGATGTGCTTCTTTTTTCTTGTTTGCCTTATCTGGTTATGATATTTTCAGAGACCTAAAAGGAAGAAAAGGCATTATTTAAAGAGGGGGTGTTTATATTTGATTCAGTGCTCTCCTTAGATATTATTTTCCACTTCAAGTTCTTTTAATACTTGCTCTGAGCTCATAAACTTTCAGAACCACTTTTTAGCTAATTTGCAGTTTCCACCTTTGGCTTTTCTTCTTCAGCTTACTAAAATGAGGAAGACATTGTCCCATGAGCAATTGACTTATTTTCTGTGTGTTCTGGAAGGGTGTTTATTTCTGGATGTCTTTGTTTATGTTCTCACAAAACTGGATGTCATCATCCCGTATGTGCTAAATTCAGCTCCATTCATGCACATTTGTACAGTCTTCAGATATGATCCCTAAACTTTTTGAAGAGCTTAACCTGCCTTGCCTGCTAGCTCTGCATCTTACCTGTTGCTCAAGTTTCTCTCTGCTCTTCAATACTGATGAGCACGTGCAGTGTTTTGTGTACCTAATCTTTTGGACACCCTTAAATGTGCAGGTGGAGAAATACAAAGGGGTTGGAGCAGTCACAACTTCTATACCATGTAGAGTGTGGTCCCAGAGCTGAATCTTCTGTGTTATCAAGTTCTGAACAAGTTACCCATAAAGAGTAACTTGAAAATTGCTATCACACAGTAGGAAGAAATGCTGAATTTTCAATTTAAACAGAAGGTTCATTTTTCTTTTAACAGCTAAATCCCTGAAAAGAAACATTGGTAAGCTTAAAAATTAGCGTAGGTAAGGAAAAAGTAACCTGTTTTTAAAAATGCCTAAGTTTTAGCTAAAGCAAATATGTATTTTATAATTTGTAGGGCAGAATGTATAGTTACCACTAAAATCTGTAATGAATAACTGCCCCTAGAGCCTCTTTTTCTGTGAAGAGTTAAGTCACTTGAGCTGTGGTTAAAATATTGTGGTGTTAAATTGAGTCAGGTTCAGTGCAGAAGGACTAATTTTATTTCAAAAGAAGGCTGTTTCAGAAACCCCTCCCTCTCTTTACCTGGAGTCAACATCATGCACTGCTTCAGGAAAGCAAGCGGTGCAAGGCTGCTCAGCCTTGGTAGGAGTGAGGAGTGGGAAGCAGGTTGTACTGCCTGAGAAGTGTCAGTAAAGAAGAACCACCTTCCACAGCAAGTGCCTTGTAGTCAGAAAGTGTAGCTATGGCTACAATCTGCTGAACATGGTCAATGTTTCATGTCATTTGCCCAAGTTACAGTCCCCAAGGAAAGATGACCCAGAGTTACATGAACAGGTCTTTGTCTATGGTTTCTGTCTTCTTTTGTGTGCAAGCTAATCCTCCATGATCACCCCCAGCATGTTCTTTTTCTTCTGCCTCTGACACAACATTTCACTGGAGTCTGTTGAGGCTAATGAATCACTGGAGAGAGAATATTAGTCCATCATGTTCAGCTGGATAAAGTAAGATAAAAAGCTGATAAAGGAATTATATATCATATTTGCATAGCATCATAGGGTATCTTGAGTTGGAATGGACCTGTACTGAAGTCCAGCTCCTCACCCTGCACAGGACAGCCCCAAGAGTCACACCATGTGCCTGAGGGTATCATCCAAACATTCTTGAGCTCTCAGGCTTAGTGCTGTTACCGCTGCCCTAGAGAGCCTGTTCCTGTTCTGAACCACCCTCTGGGTCAGAAACCTTTTCCTAATACCCAACCTAAATCTCTCCTGACACAGCTTCATGCATTGCCTCGGTGCCTGTCACTGGTCAAAAGAAAGAAGGGATTTTAATTGCATGAGAAGGAATACAACACATAGATAAGCATAAAGAAGAGTTCATAGTGAACTGTCCTGAAAGGGGAGAGAATGGGTCTAGGGATCAGTTAAGTATTATTTGGCAAGTATTAGAGCAAATGATTGAGCTGGTGTGCCTGTGCCAGCAAGTCACAAAGGGGCGGCACTGTAGGTTCCCTGTATGCATGGGAACCACTGTACCCTCAAGCTGCCAGCCTCACCCTCACTGTCTTTAGGAGTTGGGCAGAGCAAGACAAATAAAGAAGCTTTTGCAACACAGTTATGTAAGTCAGCTCGTGCTTCACTGGCACCATGTGCAGTCCCTTTTATTGCCGTCTTCCTAAATACTGTGCCACCTACCCCTGCACAGGCTGCAGGCGGGATCCAGTGTCCAGTGTTCCCAGCTGAGAGCACCCACTCTGGCCAAAGGACATGGTTTCCAGATGGCCTCAGCTCCACTCCCTGAAAAAAAAAAAAAGTCATGGCCTTGATATGCATACAGCTAAAGAGATGAGGAACTCAGGAGTATTACAAGGATGTTGTGAGTTTTTGCAGGGAGAAAATTAGAAGGGCCAAAGTCCAAATAGAACTTAATCTGACTACTGCCATAATAGACAATAGAAAAATGTTTCTATAAATACATTAACGAAAGAAAGCCCCATCATGCATAATGGTGACTTGGGAAGGCAGATGACATCACTCCCCATGTCCCCACTTTCCTCTTTCTTCCCTCACTTTATATAGTGAGCATGATATCATATGGTCTGGAATATCCCTTTGGTCAGTTCAGGTCACCTGTCCCCGTTGTGTCTCTTCCCAACATCCCAACTTCCTTGCCAGCATGGCAGTAAGAAAAGCAGAAAAGGCCTTGTCTCTGTGTAAGCCCTGCTCAGCAATAACTAAACCAGATCTATATTATCAGTCCTGTGTTCAGTACAAATCCAAACCACAGTCCTGCTCCAGCCACTGGGAAGACAATTAACCTTACCCCAGCCAAAAGCAGAACAAGGGTTCAACAAGGCCAAGTGCCAGGTCCTGTGCTTGGGTCACAACAACTCCGTACAGAGCTATAGGCTGGGGGCAGAGTGGCTGGAAAGCTGCCTGGAGGAAAAGGACCTGGGGTGCTGTTCATCTTCCGGCTGAACATGAGCCAGCGTGTGCCCAGGTGGGCAAGGCCAATGGCATCCTGGCTTGTGTCAGGAATAGTGTGGCCAGCAGGGGTAGGGAAGTGAAGTACCTCTTCTTGAATTGATTCGTCACACAGGTAAACATGCTGGAGTGCTATACTAAGAAATTACTAGTGAGATTATATGCAGCATTTTATCTCTTTTTTGCTTGTTTCTGAAGGAAAAAATCTTGTTTTTGGAATGCTGGGCGTGATTTAAAAAAGCCCACAGCAAAGGCATGCAGTGCTGACCACCACCCAATCTCTTGGGCCAGCATGTTGTGCCAGGAGAGGGTAAGTGTGTGGGCGTGTGAGCAGTGATGGGGCATATGCTCGTGGGTGTTATGGAACTGAAAGGTCAGGCTCTTGCAAAAGGAGCAGGTTGCTGTGTTTGGTAAGAAACACGCATTCTGTCCCAGCAGTTCTTGCTGACTTACTGATTTTTGGTTTCCCATCAGCATGATTGGCATGTTGTCCTTGGACACTGTGAAGTGAAAATCATTTCAGCAGATTAATGAGTAGCCGGACTGTAAAACTAAGAATTTGGGAGCAGGTACAGCTGCAGCAACAGTCAGTGTGTTTCTTAAGCAGCTTGCACAATCACATGTTTTAATATATTATCTGGACTCTGACGAGTGTCACCAAAGTTCATGAGCAAAGCCTTCGTGTTCTCACTTTGTCCCTGTTGCTGGGAATTCAAGAGCCACTCCTCCCTTTTCTCTTTGCACCTACCATGCCACTGAGAGTAGTGGGTTTGGAGAGCAGCTCTCAGGGAGAAGGTGTAAAGAGGGACACAGCTTTCAGCCAGGGCTTTTGCTTTCTTCTTGGGATGTCAAGGGCAGCCACAGGGGGACACAAAAAAGGGAAGAGTGTGACAAAGGAATTAGGAAGACGGAAGCACTGTGAAGAGTGAGGTTTCATCAGATAAGTGGTTTATTTTCATTCTAGCACTTTTTCTGATTAAGGGGTGGGACTCTGAGCTGGAAGGCTTGGCTAAAAGAACAGGAGCACTTCATAAGACTGGCTTCCAGTGCATTGGACAGGACTTGTGGTAGCAGCAACACAACTGTTTTGAAGCTGAGTGAATTCTTGGTGGCAAGATTCGAAACAGACACCAGTCAACATGAGCACAGCAGGCAAAGTAAGCAAAAGTTTATATTAGAAAAGTTTATTTGCTGCAGCTGAGTAATGTATTTTTAAATGCAAATTTTTTGCAGGGACACTGTAAGTTCTGGTGGTCTAGCACGGATGAGAGTTTAGGATGAAACTGGTACAGCAGAACTGCCTTTATTTGCGAGCCATTGTACTCTCCTAGAAAGTGGTTGTTAGTTCTTCAAGGCGATAGTTTATTTGAGGCAACATGGGGTAACAGCACCAGATTAACTTTCTCTCTGGGTTAACAAACTTTTTCATTTCTGTTTGGATAGTTCAAAATATGATAGAATGTAGTAAGTGTTCAAATCAATGTATTTAGCTGCTCTATCAGTTTCCATTCTGAGATTCCACTGTGGTTTAAACTATTTTTAGCTTATTTATAATTCATATCAGCATGTTTTCTAAAAAAAGAGATATAGCTAATATGTGTTAAGTTTTGGGGTGTAATTGTGTTGGTGTTAGGCCAATCATTAAATTTGAATATGTGTATAACAAATCTCAAGCTTGAGTTAATGAAGAGCAAAAGTAAATTTCACATGCAATGCAGTATTGAGCTGGGACTGAAATGAGTCTTTGCTAGAAATTAAGTGACAAGAGAGATGCAGGTTAATACCAGTACACATTTCTTCTTGCACTACTGGTGAGGTGCTAACATACACCCAGAGACCTGCAAGAGAGGTTGATAGACAAGGAACCGAGAAACGGAAAACAAAAAGCATGTACCTTGTTGGAATGTGCCTTAAGAAAGTACCAGGATCATTTGCTGCTACTGCCAGCTGTCTTCACTATTCTAAAACCAAATAAAATACGAGAAAAGAAAAGCATTCTTTCTTTAACTCTGAGTTGCCACAACTGCAAAATTAATTGCAGCTCACCTGTAGATAAATTCAGTCCTCTATGAACTCTATAAATAAGTTCAGTCATTTACCCAGCCTTGGACTGAGAATGGTAAATGAAGTGTTGTGATGTAACTTAACTGCCTTGATTTCACCATGTTTATCTTGGAATGATATGGGAGCTACCGTGCGTTTTATGTAACCAAGAAGCATAATCCTTATGCCCTGTGGAAGGGTGTGTTTCTGCACCCACCCTCCCCCACCACAGTAACTTGCAGGGCTGGTAGAACACACGACAAAAAACCAACATGACTCCAGCCAGGGCTTGTCTTAACAGATGAAGTGAGTGATAGCGTGCTGTTGGTGCCTCTGCGGGATCCTGTTGTAATCTGGTAAAGGTTCACAGGGACTCAACCATCAGAACAATACATAGCTAACCAGTGTCTAATTACACAAGAGATTTGTTCTCAGCAATCCACAGTTCCTGGCTACATTTGTACTAGGAAACACTACATATGCTTTGTGTGTGCAACTCATGAAATCATCATTGTGCTATGTATGATACAATATAAATATATAAATCACCCTTTTTAATTTTTTTTTGCCAGTCTCCTGGAAAATGTAGCCCTTTAAAATGTGATCTTTGCTCTCACTTGTGAATTTTTTACTAATCACACTTGCATTTGGCACATGAAATGTTAAATTTGGTGTAAATATCTGTTGAGGCATTTTTTTTCCAAAGCATTGTGCCCACTCCACTTTGTGTCTAGCTGCTGATAGTGCACTATTTTATTTCATATGTTTAGTATTTCCTAGTAATTATTTTCTTTGTTACCAGTTTACAGTTAATGGGTAATTGAACATTATTTCTACTTCTGCTTCAAAATCTTTGATGCTAAAAATTCGTTTGTTTGTTTTCTTCTGCAAATTTTGGAACACACTGGTGTAAAGTTGGCCCAGTCAGGTAGGATACTCATGCATTGCTAAACTTCTTGCATCATGGACTCAATTGCCCTCCATTTCCCTCTCAAGACAGTGTCACCCAAACACTTGCAGTCAGTAGACTTAATAGAGTGACTGAGGACTAAACAGTGTGTGACTCATAAGGTTGACATGGAAAATCATATTCCAGGACCTGGGATTGTTTAAAGGTCTGGGATGAGCTGAGACCACCAAGAAAAGGACAGGAATGGATATGGGGGCAGAGAGGCTCCACTGCTTTTGAATACACTGGGATTGATCTTGCAGGGAGGAAACCTTCTGTTTGAGAGCCTGGGATGAGGAGTGAATGATGCTCCTCTCTCTTCTAAGTGCTTTTTTCTCAGTGGCAGATGGTCAGAGGAGCCCTAAGGCTTGTCAGTACCTGGACAAAGCCTGAAGAACTAATGGATGAACTTTAGCCTGCCTGAAGAACTAATAACCTAACAGACAGAAGGAAAAAAAAAAAAAAAAAAAGCTGTCTTGATTAGCAACCCCCCCCATGAGTTAAATGTTCCCTCTGAGAAGAAGATACCTAAACATGGATAATATTGCACTGAAGGTACTGTTCAAGATTACCTCTGCATAGTGCTGCATCATTTTGCATAGGTGTCCTTTCAGCCATCACCTAATGGCTGAACTTGGGCTCTCCTAAAATATTTATAAACCTGTATTAGGATCTGAATTCCATTTTCAGCAATTTTGTCAGTTCCCAACACAGTCAGTTCTGGGCAATACAGGCTTTGTCACTACCTGATATGTAACATCATTTAGCACACCATCTCCAAGGAGACATAAATATACACAAGTAATCCCCAAAATGGGGAAAAAAAAAAATCCTCCAAGGAAGTTAGAGAAGGAGCAAAGAGTATGGATAATGTATCCAGTTATCCTGGGGATATTATACATGCTGCTGACAATGTGATGTGACAGAAATATGAGCAAAGTCAGACATAATCTTGGTGGCGCAAAAAAATGAGCTGGCACTGTCCTTTGGTGTTGGCTCTTTTGTTATGTATTGTTTGGGGGTTTTCCTGTAGTTTTCCCTCTCCACAAATATGATGAGTAGCTTCCCATGCAGAAATCTAAGAATTTGTATGTGTGGTGACTTGAAAATGAAAGTGCCATTCCTGCTTTCTTTGCTCTGTTTGCAGGTTATTAAATGCAAAGCAGCAGTACTCTGGGAAGCCAATAAACCACTTAGTATTGAGGAAGTGGAAGTTGCCCCACCAAAAGAACATGAAGTTCGCATAAAGGTACTAAAAATAAAATTTAAAACAACTCTTATTACTTGCATTCTGTCTTGTTTTTTCTCAGAATTATTTTTATAAATTTTTAAGATCCAGTCAGAAAACATTCTACTAGTGAGCAGTTACTAATCAGTGTGCTCCTATGTAAAGGTTTAAAGTCCTAAATTTGATAATGAGCTTCTTTAAACAATTTTTTTTCATCATTGGTTTGTTGGTTGTTTTTATTTTTTTTGCTTGAGTTTTTTTCTGTTTACTGACACTTCTTCTTCTAATAGGCTGAAAAAATTACAGTACTAGGCAAAAATCAGCATCTGTAGAATGGAGCAAGGAATCTTTTTCTATTTTGTTTGCTTCTGTGCTAGAAAATAGCCCAGTAGGGCTGGGAGCTTCCTTTTTTACCTGGATATTGATCTCTGTGGAATTCAGCAGCTGCTTTCATTTTAGAGCAGTTTCAAATGTTACAGAAGTGAGAAAACCCTCTCACAGAGTTGACAACTCCATTTGTCAGAATAAAAGTGGTGAATACATACCTGAATGTTCCACAAGAAATACTGCTGTTCTAGCTGAGAGAAAAGGCAAGAAAAAATGTGGTATAAAATACTATGTGTAGCCTAATTTTTTTTTTTTTATGTAGCATATACAAATATTTAAAATATACAAATAACATGTAATAATTATTATGTAATTATTGATAATGTAATATCATTGTATAATGCATATTTTATATAACATATCTATTTTATTATATATTGTCATATAAGTGTAATAAATATAAAATATATACAATGTTTGTTTATAAATATGTGATAGTTAATTTGTATTATACATAATTTTGTAATATTTCTATAATATTACAAAATTTTATTTTTATGTATTTATATATAAATATTAGGAATAATTTAATGTATTCTATTTTTTCTATGTTATTGTATTGCTAGTACATTGTTTCTGCCAGATAAACAATGAGATTCCTTATAGAGCTCAGTAGTGCAGAGCAAAAATTCACAAAGGAGCCTTGCTCTGTAGATTAAAGACTAATACATACCATGAAAGTCTCAAATCACACCACCAAAATTGTTTTACTTGTAGATTTATTGTGTACATATTGGATTTTGGAGGAAGCAAGTGACTTCTCCAACTGTAGGATATCTTTTCACTTCTGTATATGACATGATATAGTTAAATGCTGAAATATTATTGTCTTTTCTGTAAATCAGATCATGGCCACAGGGATCTGTCGCTCTGATGACCATGTGATAACTGGTGCACTGGCTGCGCCTTTTCCGGTAATTCTTGGGCATGAAGCAGCTGGTGTTGTGGAGAGTGTTGGGCCGGGAGTGACTTCATTCAAACCAGGTATGGAGCAGCAACTGAACACAAACCCTGTGCTAAGTTTCCAGACTCCCCTATAAGTCAAATATTATTACATGTGTGAGCATTTGTATTGCTGAGGAAAATACTCCAACTTTGATTTTTTTCAAGGTTACCTTAGAGGACACGACCTGCTTTTTAGATCTTTCTGTGTTCCCAATCTTGATTTATTTTCTGATTTTCTATTCAATTTCTTTTGGTTTTGGGAAGAACATTTACAGCTTGTTTTCCACCTATATAGTGCTTTTCCTGTCATGGAACTAAGAACACAGATCCTTTGCTGTTGGTTGTAGGAAATCATGTATTAGCTGCAAGCTCTTTGGCCACAGTGTATACAGCTAATCTCTCAAGAATAAGGCAAAGGAAGCATTAGACAACATGTCAAAGCACCTTCTTTTAATTCTTCTAACAGCTAAATAATTCATTGACTTCAGTAAATCAGAACTGAGGTCTGTGTGTTCAGTTGCTTCACTTTAAAAGTGAAGCACGATTGGGGTGCCCCTCCTTCTGCAGGGTTTTCATGTGGGCAGCACCCGTACAGGTGAGTCAGCACTGCTCCCTGAGGGCTGGATTGCTCTGAGCACACACACTCTAGCCACCTGTTCCTCTCACTGCATTCTTTTTGAACCACTGGGCATAGATGGTCAGTGAAAGGTGCCAATATTCCTCCATCTGCTGGAAGATGAGATGGAATTTTTGTATGCTTTTATAGGACTGGACAAATTCTAACAAGGGCTATATTATAAAGAGAAAAAATGCAGTGAAAAAAATCTGCATAGAAATGCTCAGTTTCCAGGCAGTTCGTTATGATACCTATGTAGTTCGCTTTTAACACCTCCATACTTTCAGTGTCTTTGTGCACACTGACAAGTAAGAAGTCTGTCCAAAGCAGGTTGGTATGTATAAGAAAAAAATTTATTAGAATTTCTGCTTTAACTCCAAACAAATACGTGTATTGCAATTTTCAGTGATAGCTCTAATTGCTTTTTCTCTTATGTCTGCGTTCATAAATCACTCTGTTGTCTATTTCTAGCTGCCCCATGTTTCCAGGTGAGATGAAGCATTATGCCTGAACACACATGTGCAGCAAATCACATTTCTCAGACATTGCTTAATTTATACCTTCAGGTTCTAAGAAAGGCTCCAAGATGTGCAAAGTTTCTTTAGCAGAATGATTACTAAGCCTGTGTCACAGTTCTAAGTTAACTGAGGGTTGGGGTAGTGTGAATATTTCATGTTCTGTAGGCATTTTCCATTTTTAGTGGAAATCAAAAATTTCCCTTGACTTTCAGCTTGTCAAAGATTAGCCAGATTTTAAAACTGACAAATCATAAATTGTGGAAATTGCATAGGAGTTAAAAATTGCACTGGAAAGCTATGTGCTGCTTTGTTAATCATATAATTGTGCTAGAGAATTAGAGGCGTAGGCTTAGACTGTGTGCATTACTGCTTCTCTGACAAATATTTTGCCTACCTTTACTCCAATGCGACAGTAATAGGACTCTAATAGCAAAGAGGCTCAAGATGACTGGCAAATTAATGCTTCATTCTTCATTCTTTGCATGCACAGTTTACAGCCCTGTTATCTTGGCACTCCAGTCTAGGGGATGTCAGTTTTTATTTCAGTTTCTTTACCTGTGTATTACTATTGCCCTTTTACACAGAAGATGCAATAAACTGCTGAATAAGTACTTCAGGAATATCAGTAGCAAACATGGTTTTATGACATAAGTCAGACTCAGTTCTATGGAAATACATGAGAAATTTTGCATATCAAAATTAGTTGTCATTACTTTGCCCTAATTATGTCCTTTATATAAAACACAAAGAGATGGTTTATCTTCCAAGGGCAATAGAAGGAAATAAAACCATCACTGCACTCCTAGTGCATATTTGCCTGGCAATTAAATACACTTGCTTCATGTTTTTACCTGCATGCTTCTTGTTTGCCTTTTTTAATCCTCTGCCATTACTATTTTATTCCTAGGAGACAAGGTTATTCCACTCTTTATTCCGCAGTGTGGGGAGTGCAAGAGTTGCTTAAACAGCAAGGGTAACCTGTGCAGTAAAAATGAGTGAGTTTTCCTTTGTTACTTACAATTTGATTTTTCTTTTTACAAGACTGATTGCACACAACAGATTTCACTTGCCCTTATTTCTGGTCATTTTCAAACAGCCTTGCTTTAGGTAGTGGATTAATGCCTGATGGTACCACTAGATTCACCTGCAAAGGAAAAGCAATTCACCATTTTCTTGGTACAAGTACCTTCACTGAGTACACAGTAGTGCCTGAATCTTCTGTGGCCAAAATTGATTCTGCTGCTCCTCTGGAAAAAGTTTGTCTAATTGGCTGTGGATTTTCAACTGGCTATGGTGCTGCTTTGCAGACTGCCAAGGTAAGTCTCGTGGTGGGTGTTTCTGATATCTCATGGGGTCTGTTCAGGATCGTGTGGCCTCCAAGTGGGTCATCAGCATGGCAGCCAGGAGATATAGATTCTTTGTACTTCAAGGTGGAAAGAAGACACTAGTTCTTTGCTTACTTCAGATTCTCTGTCTGTAAGGTACTCAGAAGTCTTCAATTCAAAATAAGTAAAAATACTTATTAACATCTATTAAGTTTTCCCTCATAGCTTTATCACCCCTATAAAATGTTACAACAGAGCTTTTCTCTTTTATTGTAACTGAGGTCTAGGAATACATAGAAGCCTGTATATTGTAACACATAGCAATTTTTGCAAATTCATAGCAATACCTGAATCTGCCTTTTACAGCTGGCACTGACTCCAGTGGAGTGACTTTACTTAACATCCCTGGAACATAAAGCATCATTAAAGAAAAGCTGTGTCTAAACCAGAAGCTGAGACAGATAATGCAAACCTGGTCTCAGAAATGTATTTTAAGGACAATTTCTCTCAGTCACACGTAGGTTTGCAACAGTACAGCTGGCTACTGCACTAGTAGGTACACATGTGCAAATTCCTTCTCTAATCTCCAAATTACAAGAAGTGTCTTAAGTGAAATCATATTAATAATGAGACAGTGCACTGTACTCTCCTTAGACTGTAACACTATTCCATGTTTGCATGGTTATAGGTGGAACCAGGCTCCACCTGTGCTGTCTTTGGCCTCGGAGGAGTTGGCCTCTCTGTTGTCATGGGCTGCAAAGCAGCTGGAGCTTCCCGCATCATTGCCGTGGATATCAATAGTGACAAGTTTGCCAAGGCCAAGGAGCTGGGAGCCACCGACTGCGTCAACCCTAAAGATTTCCAGAAGCCCATCCACGAAGTGTTGATGGAAATGACCGGCCAGGGCGTGGACTACTCCTTCGAGGTCATCGGCCGCACGGATACCATGGTAATGCAGCCAAAAGGTGTGGCCAAATGAGGCAGTAACTTGTCAGCACTGTCTTCACTGAGCCACTAAACACCGAGGGTGAGGAGCTGAGAGCCACTGGCAAAGTAGCAAGCCAACTTCAAACCTGTCAAGTCTACATTTCTGCCACCAAGATGCAGGGGCAGAAGCATGCTCAGAAACTTAGGAAAGGCAACTTCATTGTGGTGCCCTGGCCTAACCAGCAGATAATGGGCTAAATTTCACACAGCCCATTATCTGCTTTCCAACTGTGGCTTATCCCTAATGACTAAGACAAAGCAGGGAAGGAGAACAAAGCTAAGACGTACCTAACAGCAGATACAATGGTGTGAGCAGATAAAATGGAATTTTTTGGATGTTGTTTCAGTTACAAAAAATGAATTGCAAGCAGAGCCCTGAGAGGAGGAGACAGAGTTCAAACTTTTGTTCCCCAATGGCAAATTCTGTATGACTCTGGTTGTCCCTCTGTTTCAAATGCAGACTGCAGCCTTGGCCTGTTGCCAGTATAACTATGGAGTCAGTGTGATCGTGGGAGTGCCCCCTGCAGCACAAAAGATCACTTTTGATCCCATGCTCCTCTTCACTGGTCGCAGCTGGAAAGGCTCCGTCTTTGGAGGTAAGGACTTGGAAAGATGTGGTTTAATTGGCTCGGGAAACTTGTAAATCATCTTGAATGAAATAGGATATATCAAATTCATCGCTCAGGTTTTCTTAGTGAAAGTAATACTGATAGCTATTCTGCTGACAAAGAAGTACATAGGGAATTAGTTATGGGAACTGTTAGTTAATGGCAAGAGAAAGAGGGAGAAAAACAAAAAGGGAGGGAGTGGGGAAGAAAGGGGAGACAAGATACAGAGAAAGGAGTAGATAAAATGACAGAAAATAGAGGAAAAGAGTGGAAAAAAGAAAGAATTTAAGAGGGGAAAATGAGAAAAAAGGGAGAGAGAGGTAGAACAGAGAGATGAGGGAAGGGAGGAGAAGAGAAAAATAAGGCAGAGGAAAAGAGTTAAGGAGAAAGATAAGAAAAGAACAAAGGGAGAAAAAAATGAGAAAAAATATAGGGAGGGAAGAGAGGAGAGAGGGAATGGGAGAAAAAGAGCAACAGCAGAAAAAGACAACAAGATGGAGAGAAAGAGAGGGAGAGAAAGAGAGACAGCAGGAGAGATGGAGAGTCACAACCATAAAGCACATCAGGGGTCATACCCAGCTGATTTCCACATAGGTCAGACCCCAGCTTCAGCCCCATGGCCAGCTGCTGACAGTCCCTTCCAGTTCTTTCTCTTTTCAGACTCTCCCAGCAGAGTCCCACACTCAGCAAGTCCTAGCTCACCCAACACAAAGCTGAAGGCCACAGAAAACTTGTTTCCAACAACAGGTTTTCTCACTCACAACCAGCTCCTCTGATGTATTCAACAGGCACCTGAATAAAATAGCAAAGACAAATTAGGTTCCTCCAGAAGGACATCCTACTATTTGTGACAGCTTTGTCTAGTCGGGCTTGTAAGAAAGAAGATACACATCCACCACCTGCCCCCCGGATTTGACCAGACAATCAAATTTCTGCTTACCAACTTCCCAACGTGGATGTCAGTACTCTGGCTTCTATATGAAATGCAGTTAAGTTGAAATAGTATTTGGTGGGGGAGAAAGTTTGGATTCTTCAAAGATTCAAATTTTTACTGGTCTTCTACCAGTAAAGCACTGACTAGGTTTGTCACACATGGAATAGTTGCACTTCATCCCGTGTTTCCTACTGGCACCCTGTGTTACAAAGGTAAAGACATGCTGCAACATTTCATCCTGTTACTCTGCTATAGAGAGTTTATCTAAAATTTAAGATGCCATGGGTTTTATCTATTTTCACAAGCATTTAATGTTTCATTATCCTTTGTCTGTG
Organism: Anabacerthia variegaticeps; assembly: GCA_035583185.1. Taxonomy (NCBI): domain Eukaryota; kingdom Metazoa; phylum Chordata; class Aves; order Passeriformes; family Furnariidae; genus Anabacerthia; species Anabacerthia variegaticeps. The sequence continues at coordinate 22,634,693 of JAWWEW010000131.1, read as the reverse complement.
GTTTTTTTTTCAGGCTGGAAGAGTAAAGATGCAGTTCCTAAACTGGTTGCTGACTACATGAATAAAAAATTTGTTCTAGATCCATTAATAACCCACACACTTCCTTTCACAAAAATCAATGAAGGATTTGATCTGCTAAGGACAGGGAAGAGGTAAACATTGTTTCATTGTAAAGTTTCTGTATAAATAGGTTAAAGGAGCTGTAGACTAAGACAGAGCCTGACTTCACAGCAGGAAATGGGGAAGGCAGCACACTATGGCCCTTAATTTTGCCCAGTGCATGACAACAGGTTGCAGCTGTGATCATAAAGTCAGCAAACCTTTAGCTTTTGAAATGCAGCAGGCCCTGGCCTTCCTTGCAGGGAAACTTTCAGATTCCAGTTGGAGCGAAGACTCTGAGTGAGAGTGAGAAAAGACCATGCAAATGAAGAAGTCTTTGCCCACTACCCATTGGAAAAGAGCACACAGCCCAGGGAGCATGGGAGTGCCAAGCTATAGAGTGCCAGGGCTTAGCTACATTGCTCTCCAAGAAACATTTCAGGATGAGGAGCAGGAACACAGAAATTGCCTATGCTTACTGGAAGAGCAACTTATCATTCCTCTTGTGAGTTAGGTAACAGAGTCCTTTTGCAATTGGTCCTACAGTCACTGGGTACTCCACCTTGAACTTCAGAGCTTTTCAAAAAGGAAAGTATTTGGTGTATATGTACATTGCAAACTCAGAATTTAGCTCTCATGCGTTCCTCAAATAATTGTGGTAGTTCAGCTCAGGCTCTGCTTTCATAGGCCATTGAAATTGGAAATATTTTCTGCCAGAGATATTTGGTAAGACTCACATGAGAACTGAAAATTGTCCTTGGCAGAAGTAGGAAATACATTTGTTTAACTTAGTATGTGCGGGGACTACCCTTTTCTCAGTTCTATATGTTTATAACTTACACAGTCTGGAGAATTACCCTCATGTTTTATTTTAATTATCATTTGCTAGCAGTTATTTTATGTGTTACTTGCTCTGAATATAAAAAAATATGTAACATAAGAATTTAAGCCCCTGAGGTTTGTTTTCAGGTTCTAACAATGCAGCACACACTTCATTTTACAATTGTCCTTATTTTAGATGTACTATAAATGTTAGTTCCAGTTTTTAGTGTAACAAATGGGAAAGTGGTGAGGACAGGGATGCCATCAGCTTTGCTAGAATACTGATATCAACCTGAAGACAGGCCCATTGCAGCTGATCATTTTTACTGAGTGAAATATTTCAGTGTATCAGTACAGAATAAACTGTACCAGTCAGAGGTTACCCTTACAACCATTTGTAATTGGAAAAAGGGATCTAAGCCCCCACTCTGAGGAACTTCCCAGGCTATAGTTGGCAATTAATTACCAGGAGCCCTGGACTTCATCAGTGAAGGCTTTGCAGTCTTAGGTGAATTTTGGTCTCTGCATCTGCAGCAAGGTTTGCACACCTGCTCTGTCATTTTGCTGCAGGCTGGGGTTGGGGGGGCAGTCAGGAAGAAAGTACCCTGGTTGACAGCAGTAGCCTAGATTATCAGAGAAAACAGCAGTCTTCTGCTGATGTTAACCCAGGGGCTTTTCTACAGTCACTAACTCGTCATTTTATATTGCAGTATTCGCAGTGTCCTGCTGTTTTAGGATTTCCTAAATGTGAAGCAGCAGGTTGCTCAGCACCAGTACAAACTTCACTGTCCTCCAATACGAATGATATGAAACACAAACCAAGACATTCCTGAAAGGTCTACCACCACCATCCTTGAATAAAAGGATCAAGCTCAAACCTCACACTTCAAGCACATTTACAAATGAAATCATCTTTTTCCTTCTACATCTTTCTCCTCATTAATGTTTTAAGTCCTCTTTATTGTGTTGCAATTTTTTAATAGCTAGTTATGAATTACAAGACTTGCTGCTTCCACAGTGCTATAAAAATTTTGGTTTTTGAAAAAATTACTTATAATATGCAATCTTTTAATAAAATCAAAATGAAGAGAACAGTTTCTTTGGGCTTCCATAACACTGCAAGCTTAGGAGATTTGAGGATGCAGTTCAGAGCAGTAAAACTCTAAGTTAAACCTATGTATCCATCCTGAATGATTTTAGCATTCCAGTGCCTGATAGGCAAGGAAATTACTGCAGAAATTAAAGTTTATGGTGACCATGTGTTTGAGTTAATAATTTCAGTAAATGATATTTAAGTAAATCATAGACTTAGGTACTGAAGGGTGTCTCACCACTGGATATTTTACCAAATTAACACTTCCAAACATTTTATGTAAACGTGATGTTGTTCTGTGTTGTGGTTTGTGTTTGTATTTTTTGTTGTTGTGTTTTGTTTTGTTTTTACCTTTGTGCCTCTTTCTTGGAGTTCTTTTGATTGTTGATCAGTATGATTTTAGATCTTTGGCCAATTTATACAAGTGCATCTGATGTTTGGGAAACAATGTGAGGAAATATGAATGTGCACTAAGTATTTGGTTTTGTTTCCATTATATAAAGGTGAGGTTTCTTAACCTCTTAAGTGTGAATGCAGAGTAGACAGGAAGAAAGAGGTGGCTGGTACCAATTCAAACTTAGAGGATCTTGCTGCTGTCTGCATTCTGCATTTGCCATGTGGAAACAGGAACAGAGGCTATTTCTATCTTGGCAAATGTGGTCAACATTTACTTATCTTTTGAAAAGACTGTTCAGAGCTTGCAGGCACTCACTCGCATGATAACTGGGTAGAAGAGTCTGTGAATTAAGTCTGTGCTACTGCTTTCTTACTTGTTTGTGTCAGCAGAAAGTATTTGAGCGGCCCAGCTAGTTTAATGATTTGAGAATAAGTTTACCAAGAGATTACACTTTAACAGAAGAAGATCCTTAAACATGTGTACAAACTAAATTTACACAATTGAGACCTGACCTTCAGTCTTCAGAGTAGAAGAGAAACAAAAAAAAAATAGAGCTAGAGAATAAAGTACAACAAATCTCACTTCTATGCTCTTCAGGATGATGCAAAGCTCATTTTTCTTGTTGTAATCTGCCAAGCATAGTAAACACATGCTCTTAGTATCTTTATTAGGATAGTTGCTAGTGTCCAAAACCATAAACCCAGTAAATCATTCTTAGGGGCATTCTATAAGGCAGCCATCTAGTTCTGTCTTCACATGGAGCAATTAAATGTCTTCTGACCAGACAACAACAAAAAGTTCATATTTTCCTCAAGTATTTTGCCCTGAAGATCCTCATCAACACTCAGCTGAAGATAAATTTGTTTGTGTGATTGTACAGCATGGACAGAAGGTTCCTGACAGACCTTCCTAATGCGTCTCTGCCTCTGAGGTGCTCCAGGTGGATTCAAGGCAACATACAGCATTTCTGTGTGAGCCTCCACTTAGGAGCTTTCCTGGGAGCAGGCAGAGACCACACACCCCATCAGAGCACCAGCTGTTAGCACATGATGACACTGAAAAATTCTCAAAAGATCTGAAAAATCCAGTAATTTCCCAAGAAACAAACTGTCTGACAAAGTACAAATGGTGTTACCCCAAACCTTGAACTATGCCAGCGTTTACTGAACATCATTTGGCTTCGCATACAACTGAGCTCTCCCATGTTTCTGCCCTCCCACCACATCCCATCCACCCAGCCACTCCCCCAGGAAACAACACAGCAGCACATACTCCAGTGTGCAGGGACACATGTTGTGCAGCTCTTGTTTTTACCCACCTGTAAGATCACCCTCCCTGACAGTGCGTCACAGCCAAATGGTCATTCCCATATAGCATAAATCTCCTCCCCTGCTTCTAGGTTATCAGATGGAGAGCACAGACCCCAGTAATAAAAACAACTGTTCTACGCAGGTACCTGGGAGAAAACAAGCCAATGTTTTGTTCAAGAGTTGACACATCTTCAGACAAGTGAAAAAAATTTTTCTCTTACAGATTCATAAATCATAAGCCATGCCAGATTTATTTATTTTTTAATGCAGCAGGCAGAGCAGGCTGAATATTGAAAATCTTAAAAACCTCATTCTAAAGCTCCTTACTGCTAAGAAATCATACATCACCAGCACTCATGGTCTGACTGAGGCTGATTGAGAGATGTGCAAAGAAACGTACAAAAAAGTAGAAGTTTCATGGCAAAAACATCCGCTTTCACCTGAAATACAGATCAAAATTATCCACAAATGCCTATCAGTTCCCGAGCCAGTTGCTCACCTCCTGCATGGCAGGAGGTAGCCATCATCACCTAGAGGTGACATAGAGGTGGGCTTGGCCACCAGGGCTGGGGATCTGGATGACAAAGAAGCATTTCCATGTGGTTGGAACCACCATGACACTACAGGGACACCATGCTCTGTGTGAGAGCTCAGCCAGCTGCTGGGCATGCTAGTGCAGCTGGGCTACATCAGTGAAGCTGGAGATGGGTTCAGCTGCTGCTGACCTTCCCTCTCAGCCCCTGAAGCAGGTTTGGGACACCATGGTAGCAGCACCAACACAGAACTCTGTGGGCAGTGCCCATAAGACAGAAACATGGGGCTGACATTTTCCCAAATGCAGAAGCAGTTCCCAAACACACACAGTGTTCATCTTAGCTAGTCTTGCTCATCCAATCCTCCCTATAAACCACCTTGTCCAACGCCTCTGCAGGAAGCAGCTCTGTGGGAACCCAGAGA
>JAWWEW010000131.1:22527274-22627276 GCA_035583185.1 Anabacerthia variegaticeps | reverse complement strand
TGTGGAATACTTCCTTAGTTATAACCTGGTTACCAAGGAAGGCCTGAACCAAAACCAAGAAAACTAAACCACCACATCTTTTTCATAGACTTTTGTCAATATTTTTGTTATGTCTCTTCACTGTATGGTACATCAGGGTGGATCTAACTTTTACATTCCTTACCACATCTGCCTTGTCCCCCTCTCATTTTGTATCAGGTATACAGTATAATTGTACAAATGGAAATTAGAGCAACAGGGCATCTTAGACAATAGTGAATTATTTATTCTGCTAAGAAATTAAATCCCTACCTGCTAAGATAGGATCTAGTTTGTCCTTCACAGTGGAATGTGAAAATTATCTCTGAAACGAATGCCCTGTTACACTGAAGGCCAAAATGTAGTGCTGAGTCATCAATAAAGGCATTAATATCTTCGTCTTTTAATAAAATTATTGAAGGCTTAAAACTACTCTAAGCAGGGTAAAATATCCAAATTTTGCAACTAGTTGATCTTTAAGGTCCTTTCTAACCAAAGTCATTCTGTGAATCTGTGATTCTATGACTCTACGAAGGACATGTGAATCAACTGTAGAGCTGCAGTCTGAGTCTACAGAGTAATGCCTTCCTGATTCATGAAGGCTGCATTTTTTCATGTCTAATCTCTTTTGCAACCTAATGTCAACAGTTGTCTTTTGGTTAAAAAAAAATATTAAAAAATCAATATATGTTTAATCTTGTTCAAAATCCAAAGGGCTCAGTTCTGCTCACTATAGCATTCTAAATAGTTCCTGATACAAGGCTGGTTTTTATGTCATTAATGGCCGCTTTTTAGGAAATTACCCTTCTCCTTAAGTATACAAAAACATCTTTTCCACACAGAAGGAGGATTCCTTTCTAGTAAACAGGCCTCTTTTAGTCTATCATTTCCTTCTAAACTAGAGCTGGCGAGATCATGAAGGTTGTCAAGGCTGAACCATGCACATGGAAACTCACTGTCACTACAGCCAACAGAGTTTCTTGAACAGCAGGCCCCGGAACGTGAGAGGGACTGGCAGAAGGATGAACTGGCTTTCCGTGCTGGGCTAAACAGTTAAGGGTGAAGAAAAGTGGAAGCATGGAGCAAAAAGTTAGGGACAGAACACGTCTCTAAAGAGGAAGGATACAACAGCTAAGCAAAGATTTTTATTTTCACTTGAAAAGACCTCACATTGCTTTTTCTTGGTACATGCAGAATTTCAAAGCCATAAGCAATACATGGCATTCCTGACATGCGTGTGTGACTAGGAAAAATGGATTCTCTTTACTGGCATTTAACTGTATCATCTCCTTTTTGAACCTCTTCATCCATCATCTTTCTGCTTCTTTCATCAGTCTCCTTGGCAGCAATTTAGAGTTGAGTGTATGTCTAGTGATTGTAGCTGGTTGCCAAATTACTCATAACAACCATGTGCACTCAATGTTTTAATGTCTGGCATTTCTTGCCAAAACAGTAATGAGAAGGATACATTGCTCTTTAGACTGGTTTCCATAATTTAGCTTATCTGTTTCAGTTACAATTCTATTTTAATCCATTCTACTCCTCAGTTTCTTTGAAATCAGGGAAATATCATCTCTTCTGAAATAAAAATGCAGATTCACCAGTCTAAAACTACAACCAATAAAACACCAGTAAATGTGTGCCAGTTACATTTTAGCACCACTGAAAAGAACCTCTGTCCTCTTTGCACCCCCACTTCAGTTGTTCATAAACACGGATGAGATCTCCCTGAGCTTTCTCTTCTCCAGGCTGAACAGTCCCAGCTCTCTCAGCCTCTCCTAATAGGAGAGATGCTCCAGGCTGCGCATCATCTTCATGGCCCTTTGCTGGAGAAATTGTCATACTCTCCTTTAATATGACCTTATCTGTGTCAAGGAGAGTTTAGCAAAAAGAAAGGGAAGAAAACTTTCCCAAATTTCTCTTCCTCTATGGGGATACAAAAAAAGGTACTGAGAAAATCAATTAAATTAACACTTTTAAGGCCTGCCAAAAGAGAGCAATGCAACTAAACTGATGAACAGCCCACAGCAATAGGATTGCAAAAACCTTAAAGGACGAGGAACATTTAAAGACTAGGTGAATACTATACATATTCAGATTCCATATCACCACTGGTTTGTGTTTGTGGGTTGGACTTTTCTCATATGTTTAAAACCAATTTTCACATGATTGATATTCTTTGTTGCAGCAACCAAGTTCTCCTCATTTTTTAAGGATTGATCTCAAAGCTTCTAAGATTCTCGCTTGAACTTAAGCCTTATATTTGGCTGTTCTTACTATTTAATGACATCATTTAATATTTAGTAAGTATAGATTAAGCATGAATATGTATTTAAGAAAGTGCAGCTCACACAAATACAGAATGGTTAGCATTGAAAAGTAGTAAGGGACAGTAACTAGCACTATATTGTTTGAAGCATATTATATAAAGCAGTAGATAACTTTCATATTATCATGTAACACCTATACACATATACATGGATGTGGTTTCATTTTGGAAATGCTGTTGTACTTTTAATATATTTCCAGCACCAACTCCCACAGAATATTACAGTACAACACTTCAAAATCTTCCCCAGAGAACAGGACTGCCATTTGGAGCTGGTCATTCTGCTGAGGAGATCCTTCTTTCAGTGCTGAACACTGGACCCATAACACTATAATGCCTTTTGACCTCTTTTGAGCAACTCTTAATCCCAGCCCATAGCCCTTTGAACTTCTGGAAACCCCTCAGTACAATCAGCAATTACAGAGCCTATCATAAATGATATAAATGAACAAATGAGTTTTCAAAGGTTAACAAATCCCATCCTGTCTGCCAATTTATAGTAACTTTTGCACATATCACTTTGCCATGCCATGACAGGAAAATTACCTATCGTTCTCTTACTTACTTTTTAAACATAAAACAGTAAGACTGCAGACAACGAGATAACACCAAAATAGTTCAATAAATATCAATGTAAGTAAATATCAATGTAAGTTCTAGCACTTACCTCCTGAGAAAACACTACAAGAGGTTCCTTCCAATAAACAATATGTTTCCATGACACTGCATGTGCATCTGCACATTTTTAATTTTATATGACTGACAAGTCTCAAAAAACGTAATCAATTTGCGGAGTACCTGTGCAATAAATATAAACACATATCAATAGATCTCTGCAGGACTGGGACAAAAACCTCGCTCCTTTTTGAAAAAAAATCTAAACCTAGATGAAACAAAATTCGATTGCTATAAAATAACCCTGCCTTAAGTCAATTGTAACTCGCACGTTACCAGTTATTTTAAAGTGTTGCTCCAGGAATGACAGTGTAAGCGCTCCCGAGCAGCGAGGAGCTCTGTCGCTGTAGCAGGGCCACCTGCTGGTCACCTGTCCCCGCTCTCCGGGCGTGCTGCCCGCCTTCCTCCCGGCACGCTGGTGGGGCACCTTCCCTGCAGCAGACACGAAAGGGACAAGGCTTGGTATGATTTCAGCAACAAGGATTTGGTGGCAGCCCGTGAACACAAACTGAAGAAGCTAGCAGAAAGCATCAAGAAGGCCATGGGACAGACAGCGTGATCACACATCCCTTCATTCCTCTATCCTAAACCTATAGGTTTAGTTTGTAATTTTAGATGTTATTAAAAATTATGTTAATTTTATATTATTTATTAAATGTTGTTTATGCCATGTTATTAATTTGCTCCAAGTTGCTGCTATTGTCTAACTGTGGTACTTGCTAAGGTTTGTTAGCTTGTCACTGGAAAATAAAAATTCCATCTCTTACTGAGGGGGACCTAGTTATACCCTGCAATCCCTCAAGCACCAGCACCTCTCACGCAAACCCCCAATAGCCCGTGGCAGGACCATTCCCCTGATCTTTACACAACACCATGCCTGCAGACCTGGCATGAAGCCTTTCCTACCCTGCCTGGGGAAAGAAGGTTCTTCAGAAAATGAAACAACAGCATGAACGAGAGTAACGATCCCATCTTGTAGAAACAGCCCCTTTACTTCAGAGGCTCATGGATGCAATGTCAAGAGCCCCAGCCAAAACTTCCATCCCTCTGCCCAGCCTGGCCTGGCACGGGGCTGCCCTCACTCTGTTTTAAGGACAGTGCTGCCCAGTAAAGCCTCCTCCACTGCGGTTTATCCAGGTGCAAAGGACCCGCACCGGAGACATGGTCAGCCCTCTCTGTGTCCAGGTGAGGTACAGGAGGTATCAAGCATCTCCAGAGTGGGACTGCCCCGCAGAGCCAAGGCAGGCACAAGCACGCACTGCAGCATCCTGCAGGGAATGGTGCAGGAGGGGTCCACCACTTCCCCTTACTCGGGAAGAAAAGCGGACAACCTGGTGTCGGCAGGATCTGCAGGCGGACCCATTGTCCAGGACCGCGGTCCAGCTCCCTCACAGGCAACAGAGCAACACCCACCCGCCTGCGGGACGGAAGGGGCCGGGATGTGGGATGCGGAATGTGGGATGTGGGATGCGGGATGTGGGATGCCGGTGCGGCCGCCAGAAGCCACAAGGCCGGCCACATGGCAGTGGAAGCCCGCCGGGAAACACCCGGACGGACCTGCCTTCCCGGGCTCTGCGGGAAGCGAAGCACGGCACGGGGACCGACACGGGCCGCGGGACACCCTGCCCTGCGAGCCGGGGAGGGAAGAGGGAGGGCAGGGACCTAGGGAAGGAAGGCAGGGAAGCGATGGAGGGAGGAGCCAGTTCCTCCTCCCGCCCCGGGGCGAGAAGGAGGTGGGCGAGGAGGAGGCGGGTTCGCCTTCCCCTTCCGCCGGCAGCCGCGGCCGTGAGCGATGGCGAGCGGGGTGAGCGGGGGCCGTGGGGATGTCCCGCCGTGGGGATGTCCCGCCGGGGGGATGTCCTGCCGTGGGAATGTCCCGCCGTGGGGATGTCCCTCTGGGGGGATGTCCCGCCGGGGGGATGTCGTGGGGGGCGCGCGGTGGGTCCGGCGCGGGACAGGATGAGGCTGGCGATCCGTGCCGTCGGTGCCCTTGGTGCCGTGGGTTCCCTCGGTGCCATGGGTGCCGTGGGTGCCGTGGGTGCTCTCGGTGCCGTCTGGTCCGTCGGTGCCGTGGGTGGGGGCGCCCGGCCGTGCCGAGGGGCTGTCCCCGGCCGGGGTGCGGGTCTGTCCGCCCCGGGACACGGGGCAGCTGGGGTTCATCCCGAGTGGGGATGCTGACGGTGTGCAGAGCCACACGCACCCCCGGGGCAGCTGTGCGCCTGCACTAGGGTGTTAACAGGGAAGATGAAGAACAGATGAAAGTCGGTGGTTTGGGTTATTTTTTCCCCCAGTTATTTTTTCCCCCAGTTATTTTTTTCCCCGTCTTGGCTTCAAGATTTTCAGCAAAGCAACAGCAGAAAGGTTTGAATAATGAGAGGGCAGAAGGTGGGGCTTTCCTGATAATCCACTGTGAATAGTCCAGGGGCCTTTGTGGCTGTGTGAAGTGACTGCAGTTTCAAAAGCCAGCTTCTTTAAATGTTTCTGAACCAGAAGTTACTGTTTCAAAATGTACTTCCAGATGTGTACTCTTAGTTTTAAGAAGATCAGAATTTATCGCGTAAGGAGACTTTTTCCCCCTTCCCCTCTTTAATTTCATGTTTAACTAAACGTGTGGAAATAAAGGTTTTAGAAATGCGCAGTCTCCTGTGCAAGAAGAAATGGTGACTTAATGAGGGGAGGATGAAGCATGGATTGAAAACCAGTAAATGATTTACCAAATGATGCCCCCTCTTGCACTTTGTGCTTTGAATTTAGGTTTTCTGGCAAAATCTTTGGTAGATTTAGAGATTATGAGTGATTGCTCACACTGTGATTCCACAGTTAGTTACTATGGCACATTCCGTGCATTTTTGTAATATTTACCATGGCATTAAAAAGCAGAACAAGGAGATTTCATGGTTCTAGGTTAAGGGTGTTTCTGTCTAATTTAGACCCCTGCTAGCTGTAGGAACGGTACCTATTTCATGTTACAAAGCTTGTAGGATCTCCAGTGTTTATTTTACCAAGTTTAAGTCAAGGTGAACATCTGCAGTTCTGCTATTAGAGCTACAATGAGGATTTTAACTGGTTCTGGTACAGTCTGATACTGTTTATTGTACAAGAAAAATACTACATGAAGTTACAGACTAGCCATTGTTTTCTCCTGATCACAGGTGATGAATCAGACCTGAAAAGAGCAACAGGTGGTCTTGGCACTGCTATTTCTTCCAGACAGTGAAATTTTAAAAAGGCTGGGGGACTGTACGTGTGGTCTTGGGAATTTGCATTATGTCCCATTTAAGTGATTCCACGGGAACACCACAGCTGTTTTGAACACACAAAATGTAATTTTCTTCTTTGGGTTTATAGCAAATGCTGTGAGATGCTTCACATTTCCAATAGCAATGGCTTAGACCTTGTTTGCCTGGAAGAAAATCAGTGCAAGTCTCTGGTATAACTGAATTATTCCAAAAGACATGCACACTGTTCTGGAGTAGATTGCAAAGTGATCCAAAGCAGTGTAGTCTGTGACAGCGTTCCTCATCAGGTTTTATGTAGATAAGGTCTTGAATCCAATTTCACAGCTTGTCTGTGTGTCATTTAGGAAGCTATTCAATACCGTATTTGCTGAAAGATGTTGTTTCTGTCAGAAAGCAAAATTCAAAACATTCGATACACTGCCCATTTCATCCTGAAGGACAGAATGGAGTCATCTTTGTAAAACTGACCTCTAAGAGTATTCCAAATACTTATCCTTTTAGCACCTGAAGCTGCTCTAGATTGTATGGCTGTAACACCTGCTGATTTTCTCAGTCAGTTGTGCATATGTACCTATTAATAGGATTTACAAATCTAGATATTCTGCTCCTTCATCCAGACTCTGCACTGTTTGGCCTGAAAAGCTTCCTGAGATGGTTGGTACAGTTGCAGGGCAGGATTTGTCACTGCAGGTGCCGCGAGCAGCGAATGGAGACTCGCTGACAGTAAATCCAGGCAGAGCTGTTAGTGCACGGTAACTCACTGGCTGTAGCCTTATAGCAGAGTCTCTCTGGTCCCTATGGATCATTGGAGGGCTCTGCATGTCAGCTGCATGCACACGCATCTCCTTGCCAAAATCCTACTCAGAAAGCATGAGAAATTCACTCTTGGTGTGGGTCTCGGACCATTATGTGACCTCCAGTTTCCTTTATGAACTTTGCTCACTTCAAACACTGTGCTTAAGGACATATCTGAAATGAATACCAGTCTCTTACTTTAAACCCACGTTTTTATTATGCAGTCTTCCCATTCCTATTGCTCACTTCACTGCAGTGTATGAGTGTCTCCTAAGCACTCCCAGACTTATTATATTTTTTTCTCTACAAGAGAATAACATCCAAATTCAGGTCTTGGTTTGCTCATTATTATTTAGCTTCCTGTAAGCAAATGTGGGGCAATTAAACCTTTGTGTTGAGGTTACGAATTTCAGATCCGGGATTCTTTCCAAAAGCCAGTAGTGTTTCTCTCATTTTCTCACTTGGCTGAAGAAGAATTATTTTAAATGAACCATACAACAGATGGCCTCCTTTTTGTTGTTGTTTTTTTCTTTTAGGTCATTAAATGCAAGGCTGCTGTTGCCTGGGAGGCAGGTAAACCTCTCTCTATTGAGGAGGTGGAGGTTGCTCCACCAAAAGCTCATGAAGTTCGTATCAAGGTAATTAAATCAGTTGTTAGCTGTATATATTGTATTTTAGGAAACTAGGTAATAAAGATGAGCAATTTGTTTGCCAACAGAAAAAATATTGAATAGATAGCATTAGTTCATTAGTATGTCAGCTGGCTTTACCAAGAAGAAAATTATTGTATTTAGATCTTCTGTTTATGAAAAACACTTTTGACTTCTCCTGGTTTCACCCTAATGGCTGCCCAGTCTGGTCTAAAGATAATGGCTAATCTTGGGGATCACTTCCAGTTGTTACAGACTAAGCTCCCACAAAACATCTGGACTGGGAACACCTTTGATCTTGTTTGAAGGGCAGCAGCTTGTGAGTTATTGCAGCTGTGTAACATGCTGGGTTTTACTTCGGTCAGGCCATAAGTTACAGCTGCTAAGCTGTGATGTGTCTCTTGGATTCCCTAAACCCAAATTTCTGATTTCATCAGGATTTTCCAGTAGCCTGTATCTGCCAAAAAGTATACATTAAGATGAAACTTGTTTCAGTGCAAAGTGCATAAGACTTCTCTGCATAGTGCGTAAGACCATGGATGTATTTATTTTATATAAACTGAATTAATGCAGTACTGAGAGGTCTGTGTGGTCTCCTTGGTAATTTCACCTTTGAGAGACTTGGTTCAAATCTGAGATGCTAACCTACTTTGAGATGGCTTGGAGTACTTATCTCTAGCTTTAGGAAATCACATCATCCTTTATCCTTTTCAATATCAGAATTTAATTGATGGAAATCGTAAAAATGTACTATCATGACTTTATTTTTTCAAAGTAAGAAAAAGTGCCTTGCCAGGAGTTTAAAGTATGTAAGATGCCAGAAGTGGTAAATTTGACCCATCTGTTGTTCTGAATTTCTGACCCAAGGGAATGACTTAGATCTGTGCTACTGTTCTGTTCTTTGGCTTGTCTCAGATTATATATTCCCTCACAGATAGTTGCCACTGCTGTCTGTCACACCGATGCCTATACTCTGAGCGGTGCTGATCCTGAAGGATGTTTCCCTGTGATCCTGGGACATGAAGGAGCAGGAATTGTAGAGAGTGTGGGGGAAGGAGTAACAAAAGTAAAGAAGGGTAAGAAAATATCTTAAAATTTTTCTGCCTTCCTTAAAAGTGTTACTTTATTTCAAAGCCAACTGTCAGACTGGGCCACTGAAATGCTGTATTGCAGGATTTAATATGATGTTTTATTCTGGGGTGAATGCACGTGTAGATTGCTTTGTCTGTGAGCTACAGCACTAATCTATTCAATATGCTCTTGGTTTAATGCTTGCAGGAGCCCAGCATACAAATTTCTTCGTCGAAATCAGATCAATATATAGTTAGAAGAGGGTTGGGTTTCTTATTTTTTCAAATGGTAGTTTTTATCTGTTGGTTTAATTAAAGGGCTTAAAGTGTTTAATTATGCCTTTCACTGTTGATTTGGGGTTGTTTTGATTTATAGTAACTTTGCTATTTGTTCTGGCACAATGAATTTCTGATGGGCTGTCTGCTCAGACATGGTTTACCTAACACTCCATATACCTGTATACTGTAAACAGTTTTTAAGACACCAAGGTTTACGTGAACACAAGTTCACATAAAAACAATGACAATTAACTTCATTTTTTTTGAGAATGCCTTACTGATGCAATAACTATGCACACAATATTTTTTCTTAGGGGACACTGTTATCCCTCTATACATCCCCCAGTGTGGAGAGTGCAAGTTCTGTAAGAATCCTAAAACAAACCTGTGCCAGAAGATAAGGTCTGTATGGCTTTTTTTTTTTTTTTTGATACACAGTATTTGTTCAATGTATACCTGTTTTAGTTATCAAAAGTAATTGACAGGAGTTTTCTTTGAAGAATAAATCTGCTGGTGCATCACTTAATGACTTGGAAATTACATGTTTTAGGAGTCAGTTACGCACTATTTTCCATTCTTCCTTAATTTTTTTTTCTTTACTTCCCCTTAAATAAATCTGTTTCTCTGTTCTCATGTATGTGAAGGTGTAAACCGCTAGTTTTGTCCCCAGGTTTGAAAACATAAATGCTCTGACTCCATATTTAATCCGTACTTAAGGGAAGCTCTTTAGCAATTTAGCTCTTGGGAATGAACACCAAAGCTTTCAAGTGGTACAAAATTATACCGACCGCTCTTTTTTTCCTTAACACTTGTTTCCCAGATAAATATCCAGCTCCTATTCTGAAAAAAAATCTCACAAACCCAAACAAAGGCCCCAGTGACATCACTGTCAGGTGTTATTTAAGGGGAGGGTGGTGAAGGAGACAGAGATGGTGGTGTGGTACTGAGGCACAAGGAGTTAGCATTGGCAGCTAACATGGTCAGCATGTTAGTAAACTCCATTTCTTTCACTGCTTCCATGGAGAAAGTAATAGCATGAAGTTTTAGGAGTTTAGCATCTAATTTCTGTGAAGTCCTAGGTTTATTGAAATGGTTTAAATATAAAGGTGCAAGGAAGCAGCTGCCTCTCTGTGCTGCTGAGTGGATACTGTCTGGTGAGAGTATTTACTCCTTAAAACACTGACTGCACTTTCCTGTCTTTGCCTTAAGAATTACTCAAGGGAAGGGAGTCATGCCTGATGGTACCAGCAGATTCACGTGCAAAGGAAAGCAGATTTACCACTTCATGGGGACCAGCACCTTCTCGGAGTATACTGTGGTGGCTGATATCTCAGTAGCCAAGATAGATGCTGCAGCACCTCTGGATAAAGTGTGCCTGCTGGGTTGTGGCATCTCCACTGGCTATGGGGCTGCTGTTAACACTGCTAAGGTAAGGGCTCTGGTTGTTGTACACATACCTTAGGGACCAGATTAGGACTGTAAACATCATGTACCAAATCTGTGTTTCTTCTTTCTCTTCAACTGATCCAGTTTAGCCAAGAAATTTTAACTTCTTCATAGAGGCCAGATCAGGTTAGAAGAACCTAATGCCCTTTAGAGGAAATACAGTTAAAGTATTCTGCATCCCTTTTGGTATCAGTTTTATATAAATTACTTTTCCAATTTCTCTTCCTCTTGCTGCAAGTCATTCTGATGGTTTGAAGCTCATGGTGACAGTACACGAGTCTAGGGCTGGTTATAGAAGCAGCGTCTTCGAGCAAAAAGAAAAGCTTCGTACCTGAACACCTTTTCGGATGTAATTTCTATATAGTTTCCCTTATCCAAGTGATAAAGTCTTATAGCCATGTGTATTTGCTTCCATTTTTTCCTTTATTAGACTTCTTAACCTGTGTTTCCCACTGATACGAAAGGATAGATTTTTTTCTCCTGCTCATGACTCTGTTCTTATTCCTAGGTGGAGCCTGGCTCTACGTGTGCTGTCTTTGGTTTAGGAGGAGTTGGGCTGGCAGTTATTATGGGCTGTAAAATAGCAGGAGCATCCCGGATCATTGGCATCGACATTAACAAGGATAAGTATGCCAAAGCCAAAGAGTTTGGAGCTACTGAGTGCATCAGCCCTCAGGACTCCCAGAAGCCCATACAGGAGGTGCTGGTTGAGATGACCGATGGTGGTGTGGACTATTCGTTCGAATGCATCGGCAATGTCGGGGTCATGGTGAGTGCTGCCTGACAGGAATGAGTGCCCAGAGGGAGGGACTAGGCAGCTGCCACTTGGCTGCTGCTAAATACCAAAATGAACTGCTTTCTTCTTACAGAAAACATGCCACATTCATTAGGTGTTTTTTTTTTTTTTAAGTAGTAACAATAACTGCTATGATTGGAAAGGACAACTTGTGTTCAATCCTAAGTACAGAATGAAACCAGCTGCTACTTCTTGGGTTGAAAATGGCACTTATAATTTACAAACTTCTTTTCCTTAATGGGACTTCTATGAAATCTTGAGTTCTTCTATGTTGACAGTTGAAAAATTCGCATGAAAATGTATTGTACAATGAACAGTGAAATCTCAGGGACTACTCAGTATTTGCCTAATTCCTCAAGTAATTTATTTCACCTTTGAAGTGCAGAAGTATTACTGAATGGAAGGCTGTGTTTTCAGGAATTACAACAGCATTCCTAACAGTCAGTAACATGGTCTGTGATTACAGTTTATCCCAGCTCTCAGTGGCAGTTCAGAGTGACTTCTTTGGAAGCCAGATGAGATATAAAAAGTGCAAAGTGAACTTTTAACAGTGTAAGGAATCTAAACCAATGGAAAATTTAATGTAATTTTCAGTGTGTTTATTGTTCCTTAAATACTGATGTGGTGATTAATTAACTGGGGGAAGGGAAGTGCAACCTGTCAAAGCAGCATAGACATTAGCAATAAATGTTCTGCTTTGTCCTGTGTGTCTGTGAAGAGGGCTGCCTTGGAAGCCTGCCACAAAGGCTGGGGAGTCAGCGTGATAGTTGGAGTAGCTGCTGCTGGCCAGGAGATCTCCACACGGCCATTCCAGCTAGTCACTGGGCGTACATGGAAAGGGACTGCATTTGGAGGTAACTCTCTTTTGGTATGGGGATAAAATTAACTGCCTGTGGGTTAAAGCAGGGAAGAACACACCACCTCATTTTTGCTTGTGCAAGAAATGTACTACTGACAGGCTATTCATAAATGCTGTGTTGACACTTAAGAGACAGACTTTTAAAATCTGTTATTCCTACAGACAGCATATAAATTAACACATTGGTATGATATCTCACATATTTTGAAGAGGGAGTATATCTATATGCTATTCAATGTTAAAGGAATGGTACAGAGAGACTGCTTTATTACCAAATGAAGGTTTGGTTCAGTTTGATCCAGTGAAAGGACCTACTCTTTGGGGAGATGGGAACTCACTTCAGTATGTTTGTGTTGCTTAACCACTAAGCAAGTTGTGGGGATAACATGAGAATGTGCTATAGAGACTTTAAAATAAAAAGTAACAAGTGCTTGATAGACATTTTCTGCTGGCAAACCAAAAACACATTGAGATTTTTACAGACACTGGTGATTTGGGGATTCAATAATTGAAGTCCATGAAAGTATTCAGACTTGGAATTATTACACTGATCTTTGTCCATGTAATGCAAATCTTAATTGGGCTATGAAGATACGCAGGAGGGCGGATCAAGATGCTAAGGGTATGTTTTCCTGGGTGAGGGCTGCTGTTGAATGCTGAAATAGCTGGTGAAAGATCTGTGTGCTTTTGTATGTTTGGCTTTTGCCAGACCTAGCTGTCTTTATGCATTCCTGGGACAGGAGGGACTAACATGTTGCTCATCTCGGCTCTTTTTCATATTGATCGCACAAGTGCCTGTGTAAGAGTATTTTTAATTTTCTGAGATGGATGGAAAGGGGAAAAACCAAGGCATGCTTTCTTTCTTTCAGGCTGGAAGAGCGTAGACAATGTGCCAAAACTGGTGACTGAGTACATGTCCAAAAAGATCAAGGTTGACGAGTTTGTGACTCACACCCTGCCTTTTGACAAAATTAATGAGGCTTTTGAGCTGATGCATTCAGGAAAGAGGTAATGTTCATAACATTGAAAGGTGTAGAAGACATTTCTTGATGAAACACCGTCAAAATACAGGTTCCCTGCTCACTGTCATGTTTTAAACGGTGAGGCTAAAGGGTGACATACACCATGCACATTCATTCTGAGATAATGACACTTTGTCTGGGCTTCCAGACACATGCTAAACACAGGCAGAGAAGAAAGCAACAGTGTAAAAGGGAAATATATGTCTGTAAAGCTCATAAAGGGAACAAATCAGTCTCATGCTTTCACCATGCCTAAAACATTCTTCCTCACAAAAAGAAACGTAAAGAGAATGAAGGAGAATTCACATTAATACATTTTTACAAGTCATTAAGCTATTAGTCTATTTTAATTACACAGTGGAATTCAGTGGATTTTCAAATTATTTAGGGTAGATTACCAGCACAGTCACTTGAAATTGTATTTTCATACCTTACATTGCAAAAATTTTTTCCCCTCTAGTTTGAACTGGGGTAGAAGGTTCATATGATGGGTTTGTACTTATTCACACACAGCATTTCCTGCTTTTATTAAGATAAATGGCAATTTGGACTGTTTATATTGCAGACTTGGGCCATAGCTGTATAAAGTTTTCTAACGAGACCCAATGCCATTACATATTGAAGCAACCCTACTGCTGGTTAAAAAACCTGCTGGATGTGTGATGAGCCTTGCTGCACTTACAGCAGTGTATTTTGCAAGTACTGATCAACTGCAAAAGCAGTGCAAAGCAGGGTATTCTGATCAGAGAATATGTTTGCACTAATGCAGGCAACTGTTTATCCATATTTAGATTCATCTGCAGATGGATAAATAGTTATCAGCATTATCTCCAGAAACCAGCATGGTCTTTGTATTTCATCTCAATCTATGTATCGTATATAACTTTCTCAAAAGTAGTAAATTTATGTGCTTTATCTTATGATTCCTGTTTTGGATAAATTGATTAACAGTAACTGCATTTGTTAAATTGGAAACACTACACTTCTGCATATTTCATCCAGTAGTTAAACCCCTTTCCCTGTTACAAATTTCTGTATCGTTTCAGTGCTTTATTCTTACATGAGCATGGCCTTGGAAACTAATAATGAAAGGTACTGAATGTTTTCCAAGGAGGCACAAGGGAATGTCTGTCAATGTTACTGTTCCTGATCAATATTCTTGGCTAGCTACTGAAAACTGACACGTAGTTTAAAAAAGCATCCATTTTATTTTCCTGGAGGAGAGACTAAAAAAACCCCAAAGATAACAAGCATTACGAACCTATTTTCAACGAGAATTTTTATTATTACAGGCATAAGTGTAACTTCATTCTTACAAAAGTTAAAATACATCTCGCAATGAAAGGGAGGGGAGAGATGAGAAGAAAATGGGCTTGTAATTTTTTCCTTTTTCTTTTCCACTTTAAGCATTCGAACAGTCTTAAAACTTTAGAGCCAAATGTGGACCTACTTGGCCAGCAACACCGTAACTGCCTTTTTATAATGGAACTTTCGAGAGAAGATAGAATCAAGCAAATGAAAACTCACTGGGACTAGGAAGACTACATATTTTAGGGTGAGCATTCTGAGAATTAAGTAACAAAAAATTGTTAACTGTTGAATAGCATTACAGAATTAGTTCTGGTTGTGGAACTTCTATTTCTGTACTCATTCTTCAAATTCAATAGTGGCTAACTCAATAAACTTAATAAAAGCTTATTTTTAAACAGTGTTGGAATTACTGAGCATTAAGAGTGTGACTATGGTTGTTGTGTCTTATTTGTTTTTCTCTAGTGATTTTTACAGTGTGTTGTGTACATGGCAGAGGAAGAGCGTTCTTCAGAGTCAGTAGCAAATGATGTGGCATTCACTGCACAAGGCAGTTTGCTGAGCACAGCTGGGGTGAGAAGCAGCATTGATTTGCTGCATCTGTGCTGAGAGTGGCCTGAACTCCAGCAGTTCTCAAGCTTCTGAGGCTATTCTAGGACTACCATGGATGTAGCTCTCAACCTTGAAGCCAACTGTAGAGCAGAGTGTGGTTGGATATCTGACTTCAGTGTCCAGTTGTACCAATGTTTGCTTGGGAGGTTCATATTCTGCCTCATTTCCCATTTGTCTCATTGGCAGGCCTCTTGTAAAGATCATAGCATAGACGGCTCCAGTCACTCCAGTATGTCCTCCAAGACTTCAGTAGAAGAGTTTTGCATTTCTGTAAACTTACTGGCAAATGAAGAAAACATCATAGCCAACACTGCGAAAACAAGCAGTGTGGAATTGCTACCTGTAGTCAGAAACAGGATCCATGCAACTGAAGAAGGAAATATTACTCTTAAAGCAAGAGTCTGCTCTTGAGGGGTGCAGGGGAACAACAGTGCAGAGCATTGTGTGATGAAGGCTTCAGGGGTTTGTGGGATTTTTTTGTCAGAGGGGAGGGGAGGAGTTGCAGGTTTTCTTAACTATTTGAAGTGATCTGACAGGATAATTTTGAAACGTGAAAGCAGTGCCCCACAGCCAGAAAAACAATGAAGAACAACAGAAAACAGACTGCGAAACAGAGGCAGAAAGACTAGCCAGTTACAGAAAAGTCAGATACGTGAAAACATAACGTTTTTCAGTGAACCAAGGACACTGATTAAGAGAAGTTTCATGTTTTAAAGAAGTCTGGTCAAAAGTCAAAATAACTGTTACAGAGAACACTGAATGCAACTGCAATCTTATTAGAAGAAATTCTCTCTGACCACTAACAACTACCTTACCCCAAGACATTGCTATACAGCTGGGACCATTACATCTTTTCAATCTGTCATTAAAAAGATGTCCCTAGAGCATTCTGAAAACAGTTGAAGCAGCTGCATTTCTACCTTTCTTTCAGACAATAAAGAACAAATGTGAATGTCCTAAGAATTCAATTTTGAGCATTAGGAATAAATAAAAAGTGAATTTGTACCAGAAAAGTGAGCCCTCCAACATAGCAGTGAACTGATTCTCAGTACCTTGTAGCTCCAGAAAGGCTGGCCAAACATCAGGAAATTCAGCAGAAAACTTGCTGTTAAGCTGTTCCTGCAAGAGTACTCTATAAATACAAGGTATCAATACAGTATTAGCCTAACATTTTGGCAAAGTAACCCCCTGGCTGGATCTACCAGATTTTAAAATACTTACACTGGAACAGTTGTTCCTCTATGCTGCAAGGACTAGATCAAGACCATGCAACCACGTCTGCATTACACTGAAATGCAGATTCTCTCAAGTAATAGAGTGTTTGTGGGAAGCTGGCTTTGTAATACCACAGCAAGTGAATGAAAAAGACATTTAGTGATACCAGAGCATGTGGCTCAAAGACATGCAGCTTCTCCCCAGCCTGAAGAATTGATGTCCTGGCCCCTATGGAGCAGAGCTGCCAGACTACTTTGTCCTGCAAAGCACTTAATTGAATGGAGTGCTTTGCAGAGAGAGACTCAAAACACAAGAGCTTGTACCTCACTTTTGGTGGTCAAGGTACTGTACTGAACTGCACCATCTACACAATGATAAGAACTTCAGTGGACAAAAACTCTCCACCAAATGACTGTACATCAAATGTGCATGTGCTCTGCTGGCTGTCATGTAAAATATGCAGTTTGTCTCCTCCTGCTGTTACTTTTATTCAACATTATCTATCAAATCTTCTTAAATATTCATATCAAGTTGCAGAAACAGCATGAAGAATTTTCACACTCTTACATGACAGTAAAGGGAAAATACCTTAAAAGATTGTTTCTGAATTAATTGCAGGATTGTGTTTTTGGCAAATATGTATATAATTTTTAAAAATAGCACTAGAAAGTAGATTTAAGTTGGGGTTTTTATTTGTTTAAGTGGACCACAACTTCTGTAAGAACCAAAAATAGTTAATTTCCCCAGTCCAGTCAGCACAAGTCTAATATGTCATGTTCAAGCAAAGACACAGACAGATAGGTGAAAATAGCTTTTCACAATATTTTCATTTAGTAAGTTTTGTTCTTGAGGCTGATGTGCCATATCATGTTAAAAGAACTGGTGCAGATGCTAATAAGCTTTCCATTCATTTAAAAATACTGTAATAGTATGGACTCAGTATAAGCAGTTACCATGCTGTGATTCCAACTTATAGGCAGAAATGCATAGCATCAGAGGTTGCCTGTATTAAAAATGTGCAGTGATAAACTTGGTTGTATTGGTGCACCAACAAAGAGGTATTCAAGTGCCACATCTGTGGTTTAAGGGTGATTCTAACTGGTTGCTTGCACCTACCAGTGAGACTTGCACTACCGCAAGCAAACCTGGCTATAATTGAAAATTCAATGTCTGGTTTTGGATTAAAAAAAAAGGAAAAAAAAAGTTCTTTCTGTTAAAAGCAGCTGCAACTTTTATTTTATAGACCAAAAATGAAGCCCCCCCCATCATACACACACGCATAGAAAAGGCAAGACCATTGTAGCCATTCAAGTGAATGATATGGTGGGCAAACCTCCAGGACAGTCATCTCCCCAATACATCTCATTCAACACAGGTAATTCCACTCAAGTACTACAGTCTGTTTTGTTAAAAATCTACACACACACACACACGTGCACGCACACACGCTCTATATGCATCATTTCAGGTCACTTTACTGCATAATTAAAACAAAAGTAATGAAAACATCGCAATTATACTCTTACAGCAACAGAGGTCTGAGGCACTGAGGGCAGAGAAGATATCTTCCAGCAAATTTTAGAGTACACAAGTCCAATTCTGTGAAGCACTAACCCTTTTCCCCCACCTAAATTCTGCAGTGCCAAGGGGAGCCAAGGGTATGCAGTACTTCATATTCTTGGGTCTGTGGAACAAATCCACCATACACCTTGTAAAAGGTGTATTTTTTGCCCATGATTGTATGATTTAATGTCTGCATTGGCTTAACTATTGCATTACAGTGGTGTAAGACTAAGTCTGCAATGGGGTCTGAAAATTTTTTCATTACAATTCAAAGAAAAAATTAATCCCCTCAGCAGAAACACCAAAGATGATGGAAGGGAAGCGAGCATGGGTTAAAAAAGGGATAGAGGAAGAGAGGCCTAGTCAATTCACTTTCCTTAACATAACAGTTTCCAGCTCCTCATTATCCATTAACAGAAAATAAAGGGATATATATACTAACATTGCCCACTCTATACCCAGTTTGAGGAAAAAAAGTTCAGTTTTCTTAGCTGCCCCCTAAGACTTTCCAAAAGCATGAAACTCACTCAACTGAGGGGGGGAGAAATGACCCGTTTAAAAATTACCAAAAGAAAAAAAATACAGCATTGAACACATTTCATTTTCACACACTCAGACTTGTTTTGAGATATATACTCATTTCACTGTAAGTCTTGCAAATCCAATTCCCCACAGCTACTGTGGATGTACCTTTAAAAAATGCCCCACAGTTAACACACGTAGGGGTCCCATGAATCATGGGACCTTTTTGGTTCTTGTTTCATTCCTTTACCTAGGCAAGTCTGACATATCAGCTTCACCAAGATTTTGGAGGCTGCCTGCAAGTACTGCTTCGCCAAGAAGCAGCTTATTCCAGGGAGCTGCATATAAAATGGAATTTATTGATTTTCTCTGTAGGAAGCCCGTACTATCAAATCTCCAGCAAGAAAAACTAAGTCCTGCCATTAACACAGTGTGTCACAATCACCACAGAAGCCATCAGCAGAGAGATGGGGACAGAAGGTAGCCTGCTCCCAGATGTGTGTGTCTTTCTCCCTTCTGTCCCCTTCTCAACTGATAAACAAGGCCCAGCCCATTAGAACAGTATCTGCAGAAGCAGGAGCAAGTCTTTGGAACTAGAAATGCTTAAAATCTCAGGTGCCACTTATATACCAAGAGCAACAGGGCACACTGAAGTGGTGAAAAAAACCTGGATCCCAAAATATCAAGTCCTGGTGGGAAAGGTTACCCACGCTTTGCTAGCTAATATCATGGCAGCAACAGAAGCAATTGTGGATCTAGTTGGAAGAAAGGTGCTAAAGAGATAATTGAAGAAAAAAGAAAGATATAGCATGAGTGTTGTAGGTAGGAGGAAAGCAGGAAATTCTTTAAATTCTTCTCTGCTTTTCCAGACATGGGGTCAGGTTCTTCAAGATACTCCTCTTATCTACAATCACTGAGAACAAAGTAAATGATGAAACCTTTCTATTCTGTACTCTTAAAAAAAATGCATAGTACAGAGACAAAAAATACAGGTATGTATCGTTCCAATCTCCCTGCTCAGCCTGGACTCTCACTGGGACATGAAATGGGGACGAATGCTATCCAGCCGCCGGGTCAGGATCTCACAGCCTGTGTCAGTGACCAGGAGCGTGTGTTCAAACTGGGCCGACCGCTTCCCATCCCTCGTCACTGCAGTCCAACCATCAGGCCACGTCTCGTCTTGCCAACCACCTAGAGACAGAAACCGTGACTTTTTGCCCATTTTTAAGTAGCAGATATTAGTTCCACAAAGAGAAGTGAAAAAAACCTGTCAACTATACAGAACAGAACCAGCACCCTATTCCATCATTACTTAAGAGTAAACAAGAGTAACCATTTTACTCTATTGCTAAATTGCTCACCTTCACAGATCATTGGTTCAATTGTAAATACATGACCTGGCTTCATGACTCCAACTGCCTTATTTTCTGCAATAAAATAAAACACTCAAGTTAGGAAAAGGGATACCATCTTAGCAAGTGAATTAATCTGTCCTAGAAGAATACAGCAGGAATACCGTAAAATCAGAAAAGCCTTTTCAAGATGCCCTGTTCATTTGTCCATTTTTACTTCTACATTAAGATTTCCTTTAATTATTTCCTTCTCCCCATCCTCCAACACTGCAACATTTACTCAAGGAGCTTAAAATTAATTGCTGTCTTTCTCTCCAACTAGAATTTCAATTCTAGGTCTATAAAAGAACTGGATAAGTATAATACAGGAATTTCTGCACACTTCATAAACATTAATAACCCACATAAACATCAATAAAAAAACACAATAAAAATAAGAAGCACTTAAGATACTCAGAGAAGGCTTGAAACATCCTTATTTGTTTCCACTGAGCCGTTAGCTCCAATAAATGGTCAAAATATGATAGCAGTTAGGTAATCGCATGATTCCATTTATGAAAGACACACTGCCGCCCTCATTACTCTGGGCAATGGGGTCATAATAGTGCCAGAGTTATAATGCTGTGTTCTTTAGCTAACATAAAACGGCAAGGAAATTCAAGGCATCCAGGACAACAACACAGGAGCTTTTTGATGTTATATGCTAAAAAATGTTTACGTGGAGGCACGTGAACTGAAGCACAGCACGACTCTAGCAGTGTGGGTCTGACTGAAGAAAGGCTTCAGCCCTTTTCCACTGCCCTGTTTCACCTAGGATGGCAGTGCAGCTTAGATGTGACTCAGCCTGAGAGGTGGAACAGACTCCAGGATTGCAACAGGAACCATCAACTCCAAGCTACTTTGCTGTTGTAGACAATTTGCATCAATTTTTACACACAGATTCACTATTCCCTTAATTGTGTAAATTTATTAAACTGCCTAATTCACCCACAGACTTTAAAAATCTCAGGCATCAAGCTGCCACAACAGCAACCAGGACATTAATGTTTTACTTAAATGGTCTTGTCTCTCTCCCAATCATCCACTGGTAGTTCTTGTCTCAATGCTTATATTTGAGTTTCTGGTCTTCTGCATCTGACCAAATTTTGTCCTTTATTCCCTGCACTTTTTGTGTTTTTGTTAGGCTTTTAAAATGAGCTTTTTACTTTTCAAACTCCTTTCACAGTAAGCCAAAAATAAGCAGCAGCATTCTTTTTTTTTTTTTTTCTCCAAGAGCCTGTAAGTCCCTAAGATCTTTCCACTGTTTTTGCTGTGAATCTGTATTTAAAAATATCAGAAAAAAACACACAGCATCTTTCTTTTTGGGAATGGGCATATTTGCTCAATGGGGAAAAAAAAAGTTCAAAGTTCCAAATAGCCAGAAAAGATAGAAATTTCCTTTTTCTCGGCATGAATTTTAATTGGTATAAATGCTCTCCATCTCCAAAGAATCCAGATTTTCTTCATTTTACACAACAAAAAGTAAACATCAGGAATTTTGATGCCCCTTTACCCCACAACTAACAGATTCTCTCTGTTCTCTGAAAAAAATAACTTGGGGAAATGGCAACGTGAAAAGCCAGGAATCAATAATCTACAACCATAATGTGTTAAAGCTCATTAGGAGATGGGAAGATGGAAGCATCTGTCAGGGCTGAGGAACTAAGTGTCCTATCAGGGAAGCTTTACAGTTGAAGTGGGTGTAAACTGTTCATCACAGCTTCATTGGTATTTACTCTATTCTTAGTTGTCCACTAGTACTTAAGGTTCCCTCCTTTGCCTCTGTGGATACTGTTTCTTAGTCCTGCTGGAAGAATTGTTATGGGGCCATGGGCATTTCCAAAAACCAATACTGCTGGGGAGGTTTCCAGGAGCACCAGATCATAACACTCAAAGGAAGAAAAGTAAAAAAACCAGGATCCAGAGTCAGACACAACACCCATCTATACTATTCAAAAAGCTTTTTATTTACACCTGGAAATGGCAGTAAGTTTTTGCTTAGACCTTCTAAGGAGAGAAACATTTGCCTGTTCATGTCAGACAAGAATGTCCAAGGGAATTCAGTTAAGAATTCAGGCAAAAAACTTTGAGCACTTAACCAGTACAGATGAGACCTAGCACTAACCTTTGGCGTAGGCACAAACTGTTTTGTTATATAATATCTTCACCTTATTTAGGTTCATAAAGGATGCTATAGTCCAGAGTTCAAAAAAGAAATTATTTCCCAAGTGCCAAAATGCTGAATTAATGGCTGTCAGGCAACATGCTACCTTAATAGAATATAACCAAGAAATAAATTGAATGCATTCATTGCAAACCACTTCTTGTCTAGGGAACAGCACCAAAGGAATGAATACTCACTGGCATAATGTGGCACATTAGGGGCCGTATGGAAAAGTTTATGGATTCCATGCCCACAGTAGCTCCGAACTACTGAAAATCCATTTGCTTGAGCGTGTTTCTGAATGATGTTTCCCAGTTCTCTGTACCGAACACCAGGTTTTACTGCAAAATTAAAAAGATACAGATGGAAATTTAGGGAGCTTTCTTTCAACATAACTAACCATTAAACACCATCTCTGTAGCATTCATGGCTTGTATGTCCATCTGCTCTATGATCAATTAATCCACTAAGTGTATGAGTGCAATAACATGAGAGAGTGAGGAAATGGGTCTCATATAAAAGAGAAAACAAGAGAGAAAGAAGAAAACTCCTTTTTCACAAGAACACTACTGTCTTCCTTTCATGAAGGCAAGTGCTCTCATTAAAAGGATGTCAAAGTTTGAAATTAAAAATAACAAAAGACTTTCAAAGTACTTGGTAAGCTCTTGCACCCTAAGCTGCATTACTTCTTGCAATGAATGTATGAACTATATTTTAATATACTCTTATCTATCTACTATTATGTGGAAAATGTACACAAAGGACCAAGAAGGGGGGGGGGGGGGAGGATAAAAAGGAAAACAGGTATCTCTACTCCTGGACAAGATTCTCAACGGCAACACTACAGCAAATAAGTACGTTCATATTTAGGGCTAACTTCTTTGACAAGCCCTTTAGGAAGCCTTAAAGAGTTTGAAACACATGAAAATAGTGCAAAAAATTCACTTTGAGCACTTGGACAAGGGAGTATTAATACCAAAAAAGCAACGTTTCATCCATCAGCTAATGGAGATTCATAAGAAACACAACCTTGAGTCACTTCAAATAAAAGTCGTGTAAATGCTTTATCAAGACCATTCACAACTCCCTGAGTGTATATGTTGTTCCTTCAGGAGCCAGAAGTCGTTTGGTTGTGTGCAGCCATCTTAAGCAGAGTTCACATAAAGCTAAAACTTTACATTAAGAAACCATTTAGTTTAATTCTCTGCTAATGAAAACAACTAAAAATGAAATCCCCAAGTTGAATTTACAGAAACTAAAAAGAAATTTAGATTACTGGAATGTGCATACTTTTCCCAAAATTAAAAAAAAAAAAAAAAAAAGTCATGCTGGGCAAGAGATTAATTTGTTCATTTTGTACCATCTCCCTTGAGCCTGACAGTACAAGCAATTCATTTCAATGCAGCCAGGAGTCCTCTGCTTCTTTCTCATACAGTTCTCCTAGTCAGAGCTCTGCTGGTCCAACGCCAAGAAATTAAGATGATTTAAAGAAGGGAGAGATGACCCCTTTTAACAGCTGAGACACTTGCTGCCAGAGTCCCTACTTGCAGGCAATGTCTAAAATGCATTAAAAACCTGTTACAGCATCTAAAAAGATGGTAAAGAAAACTTATACTGAGAATTTAAATCTCACTACAATGAATGCAAAGGGGAATTTCTGTCAGTTTATATATCAAAGCTAGGATACAAAAGATAAGAGAGAACACATGTAACATTTGCTATAAAAATAAAAGTACAGAGCAAAGATAAACATTGTTCTGGTTTAGTGCTGAGAAACAAAGCAGTGATTTCAGAACACTAATCCCACATAAACATAAACTATTTTCTTCACAGCTCAACTCTGCAGTGTTTTTTTGGATCATACAATGGATACACAAGACCTCGTTCCTATGGATGACATCATTCCTATGGATTTCTGTCTCTTCAGCTTGGCTAGCTATCTCCAAATTATTAACCAAAGTTAAGTGTATTAGAATTTTTTTTCATATGTTTTTGATTAAATGCAAATTTAAAGCCTTCCTATACAGCACCTTATACTTTGGTCCTTAGAGGCCCTGAGGTGAGTAAATTTTATTGGGGATTCTAAGAAGCTGCAGAGTATAAAAGATACAGATGATACAAGTATTTCCAGGGACTTGGGATATTTTTGTTTTGTTTTGAGAACATGACACTCTCTAGTTACCTTTCTATCTCCTTGTATGCCTTGATGCAGCTGTCCTGAGTTAAGAACTAAGCAGTAGTTCTGTAGGTACTGAAGGATATGGATCTGTCTTCTCTGACACACGGCCACAGCTGAAAATCAAGTTCCTAACTTGCTTTATGAAATAGCCATCGAGTTTGGCAGGGGTAAAGAGGTATATTTTACCTTATTGGTTCACTGTGCAACACCATACAAATTACAAATGTAAGGTTTTCCAAAACACACTTTGTTTGTCACATTCTCTAAGCTACTCACATCAAGGATGTCTTACTCATCAACAGTCAAAAAAGGCTGCTTCCAAGTAAATATCATCATCTGCAGATCAGCTCAGCATCAAGTACATTTTTCTCATCAACCCACATTCCAAACAGCAGTTGCAACCACTGCCCACAGAACTGTGCCATTTGAAGGATCGCTGTATTACACATCCATCATCTGCTGGTGACAACACACCAATGCTTCTGAGTGCTGCAACAGAAGTCACTCTGGGCAGTGGCAAATGCCAGCAATCATGTTTGAGAACCAAAACCTTAATGCTTCAGGCTCTGGTCAAAGGGTTTACCTGCATCAATGGCTTGCATTAGGCACTCGTAAGTTGTTTGGACAAGTCTCCTTGCACCCTCATCAACTTCTCCAACATAAAACGTCTCGTTCAGATCTCCGTGATAGCCGTTGCGGTAGACAGTAATATCCACTGCAAAGAACACCAGACACGTGGAAAGATCAGCACTTCTTGCCTCTTGATTCGTGAAAGGACAAACATCAACATGTAAGAATGGGGCATACTAATTGTGAAGTCAAGATTACTGCGCAAGAATTCCAAATGTAAACTCTTCCAGCAGAAGCAACTGTCTCATGCTTATCGTGTAAATTCTATGGAATTAATTAATAAGATAGTGTTTCACTGGTCAACTGTTTGATTTAATTTTAAAAAGAGGCAGGGGAAGAGGGAAGAGAAAAAATCCCACACCAATGCAACAGACACTGCAAGCTTACAATTGGCATTCCAGGAAAGAGAGGCTCTTTGCTCCATGGTGATTTACCTAGTTAAAATACTTTCTTAGAATTAATTCCAGCACTAATTAGGGAGATTAAATTTAAAAAGGTAAGTAATCATGCTTTTCCGTATCAAGTTGAGTTCCTGTGGTAGGATGAGTACTTTGGTGTTTTTAAGTCTTTGTCAGTCATCTGGTAGGTCTAAAAACTGCTAGAGCACCAAATCCACTAGAACAGTTATTGCACTGCTATTCATGAGGAACAACAGGACTCTACAGAAACCAGCAGTAACATATGCAGATAAAAGTGTTTATCAGGGCTCCTAAGCACAGAGTATAGACTACTTGTTGCACAGAGTCTGTCTCTATAGGCCACGTGATTACAAGACTTTGACACTGCCAGATTTGGCCAGGACATCTCACTTGGCAGACAGATCAGTTTTGTTTGTTGGATACATTCTCTCCAAGGTACTTTTTCTAACTCCTCTCTGTAACCTGTTTTCTTCCATCTTTTAAAGAGGTTTCTGAGCCACTACCTTACCAAAAGCAAGCCTAGTTCTTTCTCCTCAAAACAAAGCAGAAGGCTCCAAGCTTGAGCAAGTGCAGTCAGGGCAGGGATGTGGAGAAAGGTATGACTAAACCCTCCTACAAAAGGTGTTCTCTAGGGCTGAAGTACAGCCTTGGCATGCAAATAGCAGAGAGGCAAGGCACCATGTAGGTGAAGCCAACCAAGCTGATTAGAGGGATGGAGCACCTCTCCTATGAGGAAAGGTTGAGAGAATTCATATTGTTTAGCCTGGAAAAGAGAAGGCTGCAGGGTGACCTAATTGCAGCCTTCCAGTACCAGAAGGGAGACAATAAGAAACAAAAAAAATATAAAAGAGCTTTGGCACACATTGTTACATGTACTCTACGAGCTCAGAGCTATCAACCAGACTAAACCTGCCCTAGAAAGGGGCAGAAGTCATGAGGCTTGTTCTGAAAAGGCTGGCACCCACAGCACTGAGATGCAGACTTAGTAGCTATTATTACGTGCTCATATATATAAAATATTTGATGATCTAAAATTATTCCAACCTGCTTCTAGAGGCAGGCCAAAGCCTAGGATGTGCTGGGTGTTTATTTATGGATAAGAGAAAAGCAAAGCAATGCAATAAACAAAGGTGCAAGTGTTTGTACAAAACAAGTATCATTAATTTTCACTCCAAATCAAGAAGAAATGAAAGTGAAAACAAAAAATGGTCAAGTACTTTATGAAAGTATCCCTCACCACCCAAGAAGGAAGCTCAGTAAAGGATATGTTTTTCAATATGCACCTACACAATGCCTCACCATTAGGATCCTTTACAGGCATCATAATCGTCATGTCCGTAGCAAAACTGTGAGGATCTAGATCCATCTAACTAAGAATTCACACAGAACTCATCCAGTTGAATAATTCAATACACATTTTATTCACTATACATACAGACTGGAACAACTAGAACGTAACCCACAAGTGCACTATACTAATGCACAGATCAGGGCAGAAGAATTATAGAGCTCTTAAAGTGGACCAAACTTTTGAAATTATTTTATTAAATAAACTCATTAATTTAAGTATGTAAAGAGCTGAGGTTAATTAGTAAATGGGAACAAAATCCTCTCTTAAGTACCTATTCCAATCACATTGCCTGCTTGTGAAATCTCACCTTACTGCATAGTTTAACTGGACAGAAGGAAGAAATGCTGACGGTCAATTTTCACAGCACTTACCATTAACAATATCTCCCTCCTGCAATGGCCTCCTGTCAGGAATTCCATGACAGATCACTTCGTTCACTGACGTACAACACGACTTGGGGAAATTATAATAATTCAGAGGGGAAGGATAGCAATTCCTTGCAATACAAGCCTAAATAGAGAAAATACAATTTACACTTTACATTAATAAGTTCTGTACAAAGAAAAAATGTAGAAAAAACATACAAAACAGCTTTACAGCAATAATCATCGGCTGAAAAGCAGTGACTTGAAACAAAGACTCTTCAAGCATTTTTTGGCATTACAGTATTTTGTTACTCTGCATTTCTTACCAGGAAGAAAGTAAAACTACTTGAATTTTGTTTCTGCTCATTTTTATGTTCAACTATGAATGCTGAAACATCAAAGTTTAAAACAAAGCATGGCAATAATTACTCAGCTAAAAAAACAGTAATTTTCAATTACTGCCTTTAAGCACCTGGTCTAAGACACTTAAGTATTTTTGCAAGACACACAAGCTGAACAAAGTAACATTAAGCACCACTCTCACCCCTAGCTTTAAAACCTTAAGCTGCTTCCCTTGCACTCTAATAACGTTTTTGGTGTTTTTGCAAAACTGACCCATTTTATATACACTTACATACACAAACATACATACATACATTTTGTGACATACTGAGCAAAATACTGAAAAAAAAAATAGTATGCGACCTTTTTTTTTGTTTAAAGAAAATAATACTGTTTAAAAACCACAAAGTACCAATTAAGGATATCAGTCAGTATCAACAATCTGCCAAACAAGTTTTCAGAAACTGCTGAGGGGGGGTAACACCATTTTAGCTACCTGTTGTTCATATCAGACATTATACTGAAGCAGATAATTTGGTTTTTAATGCAATTCAACAGAAATCTCTGGCCTAATGAAACCAGAGTAAGTTCCTTACAATCTTGGCTCAACAGCTGCAAATGCAGGTAAAAAGAACCACAAAGCTCTCTAATAAATTTAACTGTAACAAAATCGTTGTGTTCCCCACAGTGGGCAGAAACATCCTCAATTATCAGATTACATGATTCATAGAGAAGACAGCAAAGAAACAAAATTACACAATTCAAATATCTATGAACAGTTAAGCCAGGAAAATTCTTGAACATGTATTTCAAATACTTCACTGCATTGTGGCTTTAGTTTGTCTGACTGCACCAAAAATCTTGTTTGAGTTCTCTCTGAGGCATCTCAGTTCTGATTCCCAACTATAAATAACTAAATATTCTCCTCGGTACGTCTTAACCAACAACACAGAGCACAAGAAATCCATGGCCTACATATGATCTTCAATGGGTTTAGAAGAAAGAAAATTACATGATGTTAACTGAAAAAGCAGGTGAAGAAAATTAGAAGAAACCTGAAGCCAGAAATTATGGTAGCAGCTGATACAAAGAGAGACCCATGAGTTCCTAACTCATTTTGAACCTACCATTGCACTGGAGCACATTTCTACCATCTGCACTACCCACTAGCTTCAAACCAGGAAACAGTTCAAAATAAAGAAAAGGAATTCATGTAATGAAGAAAACCACACAACCATCATTTAAAAAAAAAGAGACAGAAGAAAGCACTTAGAAACACCATAATAATAATAAAATAATCTTACTAAATGGACAGCATGATCAATTTCTTCAGTAGTTACTCCTGGTTTCACCATCATGGCAGCAACATCCAATACTTCTCTAGCAAGCTGCAAATTAAACAATTTAAAATTTAAAATAGATTTACAATAGATGTATCAGCTTATTTTAAATTGATTTAAAATAGGCCAGAACTACTCTCCAGTAGATTAGCAACCCATTTTGACAGCTACACTGAGATCACCAGGAAAGCTGTGTGGAGTTGGGCTCTAGAAAGACTTTGAGATGTCTACAGGTTATATTACTAAGCCATCTCTATGAGATTTAAAAATAATTCATTTAAGATTTTGGCCACAATTTCCCTGAATAATATAATCTTAAATCAGACTACCTAAATACATTTCAAAGTTTAACTTTACGCAAAAGGAAGTGATTACAATTGAACAGTTTTTTGTCAAAAATTGTTAGGGATAGGCCTTTGTTTTGTTTTTTAGTTTTTACTTAGTACTAGCTCTAGGAGAGCAGAAAGTGCTGTTCTCATTTATGTGCTATAAAACATTCTTTAACAGTAATGATGTCTCAGACACAGATTGTCTTACTAGTAATAATAATGCCTTGAAACAGATAAAAGTCATCTTTCTGCTTGCAAAATAGTGTACTGTGAATTGGGAGTCATGAGGAGAGAAAAAGCAAGAAAATACCAAGTTTCCCGAACTATTTTTCAGTGCTCTAAAGTGGTTTGAAGGTTTTTACTCTCAAATGTGCTGTCACAAACTGGTAAAAGCACCACAGATTTTTAAAGAACAAAGGCACTTGGTAACAAAAATCAAAACCCCCTTACCCTACACACTACTCGCATCCCTTCTATATCCTCAGATGACAGTATTTTTATTTGAGAGGTTCCTTTTAAAGCCTGTTCTGATTCAGACATTCCTGAAAACAAAATGGGGAAGGTGGAGGAGAGGAAAAAAAAAAGTTATATAGAGAAGTGATTAATTACTACACAAGCCCTATCAAGCAATTTACTTAGCTTACCAATGGCAATGAAGCACAGACTTTCTCAGCACAGACTAAAGCAACAAACCCACCAAACCTCAGAATTATCATCGTTATCCAGATTAATTAGAATTCATAAGCCTTCCACAATACTGTAATGCCCACATATGCTCAGGAGGCCCATTCACTTACTGCATAAAAACAACCTTAAAAACAAGATTTACAAGGAATGATTTTATTAATAGAAAAGTATTTGTAGCTGCTTTTAGAAAACAATTAGTAATAAATACTATTTTAAAAGAACCATAAAGGATTATATGAGCTTGTGATATATCTGGTTATACTATTGCAATAATCCTCTGATAAAAACATGCAAATTCTTCCTACAAAATTCTGGGCAAGATCAGCTTTATAGATGAATGGCCTCCTAAAATACAGTATTTTGTGTTGTTAAAATACTTACATTCTGTAAACAATAACTAAAGAACAGCTTAAGATTAAAAAATAATGCTAACAGACTTTATAGTGTCTTTTGGGGAAAATGCAAAGCACCAATACTGATATATAAAGGGCAAAATACCAAAACAAACCAATAAGCAAGTAAATTTGAATGCATTCCCTGTGCGTCCAAAAATAGCTGGAACTCATACACCAGTTTTCTTTTGGGGGTTTCTTACTGCAGGGGTTTTTTTGTTTTATTTTATGACACATTTTCTACAGATACTGAGGCTACTGAGAACGGCTTAAAATTCATCTGTGACAGTCAACTAATTGCTGTTTGTTCTGAAGTTAACAGGACTAGGACTTGTATATTTGGAGTTTTTTTAATTCCCTGAACACATCTCAAAGATAACACATTACAAATTTCGGACTTCCAAAAAATACTTGTAAACCTTTTTGAAAAATCAGTTAGTTAACAAGGGGAAGAAGTGAGAAGAATAGATAAGAGAGGTTCCTTTCTCCAGTATCTCCTTCACGCTTTAAAGGTTTTTTCAATTAAAAGAAAAATTGAAAGCAAACGTAACACTCCATAGTTCTGAACTGTTTCAAGTTACCTAGTGGGTGATCAGCATAATCCGGTCTCTGAATATAACTTGGCACGGGTCTTGTTGGCGTCTAAATAAATCATAGTCAAAACTGGTTAGGTTGCAAGAACAGTTACAAAAACACATACCTATCCAGCAAAATTAAATACACTGGAATATTCCTAAATCCACTTAGAAAAGGTTGTAAAAGTATGCAAACACTGCAGAACAGTTCAAATTTTCATTTCTCAGACATTCTCCTGTTTCTCTTTATTGCTTTCATATTATACAACTTTTAATATCCAACTCCACAACTTTGTAAAAATCAAGCTTTTATGTGTCAAGTAAATCCAATTGGTTTTACAACATATTGTCCTTGTTACGTTGTAGTGGTTTTTTTCTGCTACTTTCCAGACTGAAGTGCACTGATTGCAAATACCTCCTTCTTCTCTCTGTCAAGATTACTATTTCTAATCATTGACATATTCACCAGCACTAGTTTTGTTGCATCAATCCCGCAGCAGTCAGAAGTCAAAAAAGCCAATATTCAGCAGTAACACCACTAAATTACTTGGCTGGTGAAATGCCCAAAACACTTTTCTCCAAAAACACTAACAAACACACATGGGCTCAGACTCTGTTCATTTGTTCTCTGATGAGCCTGTAACAGATGGACCAGACTATAGAGAGGATGCCACAAGGGCAGCATTTCTAGCACGAGCCAATTAGAAAAGACAAATGTAAGGAAAACAACATTATTCCTGTAAAAAGGCTTTGGCTTATTCCATGTACAAACTCATACCAATTTAAAAACACAGCTGTACTGAGGTCATCATCTTCTAAACCCACCTTTCACAGCCCAAGATCTTACTGACCTCTGTTATTGTTCACCATTCCAGTGCTGGAGATTATTACAATCTCCATTCTTTCAGTAGAGCTGCTCACTGGTTCACTCACCAGGTTATTTCAAACCATTTACATAAAATAATATAAATCTATTTATTTAATTCTAAATTAATTCACCTGAGTTTTTCTGAAACAGATTGCTCCATAATTGGAGAGGACAGTAAACAGCTAGGAGACATCATCTGAACTAACAACAGCTTTCTGGCAGAATAAATGTCAAAATATACAGCTAAAAGGTATGAGTTTAACCCTGCTACTGATGCACATTACCTCACAGGCACTTCTTTAAGTATACCAAGAGATAGAACAAGTCAAATGAAAATGAACCAGAGTAAGGACAGTCATACACGCCCATGCCATCAGGTTCAGACTGTTTAAGAAGTTTTCCTCTCTCAGCTAAGATGTGGGAGGTAATCAGGTCGTCAGGAGTGGTCCATTAGTTGCCACAGAATGTAGCAGTGCTGGAATATAGAGTGGCACCTACTGCTTACCAGTGGATAGTGTGGCCTGAGTTTACCAGTATATCGATAACCAGACCAGGGATTTGTGTTAACGTCACCTTCCAGGGTCCAGGAGGAAACTTCACGCTTAGCTTTTTCATCTTCTGAAAAGACAAGAAAAACAGGGAGGGAATTTGCAGCCGCAAAATCAGTCACACTAAGAAGTGTGGGGTCTAGAAAGTGACTTAGAAGTACGTGAGCCTAGATCTGATTCTTTCTGGCATTTTAGATACTGATACAAGAAAGTGTGAGCAGCAGTTATCATTTTGTACTGCCCGTAAGTTCTTCACATTCAAAATTCATATTCCTCTAACTCTATTCAATAGCAAACTGAGGAATTTCAGGAATGAATGCACAAATTAAGTCTAGTAATTGAGTTGTTCTTCATTTGCAGTTTTATAACCTCGTGCTTGTTTTCATTCCTGGGAAAAAGCATATTTCTACAGAGACACTATTAACAGTCTTGCACTGTAGATGAATGTTCCTTTCCTATGATCTCTCTTAGCACCCAGCGACAGAAATGACCTGAGGTGGGAAGAAGGCAACCCAGTTGTCAGTTTTACCACATGGAGCCTGCCACTCCTCCAGATCTGACGAAGAGAGTGCAGGTGCTGCCACCTCTGCCTTTCAGGACAGGCAGCGTGCACACCTTACAAGATGGTCCCAAACTGCTGAGGCTTCCCAGCTCTCTCGACCTTGTGAAATTCACATCTGATGTGGTTCAGTGATTGACTTCATTGACAAGTAACACAGTCCTAAGAGGGCAGATTGAAGGCATTTCCTTAAA
This sequence comes from Anabacerthia variegaticeps, assembly GCA_035583185.1. NCBI lineage: Eukaryota > Metazoa > Chordata > Aves > Passeriformes > Furnariidae > Anabacerthia > Anabacerthia variegaticeps. The sequence goes on along the minus strand of JAWWEW010000131.1, from coordinate 22,594,545 downwards.
GGCAAGCAGATTGCCAGCCTTACTAAAAGGAGAACCATTTACTCAGAAAGAGGAGGTAAGGGTTAAGACAGAGCATGGTAGCATTAATCTTTAACTTACAACATGATAACTTGTTTGTTTTCTCTTTTATATCTCACCAGGATGAAGAGATGGCAAAAGGTCTACCACAGAAAGCCCTAACGTGAACTCCTCAGAGACTCTGTGGCTGACATCTGAGCCATCTGCTCACATGACATTCAGTGTAGATGAACGACTGAGAAATAATAATTTAAAAATCCAAACTTTTTCATAGCCATGAAAAGTAATAGGCTACAGAATGCCAGCATAAACAATGACATCCCTACATTGGGAAGGCAGAAAGAAGGAATACATTTGTAATTGTCTGTACTCCTCCAACCTATTTATCATTCAACATTTACCATGAAAAAAGGAGCTTTATTGGGTTTTAGGAAAGGAGGTAATTTATTTGACAATTTGAATTTCTGCCATGCCACTTTTTAATCCTACCTCCCTTTAATGCAGGGCTTAATGAAGATAGGCAGGGTGATGGGGGAGTAGGAGGCAAGGGAGGCAGAACTGAGGTCTGCTCTCTCTTTGGTTTTAAACTCATGGATTATTTTCACTACTCAAGTAAGGCAGAATCTACCAGTCTACTTGTATTTGTTTGCCAGAGCTACCAGCTGTAACTAAGGCATACAGATACTCTTATTACCTCTACCTAAACTCAGCAAAATCCTAGCTAGGATACATCCTCCCATCAATGGCTGCACCATGCACACAAGATTTTCACTTTTTCTCCAAAGGGGTACACCCCAAATGTACAGAACAGCTGTACTCTGACTTGCTTACGTTCCAGCAAGTGTCTAATCAGAAAGACTTTGCATAGACCTTTCCCACTTTATTATCTTTTACTGCATTAGACACCAAAATGCTATGAAAGAACAGGCCTGGCAATGCCTCACAATAATATTATTCTCCTTGCCCTTTATTTATTTATTATATATCTCCTTTCCCTCTTTCTCTGTTCATATACCTGGCAATGTAGCTTAAGGAATAATTCACAGAAACAGAAAAGTGGACAGACACTCCTGTGTACTTCTGTCTCTGAAATTTTACAAGGCGCTTTAGATTCCCGCAAACTGGACAAAACTTCAGATATGCAGAGTCCAGTGCCAGATATCTTGAAAAAAAACCCCGATACCATTCTTAGGCAGAGAAGCACAGAACAGCTGAGGTTGGAAGGGACCCCTGGAGGTCATCTGGTCCAATCCCGTGCTCAAGCAGGGCCACCTAGAGCTCAGTGCACAGGACAAAACCAACACAAAACTATTAAAATGGATTTAAAAAAGATGAACTTACTTGCTTTTTTGTGTAATAACTTGTGAGTGGCCCAGCTTCCCTTAAAGCATTCCTAGAATTGCAAACAAAATATATGTGTTTTACGTAGCATTAACACAGTCATCCTCACATAATAGAAAAGCAACTGTATTTTAAAACAAAACTAGAAGACATTTTATTAACCCTTGTAGCAATATGCATGGAACTGCTAGTCTTAACAAAGGAAAATACTACACTCAAAAGTTTTTGAACCAGAATAGACAGAAAGTATAGCCAAACAGACACACCCATGGTAGTGGAACACATTAATCTAATCTTATACACTAAATACTGTCCCCTTATCATTTTAATGAGTAACTAAACACCAGGGTTGCTCCGAGTTGGTTGAAACTCGGAGTCTATCTCTGCACCTTATCTTACAGCACTGCAGTGGGCAGGATGGTCCTCCCTTGGCTCCTACAAGAAGACATCTCCTCCTGCTAATTGCGTCCCTTCTGCCTCCTTGTCCAGCTCAGGAAAGCAACAGAGGCCACTCAGCACAATCACAGGGGAATTAATGAAGTCAATTAAAGGGTGGGAAATGAGGGCTACTGAACAAAAACAGGAAATGGAAAAAACAAAAACCAACGAAGTTGAAATGGAAATCAAAAGACTGAAAGTCTGTCTTTTTCACTTCTTCCCAAGGACAAACAGAGCAATTCATGCAATGGACAATGAACCAGCAAAAGGGGAGATGGAAATGCTGGCAGCTGGAGAAGAATAAAGACTAAGATGAAGGAAATACATGAAAAAACAGAGATTTAAGTAGAAAAGCTGCAGAAGGCAGCATTAAAGGTGATGATTTAAGGTGCTAATTATAAATTACTTGGTTTTGAAGCAGAAATTCTAATTCAATGGCTGTGTGCACTCAAAACAACCATTAGGAAACAGCTAATTCCAATAATTTACAATAAAGAGGCAGGAAGCAAACTGTTTTCCTTTATAAGGAAAGACAATACTAATGCTGAATCATCATTGCAAAACTACCATCCAGAGCACACAACTGATTCAACCTAATCTATACAACACTCAAGCAGTCCAAGACAACAGATCTGTAAACTAAGCCCAGAATGTAACATTCTACCCCTGCTTCACGATTGCTATTGAGCAGTCTTAGCTGTCTGCTCCTGTAGAGCCACCTTCTCCCCATTTCCTCCTTAGTCTTGCAACCAGTAGTTACCAAATCACGTCCACAAACACATGGTGAAGTGGTGCACATGCACCCTTATGTTTGAAGAGACCCTGCTGCGTGCTGTTTCCCTCATTACTAAAACCAGTTGCTTGCTGTCTTCTGCTTCCAACACCATGTGCCAGGAGTGACCACGTCCTCTGGAGCAGCACAAGATGCACTGTGGTGCCATGGAATGGTCTGTCTGTGCAACAAGAGGCTCTTAAACCAACACTTCAGATGACTGACGAGAAAGTCACTTTGAACAAGCAGTAGAAGGTTTTACTGTACAAACCACTGCATACAGACTTTTGTAATGCATTGTTTTCTGTTGGAGAGCTGGGAGAAAAGGAGCAAGTTTTAACTGAGGCCTATTTTAAATAAAAAATTAAAAAGCTAAAAATGCTATTTTCAAGGATACTGGAAGCACTAGTATGATTTCAATCCCCTTTCAAACACAAGGTCTCTGTTTTGAAGCAGAAGAAGGATCACATAGCTAAGGACTTTGAGCAGCTACCAAGTCTGCAAACCTAGAACCCAGTCATTTGAATATCAAGGAGCATTTGGTGACTGAAGACATACATCAGCTGTGGTAATTACTGGTTGTAGATCATTCTCTCCTTCCTCATGAAATTTTGGGATATATTTTCCAGTACCATTCCTTTGTCCTATACCAACAGTCTTTCCTCTTTGACAGCCCATAACCAGAAAACACCAGGCAAACACTGCACCACCGACAGTACCAAAACCTGACAGGCTCCATTCTGGCATTTTATTTCCTGCAGCTGTGAACAACCTAAGAGGATCCTGCATAAGGCTGCCATACGCCTGAGTTTTCCCAAACATGTTTCCCCGATTTTACCTGCCCTCTATTTCCAGAAGAGCAGCAGCTCTGTCAGAACTCCTAGAGCGCAGCTCCACACGAGGTGCTGTAGACCAGGACATCCCAGACATGCACACTGTGTGCACATCCATCAACTGCAACAGGCACACGCAAGCAGTCAGCCCAAAGCGTTTTTGTGAGCACAGGCAGCTGTCATTTCACAGGTTGGAGAATCACAGCCCTGGCAAAAAAAACAATGTACCACTGCACACTGCAGGCTCCCTCACCTTATATACCGCAGACTTCCTGACAAGCTATGGAGGAAAGCTGCTCTTTCTCTCCATCTGGGCCACTTTCTGGAAAATTTTATGGAGAAAATTATGCTTTTTCCTGAGCTTTCTTTTGAAACATTCACTTCAATCTTCCTATTACCATTCCTTCTCCTAACAATTCTTCCATGTTCCTATCCCCCTATACAGGTCAGGATAGGAAATTTTCAACTGCTAAATAAACAAAATCTAGGGAAAAAATATCCAGGGTGATTTTTAATACTAAAATTAAGAAAATAAAGATCTTTTTTCCATGATATGATAAAAAAACCCCATGTAACGCTGCATAGCTGCATTTTACAATATTAAATAGCTTCAGGTGGAAGTACACAGGAATAGTATGAGTTTGGCTTCAAGTTTCTTGGAAGACTTCCTGTCTTTCATTTCAATTACTACATTATCTATTAAAATGCCTGATATTAATACCTCCACCCTTCTCACCTAAAGCATTTTTCTTTTTATGGCATGTGGCTTTTATACAACAAACTAGACAGAATTCGAAACACTGGAGAGGACTGTACAAGAAGAGAGGTCAAATGTATGACAAAAAGAAGGCAGAAGGGTAATTCTTGATTTTTTTAGAGCAATTCTGGGCAATACTGTTCTATTAGTAAGAAAAATATGTGATTTTTTAGACAGAGGCTGTCAACATATTTAAACCTCTAACAGCATTTCTGGGTTCAAGCCATTCTTAAGCCAATCCCACCAGTTTCACATTTACAAACAAGCTCAACCCAGTGTTCACCAGAACCGGAGCATATATCAAAAGGTAACCAAAGGCACAACCAGCATTACCATCTAGAAAGATTCCTGTTGGATCACCTTATAGAAGCTATGTTACTTCTGTAAATGATTTTTACCTTAGGGACACAGGCCAAAATCTATTTACTGGTTGAAATATTGACAGATTCATTCAACATAGGAGAATTTGTTTTACAGTACACTACATTTTCACTGTGAACACAACGATCGCTACCAAATACCTTTAAGCTTTTTCTTTTTTTTTTTTTTTTAATCAGCCATTGAAAGAACAAAACAAAACACTTTAAAACAGTTACTGAACTAATTAGGAAAAAATTTCCACAATAGGGAGCTTCTTACTTTGTCAGTTCATGTATCCATGCAACTTGATTAAGAGGTGGAAAAGTACAGCCAACTGCAAATTCTAGGAGAAAAGGATGCTAAATCAACCAAGATGAGGATATTACTACACCACAAACCTCTGTATAGCACAGACATAACTAAACTAAATTTAAATAAGCTACCCAGAGACATGGATACCCCATCCCTGGAAGTGTTCAAAGGCAGGTTGGATGGAGATCTGAGCAAGCTGAGAGTGTTTCTGCCCATGGCAGGGGAGTTGGAATTAGATGATCTTTAAGGCCACTTCCAACCCAGGTTATTCTATGATTCTATGATACCCAAGCACTGGAAGCTGTGAAAGCACCACAGCACAGAATTCAAGGCATATTCATAGATTGTGTTTCTGAATGGCCTTTGCATGGCAGTAGCTCATTTAAAGATAGCTCTGGTGACCCTCTATCAGGACTTTTGAGCCTTAAGACTGACACTCTTCTTCAGGCTCCCCTTCATCTTTGGGTACTGCTGCTTTACACAACCTAGCATTTGACACTGTCAATATACCTATTAGCAGGTATGCAGAAACCACTCCAATGTACAGTTACTGAGAACTCATCCAACTTCTACAAAATCATCCCCTCCATCCTCTGTGCTCATCATTTAGAGCACTGTGATGAATTTCCAAAAATACCTATTCTATAGAAAAAGAAGAAAAAAAAAAAAGACAGTTGGAATCAAGACTGTGGGGACAGACTGTCTGTCTCTTTGCATGTCATTACACCCAGAATTGAATAGACAAACATCTCGGAAACAGTGCCGAGCAGTACACTGTATTTAAAAATATTCTGAGCAATCATTTTAATTGAATTTACACATATCCTTTAGAATGTAAAATTGTCTTGGGCTTAATATGAGATCATGTAGTTTTGCTTAATGAGAACTCATTTCTAACTAAATACCTTGAAGGTATGCAAAACAGAAGACAAAAAATACCCCTTAAGTATGGCATTCAGCTTAAGAAAAATATCAGGCTACCAGTGTTATACATATTACATATGATACAGACTAACTGAACATTTTATCCATAAATATAAATATGTTGAGGAGTGCAACTGTTAATACATTTGATGTTAAAATAAAACAGTTGCTTCTTTTCAGCATGCTGAAATCCTTCTAGGGTGTAAGATGCCTGCAGAGACAGCCTCTGGCCTGAAAAACTCTGTACAAAATTCCCAAGCTAGCCTAAGCAGCATACATGAATAGTCAGTTTTTCAGAAGAATCAAATATGTGTTTTCATATTTAACTCCAATGGAAGCAGCTATATGCAGCATGTTGGTATCAGAACAACTTTCTCCTCCATCTAAAGCCTGATCTCAACCTGAGACTCCTGGGTCCCACACGACTGAGCCCTTCCTTTGAGGAAGCGACTGCATTTTGCAACTTTAAAGATTTACAGAGATACACAACTGATTTTTGAGAGTAGTGAAGGAACAACAGACCAGATAAATTCAAACTGAATTATCCTTTCCGTATATTGAACACTAGCTCAGAAAGCTTGCCTATAGGAGTTAAGTTTTACTCTCAGAAAGTTATGAGGTCTCACTTTTGTGCCTCAGCAATAATCAGGTGTTTAGCTCAGACACAGGTCTTCATGGTGATTTATAGGCAATTAAGAATGTCAGCTTCCTGATGAAGGAAATCTGTAGTATCTGCTGAGTGCCATTTACACCCGAAGTAATCCCTGTGAGTTCCAGTTGGATCCAGGCAGCAGGTTTTAGCCTATTCTCTGCACAGCAAAGAACAATGAAGCAAGAATGAAATATGGCACTTATGTCCTACATTCTGATGTGAGAGGACAAAACTCAGTTTTATTCAGGTCCACTGCTCCCCACCCCTAACATCCTGACAGTGAAAGGAAACAGTGAAGTGGGAGATGGGACACCATCAGTCTTCTCTCCAGGACCACAATTTTTCACAAAAATTACTGTGACCTTGAGGATCCTCCAGGTCTCAGCATCAGTGAAAATTTGCCTTCCAGAAAGGAGTAAATTGTATATAAACCCACTGACAAATCAAAACAGCATTTCTCTCCTGTCACTGGAATTTAAGAAGTCATACCCCATCTCAAATGGAAAGAGCTTCATCAAGGGGAATACCCACTATTGCAAGAGAGATGCTGCTGCCTCCTGTACAGTTCAGAGAAACTGTTTCCCTTCAAACACCTAAAATACATGTCCAACCATGGCACTCATGTAGCAGCTTCACCAGATCACCCCAGTCCTTACTTTTCACTATATACTCAGATCACTTCATATACCTGGGCCTCTTTGGGAGTGACAACACACAGACACACAACACAGGAAGGGAAAAAATTCTCCTTAAGTTATGACTACTACTCTGATAAAAATTCATGGACTTCAGCTCTTGGAGAAATGAAAATGGTACTGGCCACTGGCTTTATAATAAGGGAATGTTTCCAGTAAGTGTCTACAAATAAGTATTTTTGAAATTAGCTGAAAAAATATCCCTGCACCAGCATCCAGTACACACCACACCACAGAAAACCTACTGTTTTATACAAGACACTTACACAAATATAAGTAGTACGAGAGAGGAAGTTTTCATTAAAGCAACACAAACCCATTAATTAGAGATCCATTTACTGGAGATCTCACAAAGAGTCACTACTTTCCCTTTCTTCATCATTCAGCCTCTTTTGGAGGAGACATAGAAGGAATGTAAATTGTCTATTTAAATACAAACTGTTTATGTCTACACACCATTTACACACAAATGACTATCTATAAGGCAGATTTTACAATAACAAATTCATCTTAGCAAGAGAAACAATACACTTGAGACATCACGTGAACCATCTGTGTTATTTCCACATTCAGAAGATAGGCTGAATTACTATACCTACCTATAAGATGATAAACATACAACACTGCAGTAACTCTCTAAAAAACAGAAGGCAAGACAGCGAAAGAAGGTAGCCAGTAGTGACAGTACTCGATTTACTAGCCTAAAATATCATTAAGGGTTAACAGCAGACAGAATCCCTCAGCAGAACAGTCCCTCATGTTACACCTTGAAGAGAAAAAAAAAAAATTATGCCAGGGTTCAACACACCACCTCAGAGCTCCTCACTGCTAAAAGCCATCTTTACCCTGTCTACACTACCAGTTCAAAACCTCCCTGCTAGGCCAGAACCCAGCTGCCTTGACCCCCTTTCCATCCATGACCACATGACCACAAGAACAACTATTATTCAGCAGCTGTACCCAGTTTCCAAGGTGCCCAACAGCGAGACAGGAAACAGGGTTAGCTCAAAGAAGACTCAGAGAATGTCAAAGTACTTCAGCATAAGCATTTTTGGGAAATGTTGTCGAGACATACATTTTACTGCAGAGAGGGGGAAAAAAATAAATTACCAGAATAATGGCCTTTCTCAAGTAAATGATAAATCCACTGGGGAAATCATCATCTTGATGCAATCTTCTTGAAAAGTGTAATTCTCTATGTGCAGTGATGAAAAATAATGCTTAATCAATCCCCACACTACACTGAGATTCTCAGTCCCATACATCCTGCATTATTTTTCCTCAGCAAACTATATGTTACTAACTCATAAACCACACTGCTTCATGCTGGTTACCTTTCTACAGCAGTTCACACTTTTCTTTCTTTATTCTTAGCGCTGGAGAAAATAAACCCCTACAAATTTGTTTTTAGCTCTAACTGGAATTTTGGGTGTATGAAAAAGTCCTTGCAGGCTTCCAAGCAGATAATTAACCCAACACCCATGTCCATACAGGTGCTCTTACCCCTCCAGGAGACACCAGTAGCTTGTCAGTCCCACCTAACCCTCAGCCCAGAGGAAGTGCCTGCACACCCAACTAACACCACTGCATTCCATAAGGACAGGTTGACTTTGCAGCTGGGCTAAACTGGGCCACAACACTCTTCAGCAGCATGTTCCTCCAGTGCTTTATGACTCTGCAGTGCACAGCTCTGGGGAGTTAAACCAGCAAAAGAATTACTGCAACTGCTTTTCCTCCATTAAAAGAAAACCCTGAAAAACCCAAGTGGCTCACCAAGGAATCAGGGCCAGCTTAATGGAAAGGGTAGAAGTGTGCATCCTTGGAGAGTAGGACCAAGGCAGCTACGACACAGGCTGCGCTGTGAGATGGAATAACATCCTAGGTCTGTCTACTCACTAGCTTATCTGACTGCTATTTACGCATGTAAGACCACAATGGAAAGGAAACCACCCAAAGAGAGAACTTTGGAGAAGTTCCACAGATGCTAACCAGTTCACTGCTGTCAGCTGAAACTTGACAGAAGTTCAGAGAAAATTTTCTGGCTTTTAATACTCCTTCACCTGTCATGTGCTTATTTGAGCAGGCAGCCAGGCTGCCAGCAGCACCTCACCTACCCCTCCTGTCCGTGCTCACCAGACACCAGCGGAGGACTGGCCCAGTCTTCTCCATGGACACACCAGATGATGGATGAGAGCTGGAAGCTTGGGGCAGCCCCGTGCTGGGACCCACAGAAGGTACGAAGTGGGGGCTGAGGTCCTTGCTATAGGCTGAACGTGGAGACTCTTCTGTCAGTGCATGACATTTCCTGCATGTCCTTAAAACAGGCTGCTGTTAATTTTCTTTTCTGTTCTGTAACACGTTGCCTCAAAACCTTCAAAGCACCTTCCATGTGCTTACCTACTTTGCTGATCAGGACAGTGAGGTGGAGTGAGGAGGAACAACACACCCAAGGTCACTCAGAAGTGGGATTCCCAGTTCAGTATTTTACTTTCTAGGCAGGACAGCTTTACAAGTCAGTTATTCAGCAGCCTATTTTAACAAGCTAATAAATGTTTCAGGTAATGCCCCTTTTACCTTACAACAGTAGGAGGTATTTCAAAACAATTAAACCTAATACATAGATAACAAAAATCTCTGCCTCCTATATAAAATTATCTGGTTTGGGAATGGGAAAAGGGAAGTAAAGATGTAACTAGAGCTCTTCACATTGATCTATTTGGTCTGTTAACAAATAGTTTTGTCATCACCAACTAATATTTGTTTATGTTGAGGATGCATTATGATGAGTTTTACATCGGACATGTAAAAACAGGTAATAAAATGCAGAGCAAATCCTCTGAGTCAAGTATAAGCACCACACAGGAACTAGAGATATAGAATCATCAGAACAATTCTGAGTTGCAGTCTATCTAATTTGGCATTGACTCCCAGCATATGGCACGGAGACTTCAGGGGAAAGTACCAGAAGCCATGCAGTGGGTGTGTCACATACATGTGGGAAGTTTTCCCCCAGTCCTATGCAAACCATAACTATCAGCTTACACCCTGACTCATAAAAAAACCCTGTCAAATTAGTAAATTAATCTAGCTGATGCGACTGAATGCTTTTCTTATGTTTATCTACAAAACTTCAACGATTTTTACCCCGGATTATAATTGTGACAAGGAAGGTCAGCGTTAATCTCTGAATTAAACATGTGTCCTCGCTGATTTTGACAGAAATGTCACACACAAAGTTCAAAGGATTAGACCATGTATATTATTGTACATTTTAAAGTCAATTAAAAAAAATCCAAAAAAAAACAGAAACCACCCACAATCAAAACACCCTACTCAACAGTCATAAGACAGTTCTTTCTATTTAAGGGCCACACTCCATTACCACTGTGGTAATGGCTGAGGCGGGCCGAGGCCTACAGAATACACTTAATTCCCTAATTCATATGTAGGAGCTGACGGCTGTATGACATGTGGCCTAACATGGACCTCCCTGCTTGGCACCCTTAGAGTGAGACACCAGAAGGAAAGAAGAAGGAATTTTATAAAGGACGAGTATCCAATCACACTCCCAAACCCTCACAACTGGAAGAAAACCTGTTTTCAGAGCAACAAGTCTCCCAGTGCCTGTGGGAGCCGAGCGGCTCCAGCGCTGGGGCAGGCACAGAGGCGCGCCCGCTGCAGCCTCATGGGCTCGCCTCGCTTTGCCCCGCTCAGCCCTGCCTTGGGAGGGGTGCAGTCCCATTTTGGGAGGGGTGCAGTCCCGTTTCGGAGCGGTGCAGTCCCGGGCAGAGCACCACGCGTGTCCCTCCCCAGCCCGACCGGGGCCCGGCCCGTCCCGTCCCGGCCATGCGGAGGGCGCCGCTCCCGCCCCGCCCGCGGCCCCGGCCCCGGGCCCGGCTCGGAGCGGCCCTGCCCGCCCCCTGCTCCGCGGGGCTCGCCGGGCCCGGGTGGGCGGGGAGGCCGAGCCGAGCCGGGCCGGGGCCGGGGCCGGGGCCGGGGCCGGGCGGGCAGGAGCGGGGAGCGGCGTCCTGCCCCGGGCAGAGCGGGGCAGGGCGGAGCGGGAGCCTCACCTGGGAGCAGAAGTAGGAGCCCTGGATGCCCAGCTTGAGGCAGGTGGGGCACTGGAGCTTGGCCTCGCTGCTGCAGCCGGCGGTCTCGCAGACTCTGCGGGTCTCCACGGCCGCCGCCATGCTGCCGGGCGGGCACGGGGGAGGAGCCGCCCCCAGCGGCGCCCGCTGCGGCGGGGCCGGGCCGGGCCGGGCCGGGAGCGGGGGAGGGTGGCTGGGAGGGAAGGAAGGAAGGTGGGAGCAACGGAGGGAAGGTGGGAGCGGTGAGAGGCCGGGCACCTGCCCTCGGACGGCCCCGGGACCCGCAGCCCGAGCCCCACCGCCCTCAGGGCCGGCGAGCAGCGTGAACAGGGGGCGTTTGGTGTGGAGAAGGGAAGGCTGAGAGGGAATCTCATCAATGCCTGTGAGTATCGCAGAGCCGGGTGGGTGCCAAGGGGATGGTGCCAGACTCTTCTTGGTGGTGCCCGGAGGAGCAGTGGCCGTGAGCTGAAACACAAGAAGTTCCACCTCAACCTGAGGAACAACTTTACGCTGAGTGTGGCAGAGCACTGAGCAGGCTGCCCTGGGAGGGCCTGAAATCTCACTCCTGGAGACATTCCAAGCCCACCTGGATTCATTCCTGCCCGAGGTGAGCCTGCCTTGGCATCTCCAGAGCATCCCTAGAGGTCCCTTCCGACCCAAACGATTCTGTGGTTCTGTGAAAAACTTGCTGTGTTTTTCATCAGTGAGGCTATACCAGAAAATTTGCAAGCATATCTTCTTTATTATGGAGTGTTGGTATGTAAGGCTGTCTGTATGGTTTATAACAATTCTTCCGCTCTAGTTTTAGCCCAGGTAAAACCATCACAAATTCAATATTCAGTAAGGCAGTAACTAAAATTAGAAAAATAGGCCACAGAGTCACAGTGGCATTGTCACAGGAAGGATGCTGTTTTTCTTCCTGGAAAGAGAAAGACTAGATACCAATGATCTGTCATAAAAAATAAGTTGGATTAATAATACATTACATTTCTGCTATGTACATGGGTTGGCCATGAAAAAAGATACTACCTGTGCCTATAAAGTGGAGTGTACTTGTGTCTTTTGAGTATTTTTGTCAAACCTAGTGTCAATATAGAAATGGTCAATAAGGTTGGAAAAGGCTTTTAAGATCAAGTCCAACCATCAATGTAGCACCACGGCCAGGTTCACCACCAGACCATGTCCTCACGTGCCATATCCACATGTTTTTTGAACACTTTTCAGGGATGGTGACTCTACCACTTCCCTGGGGACCCTGTTTTAATGCTTTACAACCCTTTCCATGAAGGAATTTTTCCTGCTTCAATGTGATTGACTTCAATGAAACTACACCAATCCTTATTCCGATCTTAATACACAAAATAGTCTCCTGATTTCCTGGCATCCAGATAACTCCCCAGAAAGTGTGATTCAAAATCCAAACTACAATCTCAGTATTTTCAGGACCAATGCAGCAGATAAAGTATCTGATGCTGGTTTGCTGTCTGATAAGCACTTTGACTCTCGTGGTCAAATAACTGAAGGAATTTGATGCCTTGCTACTACTCGTGTAGTTGCAGGTGGACGCCTGTCTTTCTGAAAGTTCTCACCTTCATTTCTCTAGTATTGATAAATTCTTGTATCAGCCTACCATTTGCAGAAAGAGTGAATTCACTGTAAGGGCGAATTAGGAAGCGTTTCTAGGATGCTTGCAAAATGCAAAGATTACAACTACTATTTTCTTCAACGAGCGAAAATAACTACATACTGATTCATGCAGCTCATCCTGTGGCACCATTTATGTCCATATTCTGAAGACAGGCAACCAGCTGCCAACCAACACCATCAAATATCTTCAAAGGGCACATTTTTAAGTTCTTGGTTTAATCTTCTTAAAGCAAAATGTTACTGAACTGGCAGAATCACTCTTAAATGATCCATGTTGCTAGCAGGTATTGTACTGTGAAAAATCAGTGCTCAGTTCCCAAGTAACCAATAAACAAAGCTATCAACGTACACTTTAGTTGCCTTTTTGTGGCATTTAAAGAATCCTGAGGAGTGGTAGACATTGTTTACCTGGTTAAGCAGGGTTTGCAAGTATTTGGTGACACTGACATCGTATAAAAAACCTGAAGCATACTGGTTGTAGTTCAGTGTCTTCTGCTCAAAAGTCATCATTTGCATCTCAATGAGATTTCAGAATAGTAGTTATTAATAATTTAGGATACTTTACTAAATTTTATGAGTATCTAATTCACATTTAAACTCATATCTGAGTATAACTTCACAATTTATTCCTATTTTTGTCTTTCAATATCCTTACTGGAACAATGTCAGTGTATGTTTGTGCTCATTTTGTAGTTGTTGACAATCATGCAGGTTAGGAAAAAAGAGAACTTCCACTCTTAAATAGTAGACAAGGTTCCTTCTGTTACTCAGTTTCATTTATTTGCTCTGTTTCTGAAGCGTGCTGTTTCGTTGCTTCCTTAGAAAAGCCAAGGATGTGTATATTAATTACACAGTTTAAAAATATATGTAATTTAAAGAACTGTGAGTACCCTCATTGAGGAATTAGCAAACTTGCATACTTGTCCTCCTCAGTTTTTGGAAATAACAGATTGCAATTGCAGATCAACCTAGAATAACAAACTCTGGAGGATGTGACCTAAGATTTGTTGTTGAGATGGTTTTTAAACAGCCCTATATCATCATCCCCATAATAAAAATTACATGGTTTCTGTGGTATTTCAGTGCTTTTGTTTTCCAATTTGGCCTTGATTTTCTGATTTACTAAGTGAACTGACTAAATGCCTCCTGGAGGTCCATCCACTGCCAGTTCCCATTATCTGGTGGCACACCCTTTCTCACTGGCGAAGTTCACTGATCTTTGCCGTGACCTTCCCTGAGCAGAGCTCTTTTTTCTCTGTCAGGCTTTTCATGTCACTTTTGAGCTGCCTGTCCCCCTCTGTCACAGACAAACACACACAGAAACACATGAGTCAGAAATTTTATAGCCCATTCATGATCCTTGATTTATGTCCATGCTGTATTCCTGCTGTCCTCTCAACTTCTCCAGAGTGATGCAAGGCTGGGAGTGCATAAGGCTAGCAAACAAGGGCAGAAGGAGAGGTCAGCAATGTCTCATGGGTCAGATAACTGCTGCAAAAAAGGCCAGAGCAGCTGGCAGCTGAGACAGCTGCTGGTTCGGAAGAAAACGGCCACTGAATTTGACATTACTTAATTAAGAGAGTGCCTTAGCTCAGGTTCCCCCTCCTCACTTTGCTTCTCTACACTGCAGTAGTGGGGGTTGGACAACCCCCCTTTCCCAGTGAAGCTTCTGAGTATAGTAGCTATCTTCTGTTCAGGCTCATTGAAGACACAATTAAATGCCTCTTTGTTTAGCAATAGCTGAAACAATGAAAAAATACCACCCAGGAGCCAGACCCCATGCAAATGTGCACTGTTGTGGCTTGGCCAGATGATACAGGCACTTGCTGAGATTCTCATACCAAATGCAACAGTTACATACCTTGTGTGTGTCTGTATGGGCATGTGAAAAAAAACCAAACTGCAAAACCATCACAGAGACAAACATCTCAAGTATGGCCACAAAAATACATGCAGCATGATCTTGAACAATAAGAGCAAAAGACAGCCCTGTAGGAAACATTACCCAGAGAAAAAGACAAACCTGTGGTCAAAGCAAAAGTCTTACTATGTGCAGAGGAAAAAAAAAAAGTCTTTGTAAACATCCTTTGTAAATTAACAGAGACCCATCTCCACTTTTCCTCTTTAAGGATTTCAAGTTAAGTCCAATTCTGTAAGTCAAAAGATGTTGCAATATATTTTAAGCCCCTGCATCACTCTTTTTCCTTCCATTGGTGCAGATGCAAACTAAACTAGTGAAAGGCTCGCTCCAGCCACAGTCCAGGCTGGAGCAGGCTTACTCAAAGCTAATTCCAAGCTTGCTTTAGCTGTGGTGAAAAGGAAGATCCTGCACATTCTTTTGCTTTGTTTTGATTGTTCAAGCTGCACTGCCTCTTGTAGCATCTGTAATAATATGGTACATCAAAATTACCACTATGATTTAAGGATGGTTCTCTCTGCGTTTGAGAACACTCTTCTGGTAGCCAAGAATCTTAACATTTTCCAATATATGCATATGAAATTGGTTGTTTTATCATGGGACAAGATCCAAGGAAAACAAGCTGCATCTATTTAAACAAAATGGTGTTTTATGAAAAGCATTCGTATTTAATCAGTAAGTTACAAGCTTTAAAGAGAGAAACTCTATTGCTTGTAATATTTGAAAGAATCCATGAATGTGTCTTGAGATGGTGAAGAATTTTATTATTTTCTAAGGAAACACAATAAAAGTCATGGAGTGAAGTTCTGGCCCAATGAATTCAATAGGAATGTTACTGATACCAACAGGAATTTCATTCAGTTTTCGTCATCAGAGTCAAGGCCATAAAAAATAGACTTAAAAGTAGTAACATATGATCTGTATTTTATTTCCACTTTGGATATCATGGACAATACCATGAGACATTAAAAATTCTTTCTATTTTCATGTTTTAAAATCAAACTAAGATGGTCAGATTTTTAATCACATAACCCACAGATTCTAACTCACCAGTGTGAGCTCCATTTCCACTCAAATCAGTGAGATACGGGCATGCAGATCAGTTAGAGCTTATACTTGTACACCTCTGACTTGGATGCCACACTTTGCAGAATGAAGCAGATGCTCCCAACAACTATTTAAATTCACAATGGAAACTGATAAATCCCTGAAGTCTGTGAAGATTACTGAAGATGAGATATCCAGCATTTCTTTCCTTCAGTCCCTTCTTTTTTTCCACTATAACTTCAAAGGGTAGGATTTTCTGGCTGTAACGATGATACCTTTTTGCCTTCTGTCTTAAGTTTCCTTTTAGTTTGAAGATGATATCACTTGCAAGGCAGCCACATCACTTCTGAATATCTTGTTTATTATGTGTTTTAGTGACTTGAAGAAAAGATTAGAGTAGCTCATAATCCTCTCATTGCTACTGTAAGTTGTTGGATAACTTCTGATGTCATCTTTAGAGGCTTTGTGCCTCCATAACTCAAGAAATCAAAGAAAAACATGTACCAAACTACAACTCATGATTACTTCCTATTTGTGTGGCAATAAGGTAAGCCATGTTCTGAACTCAGGTGTACTATCTTGGTCTGCCTAATTAAATATCGTTAATAAACATAGCTGTCTTATAAGGAACATGCTGTTATCCCTGTGTTGCATAAGAAAAATAAAATAGCCAAATGCTATATGACATTCATTCATTTAGTGGTTAACATTCATTTATAGTTCTCAGGAAAATGACATTCAAAGCTATAAAATGTAGGTCTTTGCACTTGGTTCATTGAGAATATAAATAGAAAATTAAACACAGAAGAAGCTGAAGAAAAAATGATCAGTGAGGAAGGTGATTCTGGATGGATTATTTATGTTAAGAGACTTAAAGGCGGGATTAAAACAGGCAGGCAAAGAATGTGCATGGCTGCCAACCAAGTAAAATGGAATATCAGTTTCATCTGGCAGCATATTAGGCAAAAAAAATAGGAAGACTTATTAATGACTGTATTCACATTAAACAGCCTATAAAGAATAATCAGGAATCAAATCTTATAGAATGGGCAAAATTAGCAGTATGTCATTGGACAAAAAAGAAAAAAAAAGCTTCTGCATGTCTTGATGTATTTTCTGAATGTACAAATGTAATAGATTATGTTCTTATTTTGCCATCATAACATGATTTAACATTATATAGTTTAGGGAGCAATATTTTCTTTCTCAATTTCTCTTTTATTGCTGGGATAAAGATATGTCCCAGTTCTTTTACTCTGAAAACTGTATGTTTATTGAACCCTCTGCCTTTGTTAAATAAAAATCAAATCATAACACTATAATGAATTCCGTGGCTGGGATTACCTGGTTTGACAGTCTGCCTAGGGGAGTTGTGGGATCACAATTCCTGGAAGTGTGCAGAAAACGTGGATGTGGTGCTTATAGGTAGGGTTTAGCAGTGGGCCTGGCGGTGCTGGGTTAACAGCTGGACTCAACCTTAGAGGCCCTTTCCAACATAAACCATTATGTGATTTTGCTGCTGCTGATATACAACTTCCCACAGAATTGGGGAAGAGAGGGGAAGGCTCTGTCAGTGGGCTGAGACCTCTGGAATGAGGTTCAATTAGTCCAAGTGCTGGGTTGTTGTACACTTTGGCCACAACCACGCCGTGCAGCGCTACAGGCTGGGGGCAGAGTGTCTGGAAAGCTGCCCAGCAGAAAAGGGCCTGGGGGAGGTGGTCAGCAGTGGCTGAGCATGAGCCAGGGTGTGCCCAGGTGGGCAAGAAGGCCAGTGGCATCCTGGGTTGTGTCAGGAATAGTGTGGCCAGCAGGACCAGGGCAGGGATCATCCCCTTGTACTCAGCACTGGTGAGGCCACACCTCGAGTTCTCTGTCCAGTTCTGGACCTCTCACTACAAGAAAGACATTGAGGTGCTCGAGCAAGTACAGAGAAGGGCAAAGGGGCTGGAGGGTAAGTCCTATGAGGAATGGCTAAGGGAGCTGGGGTGGCTTAGTCTGGAGAAAAGAAGGCTCAGGGGAGACCTTATTGCTCTCCACTTGAAAGTAGGTTGTAACAAGGTGGGGATCAGCCTTTTCCCCCAGACAGCTAGTGACAGGACAAGAGGATATAGCCTCAAACTGTGCCAGGGGGAGGTTTAAGTTGGACATCAGGAGCAATTTCTTCACAGAAAGATTGATTGGATATTGGAATGGGCTGCCCATTCCAAGGGAGGTGCTGTAGTCATCTTCCCTGGAAGCATTTAAGGAAAGACTGGACATGGCACTTAGTTCACAGGGAGGTGTCTGTCATAGCTTGGACTTGATGATCTCAGAAGTCTTTGCCAGCCTAATTGATTCTGTCCTTCTGGAAGTGCCTCTCCCTTTTCCCTAATCCTACAAACTCCTGTTTTCCCCGCCATGGGAGGCATCCCACGTTCCGGCATGGCTCCCCGCTGTCCTCTGCATCCCAGCCCGTCCCCGCCCAGCGCCGCCTCTCCCGGGATGCGCCGCTGTCCCCGACACACCCCGCTCGGGAAGAACCCGATTGCCACTTTTTTTTTGCCACCTTTTCCTGCCTGGCGAGCCTAGCTCGCTGGCCGTGCCTCCGGGGTGACAAGTCCATTAAATGCAGAATCGGCGAAAGATCGAATTAAATGAAACCCACAGAGCGCGTGACGTGGGACGCGGGGCTGGCCCGTGGCGAGTGTGGGTTCTGCTACGCTGGTTTGTGTTCCATCGCTGTGTGTCTGTGTGTGTGTCCATTGCTGTGTGTACGCGTGTCCATCGCTGTGTGTGTGTGTCTGTGTGTCCATCGCTGTGTGTCTGTGTGTGTGTCCATTGCTGTGTGTACGCGTGTCCATCGCTGTGTGTATGTGTGTGTCCATCGCTCTGTGTGTGTGTGTGTGTGTGTCCATCGCTGTCTCTGTGTCTGTGTGTCCATCGCTGTCTCTGTGTCCGTGTGTCCGTGTGTCTGTGTGTCGGTCTGTGTCTGGGCCCCGCTCCCTCCGCCGCCAGGGGGCGCCCTTCCCGCCCCTCGCGCCTCCTCGCGCCCGGCCGGCAGTGGGCGGGGCTCCCGGCGTGCCCCGCGCGCGGCGCCTACACCTCCCGGCAGGCACCGCGACCCAAACGGCCGCCGGGGTCACGTGCCCGCCGGGCGGCCAATCGCGCGCGGCTCGCGGCCTTTACCCGCCCCCGCCCCGCCCCGCGGCGCGTCCGCGATCCGAGCGCTCTAAGATGGCGGCGGTGGAGCCGGTGAGTGCCGCGTTCCCCTCGCCCCGCTCCCGCCGCAGCCGCGCCGCCGCCTCCTCTTCCTCCTCGTTCCTCTTCTCCTTCTCTTTCTCCTCCTCTTCCGCCTCCTCCCCGAGCCGCCGCGCCGCGGGCCGCGGTGGGCGCCTGGCCATGCGGGCGGGAGGCCGGCGAGGAGCGCACGCTCGCAGGGGCCGGGGCGGGGGAGGGGCCGGGGCCGGGGCCGTGCCGGCACCGTCGCCAGGGCGCGGGCGCGGGCTCGGCCCCGGCCCCGGGAGGGCCCGCCGGGAGCGGGAGCGGGCCCGGCGGGAGCGGGAGCGGGCTCGGCGGGCGGCGGCGCCCATTGTGTGTCGGCCCGGCGGGCGGGCGGGCGGCGCATGTGGCGCGGTGGGGGTGGCCATGTTGGTTCCCGCCGGCGCGGCCGGCCCGGACCGCGGGCAGGGCAAGGCAAGGCCGGGCAGGGCAGGGCCGGGTGCGCCGCGCACACCGCGCCGGGCATGAGAGGGGGGCCCGCCGCGGCCGGGATCGCCCGCCCTCCGTCCCACATGCGCTACCGGGGCGGCTGGTGGGGCTCGGGAAATGAAACTCTTTTTCAGGTTGTGTCGCCTTTCCGCATCAAAAATATACATTAATTCAGCGTTTTTTTTTAAATATATACCTGTCATGATAATTGAGTACTTCCTTCTCTTTCCAGATGTTAGGTTATGTTCACCATACTGTGCTCTGTCTTATAAACGTTGCCGCAGCCTGCGCTTCCATAATGAGCTGAAGCATCTGGAAGTGATCCAAGTACAGTTGTTATTCTAATCCCACATGATTGTGTATCATGAGGAGTGGACAGCAGAAAACTGGGTGTTAGGGTTTCAGGAAAACAAAAGGAAGGATGGTCTTACTAGCTGTGAACAAATAGCCGGTGTGCTCTTTGGAGAGGCTTTGTAACATTTTTGTAGCGTTGGTAACGTTTACACCAAAAGTACTTCAGTTTGAAAATCCCTGTGTTCAAAGATTTTTACCTTTTTGTGTAAGGGACATTGTTCCTTTTCTTAAGGGTTTTCTTCTGTGAAAAAAATAAAGTTTTACCCACAGGAAGATGTTGAAGTTGGTCAGCATTTATAAATCACTTGGTAGCAGTTCTGAACATGAAGAATGTCAGTTACTAATACAGAAAGGCAGATCACCAGCTGCACCATTACTGTGTTCTCCAGCCACAGTGATAAACACTAGTTTTTCCTTCCAAAAGCCAATCTTTCTGAGCTGTAGCCCACGTACCTGATAATGAGAGCTTCCGGTCAGTGCAGTGCTTTGTTATGGCTCTGGAGCTTAGCAGGAATTGTGATAAATAACTTTTAATACAGCCCCTAGAAATTGAAATTCTAAACTGAAATTGAAACTTGGAAGCCTGGGGGTGTGTGGCGTTCTGACTGTGCTGCTGGTACAAGCCTGTCTTCTCCGTTGTTCATGCATCAGTGTTAAGCTGCACATTGAGGTAGATCTGGGCCCTAATTTAGCCAAAAGTAAACCATTGATCTTGCCACACCATTTCCCAGCAAGATTGGTTCCCAGTTCACCATAAGCAGTTGTGCTGAGCCGGTAAAAGTGAAAGATGGGGCAACACTCAATTGTTCAAATAATGCAGTTATTCAGTGTTCTGCTGTAGCTGAAGTATGTTTGACTTCAGGAGTCAGATATCATCTGTGCTTGCTTAGTTCCAAATTGGATAAATAATGGAGTTTTTGTTTATTGTCATTTTAGGTGACTCACTTCTACCTAAGCTTAAAGTTAGACTTGATTAGTGACTGAGGTTAGAGATGCACAATGTCATGAAAACACTGTGTGCTTTCCTGTCAAACAATTTAATTTCATGTGTGGTTAGGATTACCTCTTGATCATAGGGAAGCATTTTTGTTCCTGACCTTCAAAACTGGGACATGAATTTGTAGGGATGTCATCTGTGACGCTTCCCTGGTGTGAAAATGTCTCAGGAAATGCAAAGTGTGACTGAGGATGGGTTTGTTGGGTGTTTTTTTTGGGGTGGTTTTTTTTTGTTTTGTTTTGTGTTTTTTGTTGTTGTTGTTTTTTAAATGTAGGCTCTTACTAAAATCAGTGATGCTTCTAGTACTTCCATGCTTTCAAATTACTTAAAGGGGGGTTGAAAAATGCTAAAATGCTTCAAATTCTTCACAATATGTAAACCTGAGTTTAAAGTTCTGTAGAGTGCTGTGGAAGCTCCTAAGAAAAGGACGATTGCTCTAAGTAAATACAGACCTATTGCACAGGGGTTTACTGCACTGCAGGGAAGACTTAACCCTTTGCAACACTGACAGGTTAAAACTCAGTTTTTCTTGTGCTATCCAGATTTTTGTCATATGAACATTCTAGATTGATTTGTGAGAATTTGCGGCAGAGTGTCCTGTTCGAGTGCTCACTTTGTAGCCTTTGAGGATTGTATGTGATCAGATAACACTGTGCAGAAGTCCACAAAGTCAACAACAAAACCGATAATAATGCTTTACTAAGTAGTTTGCTAAAGGTGACTTTAAAATGTAGCTGCACAAAGCCTCTAACTTTTAGGTGCGTGTAAGTGATGCCTCATTGTCCAAATGGAAAATGCGCATCATGGCTTTTACTACATTTTTTGCTTAATGGCAATTATTTCTATAAATGCAATTCTTGTGAATTTAGCTCTTTGCTTTAGGATACTAGGGTGAAACTTCAGTTACCTATAATTTGAAAAATGAATGTTTAAGCAGCTAATCATTAGTAGGTAGGACTCAAAGCTTATTTTAAATTAAACTATTAGGAGTTACATAGTGGTGTAGGGCCTTGAAATTCTGGAAGGTTTAAAATAGCTCCTAAAATTCAGGGTAGGCTGAAAAGTATTTGTTTTGTGTTATTGCAGACAGATAGCATGTAAGTTGAATGTTCAACTTTAGACTTGCTCTTGTTGTTGGGTGTTTCTACTATAATAATCAGTGACCTGTTGTGGCTGAAGGCAGTACAGCACTGAGCTGCAGCATTGTGAACACAGTTGCTTACTCATTGCATTTTTCTGAAATGATACAGGATAGATGTATTTTTCACGCTGTTTAATAATTGAGAGTATCTGTCATAAGCTTTTGTAAATTACATTTCTGTCTGCAATTTTTGAGATAAACATTTTTCTGAAAGCAATTTTGAAAAATTACATTTGACACAGCATATATAAAATACCAAGCTTATTTCAAGGTAATGCATAAAAATAGCATGAGATTGAGCTGTGTTTCATTTTCCACTTACCTCACCAAGTTGGTAAACTTTGGTGAGAAAATGTGCCCCTTTTGGCAGCTTTGTAAAGTAAAGGTTAGTTTGAGTTTGAGGGGATAAAGGGGAGAATCAAATAAGGGAGCTTGCTAGAGAGCCTGCATTGAGAACGAAAAATGCAGACTTTAAGAGTGAATTGAGGCATCTCTTTCCTTAACTAAATTTGTCTTTCACTTTTGAAATACTTTAAAGTCAAGGCTAAACTTGAGTTTAGAAACTGTTTTTAGCTTACAGCAGTCCTCAGTTCTTGAAGTTCTAAAACATGTTCCTCTATACAGTGTTCACGTTATGAAGCTACCAAGTGTGTGATCTACAGATTTAAGTGTGCTACGTTATACAAATGTTTTGTTAGCTGCCTGAAAGTGGCAGTTGTTCTTGATTCTGTATAGTGAATGTAAGGCAGAAAACTTAAAAACCGTTTAAAAGACTTTTTTTCCTAAATGTGCAGAGCAGTTGTTTAAATGAATGATGTTTTAAGTAGTGGTCTATCTTGTGCTCAGAGCTGTTTATCAAAGTAACTCGTGTGTATTTCATCCTTTACAATAATGAGGCATAGCAGTAGTATGTCCAGCACTTCTTGTTTGAAGACTGATCTCTCAACCATTCATACATTATCCATTGTTTTAAATTGCTTTCTGAAGTTTGAAGTGTTCTGATTTTTCAACTGATAGAAAATTGTATGCTTGGTTGTACCAGTGACTCAGTATACTCACAGAAGTTTGGAGTCCTTTTGTGTAGAGGTGTGCAGAGAGATTAGAGCCTTTTTGTCCCTTCAGTCATCTGAACTGTTCTCCTCAGCAGTTTTGGGGAAGTTTTTGTTGCCTTGTCAGAGTGCCTTAGAACTAACAGAATGTTAGATGTGGGAAGTCATCCCACGGGTAGATTTCGTGTTCCAGTAGCAAAGGCAACATCAGAGTGCTGACTGGGGTGAGAGGTGTTAGCACAAGGGCAGCTTGCTTGGGCAGCCACAAAATCACAAAGATACTGAAGTATTTTGATATTCTCTGTGACTTGCTTGATAATGCTGGTTCTAAGTTAAGTGGGTTCTTAAAAGTGTGTAACCCGTTTTTCAGAAGTCAAAAGGGCTATAAATATTCTTTGTGTCTTTTGAAGCTGAGGTGATATTTCCTATAAAAATCTTTTGTTCCTGTCTTCTGTACATGTGTTGCACTTCTGTTATAATTTGAGAGGTTGTCACTCAGTTAAAACACATTTGTGCTCTTCCTAAAAATCTGTGGTGTTCTGAATAATGATGTATGCAGTTAGGATAGTTGCTCTGTATTAGGCCTTGTTAAGTCACACGTATAAATCTTCTCTGCTGTGGTGTCTGGAAGTTTACTCTGCACTGCTGAATTGGTAACAGGTGCCTATCAGTACCTCTTTTCCAGTTGCTCTTACACATACTCCGTGTGGTTTTTATCGCTTTGTATTCATTGCTCAGAGTTGCATATTGGATCATCACTTGATTTGTTTTCTTACAGGACATAATACTTGTTGTGTGGGCTTTAATATTTTTTTTCTGTCCAGAATATTTTTAAAAAAATTACTCTTGACTTTTTCATCTTATGAATTGTTATCCCATCTGTAGTGTAGCAGTTATGTGCAAGAAGCAGAAGGACCAGCAGATAGTGGACATGCTTTTTCCCTAGACATCAGGTAACTGGGACATGCAGTTTTCTCATTCCGTTGGAACCCTCAATGAGAAGGTGAAAACTCTGAAATGTAACTTATTTTGGTTTAATTCAAGAAGACTTTGGTGGCCTCTTCCACTAATTAATTCTCTTAGCTTTCACCAAGAGTGCATAATAGTGTTAGGTTTTGTCCTTTTAGGCAATAAATGTTGCACTCCCACAACTGGTCTTGCTAAACAGCTTCCCTAGACAATTAATGATGAGTGTGATCTGGGCCGCATCTGAAAACACTTGGTAAAACCTGGTCAAGCTTGTTGTTCTCTTCAATAGACAAACCTGATGAAGCAATTTTTACTGTAAATGCTATTTGTTTCCGGTCTTGGTGACATGCACACCTTCCTTTGATATGTTGGTCATTATGTGCTGTGAAGAAAGAGTAAATAACACCAATTAAATCTGCAAGTGTCAGAATCCAAGTAACATGCAGATACACACAGTCATTAAATGCTGAGTAGGCAGATGTTTCATGGATTTCTGCAAGCTGATTCCTACATCAAAAACCATGTGGGTAGTGAATAAATGTCACTTTTAATTATGTGCTGTCCTATGTATGAGAAGTGGGATTGGCCATATGAAGCTTTCCAGTTTATCTGGTAATACTACCCTATTTTATTACATATATTTTAAAAGCATCAAACCCAATGGTTACTTAGTTTAATACTAGATGCAAAGTCAATTTTATGTTAACGAATGCATTAGTTGTGAGCAATAGTATTATGAGGGATTTTAAATTTAGTAGTGTAGAGACTACTGGCTAAGTCAGTCTGACTTTAGGTTAATAGTGTTGCAATTGTAAGGTTTCAAGGTGTGAATTGGTAAAATGTGGACAGTATAACATTAATTTATGTAATTATGGAATAGAATTCTATATAATTTCTTGGATGCTAGGAATGGACTGTGAATGCCAATTAATGAACTTAGATACCTCCTATTTGACTAATAATGAGAAGTGCTTCTGTATACAAACACTAGGGTTTGGTAGTCAGAAGAGTGAGATAAAGGTAAGATCAAAGGAAAGAGGAGCTGATAATGACTAACTAGCCAGAACCCAAATGTTTCTTTTTGTTCTCCTTAATGTCTGTGGGAAATACAAGAAAGTAAAAATCACCTGTTTTAAGCTTCTGAGACCAGCCAGAAAACTGTTTTGTGATAATAAGCTCTGCTTCCAACTTTACACCTGGTGTGTAGAGCTGTACCTTGATGAGGCAGTCTAGTGCTTAAAAAAAAAGTCTGCTCTGGCTGGTTTAGTTTTTGAGGCAAGGTCATAGTTAGCTGTGCCTTGGAGGTGAGCTGTCATGTTCTCTTTTGGACAGGAGCTTGAAATAATGGTTAGTCTGAGTTTCATTAATGCTGCGTAGCTTTCAAAATGTCTAAAGAGACTTGTTGTGGTTTAACTAAAATGTTTGTGCTGAGTCAGATGTCTTCCATTTGTCCAAAAAGGGAATTTCATGTAGTTGTGTGAAGGGTGACCCTTGGTGTATTGGGCAGGTATTGAGGCATGTTGCATTTTTATGTAGGGTTTTTTTTGTTTGTTTCGTTGTTGTTTTTTTTTTTGTCTGAAGGTGCTGCCTTAATCCTTTCCGATATGTTGTATTAGAAGGTATGAAACAGCCCTGCATGTGCTCAATGGCTTTGTATTGATTCTTCCAGTTTATGTAGTATATAGACACTTCTGGAGGTTACCAGGGAAATTTTAGTATTGGCTTTTTGAAAGATAGTTGCTGAGCAAACATAAATGAGATTGTCAACTGAAATTATTTGGAAGATAGTCTGCATTCAACAAGAGTAAATCTGTTTGTAAAAAATTCTAGTGTAATAGCACTTGTAAACCAGTTGTAAATATTAGATGTCAGAACTGCAGAGTATTGTGAATCAGGGCAAGCTTTAGCACAAAACCTAGTGCTATTCCAAAACATCAAGATTTTTCTTGTACGGTCACTGTATTTACATGTCTAACTTTTCTCAGTCTTCTAGTTGCAAGTTCCTGAAGGGGAAACACTTAAATTTTAGCTGTCTGTACTTGGCTTTTTGTAATACAGTACAGATGATAACTTAGAGGAGGAAATGTTCAAGTGCTTCTTTGGTGGATTCTACAGCTTTTGTGCATTGACTATCTTGATTTGTTCAGTGGGGTGGTTGTGTGTGGTTAAAGATGTATGTTTGATACCATCAACTTAAAGAGGGGGTAACACTAGAGATTTTATTCTAGATAGAATTCGAAAAACTTATTTTTTGAAGATCTGTTTAGCTTTTCATAGTATTACACTGTTGGAGATATGACAGATTGTTCAACACTGTTCTTCCATGGGTTTGTTAGAGATCACTCTTTGGAGAATCTTCAGAAAGTATTTAGTTTTATTAAGAGGAAGGCAGTTATACTGTTTGCCCTTTGTACTATGTAAATGAAAGCACTGGCCTACTGCTCGAATTAGGCCTTTGCACTGCAGTCTCTTTGCTGTGAGCAGGAGTGCATGTGAAAGTGTTTGAAATGTGATGTAAACCAGCTTTGAACTGTGTTTTTCTAGGTGAGCTGTTAAACTAAAGCATACTTGATTATTTTCAACCATAAAGGAGTCAATTCTCGGATGCAACATATATATCATGCCAAATATATTGATAATAAAAAGAAAATCCATGTTAAGACAGTTCTTTACATGTTATCAGAGGAGTTTGCCAGCTGGGTCTGTGAAGACCAAACAGTGTTATCACTTCAAATCCATTCCACTTTTCAGCAGCTTAGGTGTGAGGATAAACTTAGTTGTGTGGAAACCTGGGGCAAACTGTTCCTTTAATTAAATGACTTACCATTACTTAATCTCTCCCTACATTAATTTGTTCTCTTAAGACGAGAAAGTTTAAATTACTTTTTAAATACTACTTTTGCATTGCTACATTTAGAAATGGCTGGAATTATTGAGTCTGCTGTAGTTAGCTTTTGTTTGTATTACTGAAGTGCTTTTTCTTTCATGGGATCAGCTGTATAGGCATTTTTGTTTTAGCTGTAGGGAATGAGCTATAGTCCTCATTCCATGTTTCTGTAATTTTCTAGCATGGGTTGCCAGACTCGGGAGAGACAGTGGTAACTGGCAGGGATGCTTGGCCTCACAATGAGGCTTTGTGTTCTCTGGTTTGAAGAAATGGCATTACAATTTCAAACCTGACACAGTGTCTTCTAAAACTGAATGACAAACCTGAGGGGGTTTGCATGCAAAGAGGATGTATTTTACTACTTTGTGTTTAAGTATGTTTAACATTTCTAGCACTGTTTCTAGAGAGTTGAAAAAATAACAGTTACAATCAGTCTAGTCTGTGCTAAACCAGTAATTATATTTATTTCAGTTTGAAATTTGAGAACTGATGCATGTTTCAATTATGCTGTTTGGTTCATGATGATGTAGCAGATACAAAAATAACTACTTACTGTCTTGGCTTCTATCTGCCTGCAAGAGTGGATTTCAGACCTCAGAGAAGTAGGTATATATCCTACTTGTATTAGATTTTTCTGAATAATAGGGCCTGTAAACCTGTTTCCAATGCTGCTTTGTCAGAAACTAATTAAAAATCATTTTCCTTCTGAAATTATTACTCTCTAAGTTTATTTTAGATGTGCTTATTCTATGTAACAGTACATCATATATTTCTGAAATAACTCTGAAAACTGTTTCAAAATTAAAGTAAAACGTTCTGGAATCCAATGACATAAGAAGTGAATCACTGTTCAGCAGAATGTGAATGCATTTATTTATTTAGTGTAGGGTGTTCATATGTTGAAGAATAAAGAGATACGAATTGTGCTTCCATGATGTAATTCAGGCCCCTTAATCAAAATGAATTTGAACTCTTAGCTTCAGCCTTCTTAAAGTTACTTCAAAGAATTAAATCACCTCAATAACAATTGAAAAGGAATGTATTAATACTCCTTTCTTCAAACAGGAAACCACTCCTAACCCCCAACCTGCAGAAGAGGAGAAAACTGAGCCAGCACCTACTCAGGAGGTTGCCAGCCCTGAACAGTATATTAAACACCCACTACAAAACAGGTAAATAGTACAGAAGCATGGGGTTTTTTTTGCAAAAGACAGAAAAATGCCTGTGACTTTGCAGCTCTTATTTACCTTAGATTTTCTACCAGTATTTTGAGAGTTCTTGGGTTTTCTGAAGATTTTTTTTTTTGCTGTGAGGTGGCAGAGAAAATAAAATCTGCCAGTTGTTAATATTCAGCATTTTTTCAGAGAGTGCAGTTACAGAAGCTTGAAGGTCTTTGTAAATGTTCAGAATGCAGCCAGGTGCTTGGAAAGAAAATGGCTTTGCTTTTGGTTGGGGCTAAGCACAGCTTTTTTTGCTTTTATCTGTGTGTTTTAATAGGCCAAAACTGAGATGAAGTTGCTGCCCAGCAAAACTGGAAAATCTTGCATTCTACCTTGTGCTTTAGTAAATTAAGTTGCCAATAGTAAAAACTTACAGTTAAAAGTTAGTGAAAAACCCAAGCCCTCTTACAGCTTCAAAAAGACCAGCTAGGAAGTGATTTTTCTCCAACTTGGCTGAAGAGTTATTGGGAAATGCATAGTACTTAATATTGGTAGGTAGGTGCTGCTCCAAAGTGAACCTTTTACCAAGTGACATCTTACTCTTTTTCTAAGTTTTGAGCAAGTGTGGAAAACCATGCTACCCTGTAGTGCTATGCTGCATGCATCCCATTTTCCTCATTGTCTTTTAGCTTCCGTCCTTCCTCTCTTTCCACAATGCACCTTGATTAAATTTGTGCTGACACTCCTTTACAAGTGGTAGCGAGGCTATCACTGGAATGGAGCAAACTTTTAAAACAAGGTTTGGAATGTCAGGATGGGTCTCAGAACAATAGATTGATATCTGGTGACTCAAAGTTCTCTGCTGTGAGAAGATAAATCCACTCTAGTGCTAACCTGAGTGATTTCAATACTGCTGGAACAATCAGAATGAAAAATAAACCTGTTTGGTTAAGTGCCTCATCAGGTATTCTGTTCCAGCTTTTTAAATTATGCTTTTTAGATTCAGAAAGAATTTGTGTGTGAGGTTCAATTTCTAATGTGTTGACGTTTGTACTGAGCAGAGATGAAGCTTTTCATTTAGTCTTGTCTTTATAGATGGTGATTTTAAAACCTGAAACAATCAGCTTGGAGGGGTTTAAGATTGTTGCCACTAGTAAGCTTCCATTTTAAAATTTATGCTTTCCTTCTATGTGCTTGGGAAGCTTTCATGTCATGTATAGCTTTGAAGTGATATAATTAGCTTATGTAACCTTTACAAGGAAATTACTGGACAGGGAGCTGTGCTCCTAGTTTGAATAGCTAGTGTTGTTTTAGACCATAGTCAGTTATTTGTAGTAGTGCATTACAGTTTAGCAGTGGCTGCAAGGAGAAATATAGGACATTTAGAGTCTTAGTTCCAAAAATACTTAAAACATTTAGCTAAATAGATTGATCAAGTCTGCCATGATTCTTCTAATGGAAACACAAATATTATCTCTAAAGATTTATATTTGAGAACAGAATTTATCATGTAGCTTGTTGATGAAAACTAACCTCCATGCTGATTAATATCTTAGTTTACAATAAGTTTGGATATACCAATACTAATAATTATATTTTTAATACATTTTAATTTCTAGATGGTCTTATTTTGTTTTCCTTTAGATGGGCACTCTGGTTTTTTAAAAATGACAAGAGCAAAACTTGGCAAGCGAATCTTCGTCTTATCTCAAAGTTTGATACTGTTGAAGACTTCTGGGCGTAAGTAAAGATTTTTCTGTCTGTGTACTAGCTCTGGGATTTGTTGACAAATTTTATACCAGAGTCAAAAACCCCATAAAGTACCCAGCCACAAATTTTTGGGTGTAATCTGAAATATTTGCAAAAATTGAAGGTGGAGTCTTATCCCATGTGAATGGAGTTGTTCATACTTTCAGTGCACATTGTCTTGCTGTAACACTGCTTACACTTACATGTACATGACACATGTAGAAAATCTCATTTGTGCAATAGCTATCTCATAGTAGCATGAACTTGTAAATTCTGGTGGCCAGCTGACTGTGACTGCCTTGGCCCTACGTTTTCCCCCTTGATTAAATTCTCAGACTGCTGACTCACTTCCCATGTTCTTCAATGCCTGGATCTGGAGCATAGTACTTGAGATTCATGCAGATTAATGGCATCCTTGAAAGAAGTTCATTGGAGATGGCAGGAGAAATGCCTTTTATTTTAATTTGAAGGTCTGTGAAAGTATTTAGGCTCCAACTGCAATGACAAAACCTTTGAAGGTATGCCTGTGCTTTCCGAACATTGGCTTCAGTCAGATTTGTGTGGCTGGCTTGAAAGATTTTGCCTGGCACAATGATGAAATATAAAGAAAATGCAAGTGGCATTAAACTGAGGGTGAAAAACAGCATTATTCCTTTCTTAGTGTTTCATGCTACATTGAGTGGTAGGGTTTTTAAGGTTTTTGTTGCATACATCTTTTGGATGTGATCAGCAAGGGAGAGAGATGGTGTCTTAGTGGAATAAGGTAACTCGTTAGCACTGACGGGAGAAAAATATTTCAGCATTTTCAGTAACTTTATCAGTGCAGCCGTCACAGGGAGGGGAATGGGATTCTGAGCTTGTAACCAGCTTTCCCATTCCTACTCGGGGGGTGACCGATGGCTGAGTGAACCATAGTTTGAAGACTTGGGGTATGTGATGACAGCTTTAAACAAATTTAGCTGCCCTGTTAAAGTTGCTTAAGGGTAAGTTTTGAGCACTTCGTTTCGTTACCCAAACAGTCTTGGTTATAGGAGCTCAATTTAGGTGTCTGCGGTGAGGATATAACAATCAGTCACAAGCAACTGAGAAGTTAAACCTCCTTTATGGTTGGAGTGGGAAATAGATGTGTTTTTCTGGAAAGAAAAGGTTAAAGTAAACTTGCAAGAGGCAAGCTGGTCAATCTGTAACTGTGCCTGATTTCTCACTGTTAGACCATCACAGTAACAAATTCCCTTTTTTGGTGCTGAATTGTTGCCTGGATTTTAGTTGGTCTCAGGCTACAGGTTGCAGGCGTCTTTCTGGAGTCTGACCCTAACAGTGTAGGGGGCCGGGGGGAAAAGTCATCTGTTTCCTTGCTGGAGCAGGAAGACAGTATGTACTGCTTTGAATGTTTTTCTCTGAGTTGCATAACTTAAGTTTAATTCTGAATATATATTTTGTTTTGTTGTCTATCATGCCTTTTGAGTCCTTAATTCAAATTATCAGGCCTACAGCGTTCATACCTAGAGTATTGTATTAAATAGCAAAGTTGAACATTTCTCTTAAAAGACTCTGCAATGAGAGTAGCCTTAGAAATATAAACAATCATCCTAACTCCATGTATGTATATGCACAGAATACACATGTATGCAGAACTTGTTGCCATGAAAACTCAGGGAGTAATGTTTGTAATAACTTTGTTAGGACTAGGTTTAAAAGAAGCAGTACTATACAAACCCACAAGTGTTCATAAACTGGTTTCCATTCTGCTGCTTTAAGCCCAGAACATCTTAAAGCTGATGCTTTTATACTACTGCAAAATACTTAAGAAATGGGGTTGCTTCTGAAATAACTTAATTGCTCCTTAATTTGGGGATTTTCTTTGGTTAGATATCTGAAATTCTGTAAGAATTTTTACATGAAAATGATGTTTAGTTTTTAATCCTGCTTTTTTTCCCTTCAATAGTTTATACAACCATATCCAGCTCTCTAGTAATTTAATGCCTGGTTGTGACTACTCGCTCTTTAAGGTATGCTAGCTAACCCCTTTTCCTTCAGTTATAGATGTTTATGGATGGTTTCCTGACTAAGGAAGATCCTGCCCAAGTATTTCACTTAAGACATTTAGAAACATGGGTGGGAATATCCTAAAGGCGTTGGGTTTGGGTTTTTTTAAATAGTCCCTAATATATGCTGTCTGAAAATCAGGCTGTCACTACTTCTGAAAATGCAAGTATTTGCTTTAACACACATCACAGACAGTGCGTTTTAATCTGTTACTGTTTGTCTCCATTCTGTGTTTGAGATATTTGTGCAAATAATTAAGGTAAATTTTTATACCGTGAAAGGTTTTCCAGCTCTGTCACTTCCTGTGAAATGAGTTAAAATGTCTACGGGAGGCAGCAATGTTCTCCAGTATTCCTTATGGATACTATGAGCCAGATGCACAATGCTCTTACTAATTTTTATTATTAATTAAATGCTGTATTGTGTTTGAAAGAGAAAATTGTGCCCAACACAGACACTTAAAGCATGTTTAAGGAAGTGTCCAAACTAGTGAATATGAAAATGCTTATGGGAAAGGGAACATGAAATCATGCCTCAGCTGGGGTGAAAATCTGAACTAGAGCTCTAAATTAAATCCTTACCTCTTGGAAGTGCTTCTAACATACAGCTTCCTTTCTGAATTCAAATACCTAAACAGTCCCTGAAGTGCTGGTCCCTGGTTCCTCCTTTGCTTGTAAAGCATAGCTGTGGGCTGGGACTCCTCAACAGGTTGTGCATCGTTTGTAAACCCAGCAGCTTTATGTGGTGAGGGGGTGATGATGCTTGGGATTGGGA
Source organism: Anabacerthia variegaticeps (assembly GCA_035583185.1). Taxonomy (NCBI): domain Eukaryota; kingdom Metazoa; phylum Chordata; class Aves; order Passeriformes; family Furnariidae; genus Anabacerthia; species Anabacerthia variegaticeps. The sequence goes on along the minus strand of JAWWEW010000131.1, from coordinate 22,561,930 downwards.
AGGTAATGATATTCTAGGTGACTGAGAAACCGTACGAGAATTTTGAGAAGTTGTAGGTCAGCGTTTAGGATATCTATGGATCACGCTTATATTTTTTGCATGAATCCTAAATTTGTGTCTTAGTACATGTGGTTGCTCATTATTATGCAGTGACAACTTAATTATATAACTGCATGGAACAGGTATAAATTGGAAACTGTTGCAGGCTCATGAGCAATCTCTTACTGTTGTCCTTCAGTTGTGACCTCGTAAGAGTGACTCTTAAAGGCGATGAAGCAGTTTAAGATCTGCAGCTGCCAGTAAGGGTGTTATATTTAAAGTGAGCTGACACCACTCCGTCCTGCCTGTTGAACACTTAACTTTCCAGCCAAAGTTTTGTAGTGTAGTTCTCTTAATAGACAGTTCTTTACTGAATTCCCTTGTCTAGACACTTTTTGAATAACTTTCTGAACTGCAACATAGCTGGTGGTTCAGCACATACAAAGCACATTATTTAATTCAGTGCAGGGCAGTTGGTAAAATGTGGATTAGTACTTGCTTTGAAATGATGTGTTGATTTTATCTATTTAATTTTGATTCTGACAATGAAAGCCCTCTTATTCTCACCTTGTGTTTGAAGGAAGTCAGTGAGATAGACTGCCAAAGGTGTCTGTTTCAGTGAAATAATCTGCATGCATAAGTGAAGCACTTAGCTGATGTTGCACTGAGTCCAAGACATAAAATAACTCCAGATAAAATTACCAGCTACGTCCTGGTTTCAAGCTGGGCAAAGTGGGTCGTTGACTTTGCCTGTTGCCTCATTTTTTTTTAATGTAATCTGTAGCTAAGACTTTTGCCTGGGCTGTGATACTTTGGTAGAAATAAAAATTCATTAGAGGAAATGCACTTTTTAAGCTGTTTTGCAACTTTGGTATTGGTGTGAGGCAGCACTTAATAATGTTGAACTATACATTTTTTTTCTTAACTTGCTATTTGAGTTATCAGTGGCCTTTTGGTTATTCTATATGCAAAATACAGTTTGAATATTATTTAACTTCTGGCTATTCCTTGCAGGATGGGATTGAACCCATGTGGGAAGATGAAAAAAACAAGCGAGGAGGACGATGGCTAATTACACTAAACAAACAGCAGAGACGAAGTGACCTTGATCGCTTCTGGCTAGAGACAGTAAGCACTATGGCCTGACTGGCTGCAGCTGAAGAGTCTTGTGTTTGTTAAAATATTTTTAACTGGTTTGATCTTTGTGTGCCACACTAGTCTTCTAACTTCTTGTCAGCAGTGTCCTGTAAGTTTTTACTGTCAGGCTGTATTTGAAACATGATTTTTCAACAGTGATCCTTAATGTAGTTGTATTCTGTTCAATACTTTGTTCTAACAGAGAGAATTCTGCAGGACAGATTAAACTTTTTCTATGGGATATACAGAACAGCTGTTGAACTACTGTAAAAGTAATACAAATTCAGCTGCTTAAATATAAAATACAAAAAATATAAAAATTCTTTACCAATACTTTTAGAAAAATGAATAGTTTTCATGTTTTGGCCTTGCTGAAACAAGGGGCTTCCAGATTATTTTTGTTCTTTCTGTATTTATCTGAACACTAGGATAGGCGAGTAATAGTACATTCATCCTATATGTACACTATAAATATACTTTTTTCCATTGCTGTTATCTCTCAGTAATAGATTTTACTGAATGGTAAATTATATTTTGAGAGATTGTGTGGGTTGCAGTACATGTGTTGTAGGAAAGGATATGGCTGTATTGTCTGGGAACTGACTTGGAACAGCCTAAAACATCTAGATTTAGGGACATGGGTTGCAGACAGGACAATGCAGAGCGGGATTAGCAAATCTCTGATCTTTTTCTTTCTTGTGTGAGAGGCAAGAAGTATTGTGTCCCTTCAAAAGGGAGAAATGGCCTTCAGAGTCAAAGCAGAGATATCAAAAATACCTGAACTTTCAGGATCTTTCTAGTCACTGTAGTTGTGATTTGAAGAAAGGATTGGGAGCGTTACCCTACTAGGCAGTATGACTGCACATAGCGTCTTGCTTGTGTGCATTTGGTCTACCTATGTGTGAGTCCTGATTCCTAGTAGCCATTACATGTGGCTTGGAAACATGTAGTTAGCCTATGTGGACTTAAGGCTAGAGAATTCTGCTTTTTGTTTAGCAGCAAGCAATGGCACAGAGCCTGAATACCCAGGTGACTGATGTATGTTCTAAAGCAACCCTGTCACTTCTAATTCCAGTAATTACATGTAACAAATTTTCTCCGAAAAAAATCAAAGCCTTTATAACTCCCTTTTGGAACACTTTTTTTTTGTAATTTTTTTTGTAATACAATGATCTTAACTGTAATCTAAATTTCATTTGCGAAGACTCTTTTTTCCTCTCTTGCAATATTCGTGAAGAACGACTAGTGTTTGAGCACAGTAGTCATCTTTGCTTGTATGTGTACTAAGGCTGTTGATTAATATTTTGTATGTTTGTGTGTGGTTTAATCTTAGCCATTCATGGTTTGCCTCACCCAGTGTGCAGCCTGCAGTTGGGTGTAACACTTTAAGCATGTGTAGTTATACCTGATTTATTCATTAGTACACATGACTCTTTTTGTGTTTCCTCAATGAAGCCTACCCTTGGAGGTCTCATGGGTACTGTAAGACCTGATTTGTTTGAAAAGTTGCAAATGTGTTGAATTTCCAAATGTTATAAGTGATTTTGGAGGACTAATATAATAGCAGTGTATTTAATGTACTGCGCAAGTGAATTAAACAAGCATCCATCCATTTAGAGATTAATACTTCAGTGTGCAGAAGGATCTTTAATTCAGCACGGGCTAGATGGATCTGCCTCAACCACAAGAAACTGTAAGTTTTGAGTATCTGTATTGCTTGTTTTACAAGCTGCAAGTTGAAGATTTTGAGTGCCACTTTCACATATTGCATATTGCATGGGAATGTGGCCCCGCTCAGTCTGATGTTCCTGAAGTATAATACCTCTGCCAATTCCAGGCTTCACCATTAGAAACCTGTCAGGAAGAATCTTGTGTTACTTGCACACTTGTATTGGTGCACTTGCATTACACACTGTTCAGGATCAGTGACGCCCACTAGAGTTTAGGAAGTGCTGAATCTTCCTGACTGTGATAGGAAGTAACACTTGACTGAATAGCACTTCTCATCTGGCTGCAGTTTGATTTACCTCTGAGGTGATAGACTTCAGCATTGAAGTTAAACCTTATGTAGCTGATGTTATATAACAAGTTTTTCACAGGTTCTTCTTAGGTAATGGATGGAAACACTTAAAATTTCAAATTTTTCTCCCTGTATTAAATGTACTGTAGAAAGAATGCATTCCTTTTAATTCTTACCTTGTGATGGGGTGGGAGGCAGCACTGCTTAAATGATCAACTGTGTCAGAACTTACAGCTTGTGGGAGAGAAGGGGGAATGGAAAATTCAGAATAGGAGGGAGATGCCCTACTACAACTGAGTTTATGTTCACTTGTAACATTTGGAACTTCATGAAGACACTGCAATAAACAGAAAATTAATGCCCTGTGGCAAGTGGCTACAGTCAGTAAAATGCAGTATTCCTCAGTCCCTTTGTACACTGAATGTTTTCTTATGGAGCAGGATTCTGACTCTGAACTGCTGCTTTCTGTTTTCTAGCTGCTGTGCCTTATTGGGGAGTCATTTGATGACTACAGTGATGATGTATGTGGTGCTGTTGTTAATGTTAGAACTAAGGGTGATAAAATAGCAATATGGACAACTGAATGTGAAAACAGGGATGCAGTTACGCATATAGGGTAAGTAACGTGATTGGCGTTTTTGATACGTGAAGTGTAACCATGCATTTAAAGCCAGCTAAGTTTATAGAGAGGGCACCTCAGGAAAATGTAGCCTGTGCAGAGCTGTATCCCAAGTTTAAGAAATTCTGTGCCAAATCTCTATGATGTAGTTTTCTCTATGGGTGTGTGCTAGTTACTACTTTGTGCTACATTCACTGTAGAATAGAAATAATGAAGAGTTGAACACAAATCTTGGCAGAAGTTCTCACTTGGTGTAATTAATACCTGTAGATAATGTGGGTTCAGCATACCAGTTTGTAAAGGTGGGAAGTTAGTAACAGTAGAGCTAGGTAAGTTGTGCTGACCATCAGCTGTCATATTGCCATAATCCCAGACAGGAGTGGCCATTAGTGGCTTGCATCTCACTTGCTCTGTGCTGAGAAACACTGTGTGTGTGTGTGTCTCAGGCAGGTACTCCTGCTTCCTTCTCTTAAGACATAAGGTCCGAGTTGATTTTTCTTAAAGCTTCTGTTGGGTAGCTGACCATGGCCAGTACCATGGGGATCTGCTTTCTATCAGTTAAAGGAAAGACAGCAACTCTGTGCAACCAAGATGTGCGTGGTGATTAAAACTGACTGTTCCAGGGAATTGCTGTTTTATTTAGTTCAGGTGAATCATGGACCATGACTTTTACATAACTGTTTTGTTTCTCTATGTGGGAATACAGCTTGCTGGTATGAATGATACTTATATGAATGTAATAGAATCCCCACACTCTACATTTACATTGGCCTGTTAATTTTTTGCAAGAGCTTGTCCTATTATGTATCGTAAGTCATTTTACAAAACTGTGAGTTTTAGATGCAATAAGCTAGAATAATTGTATCTCAAGTCCTTTATTCATATCTGAGAAACTGTTTCTAAATAGGCAACTCTTTTTGGTGGTGTCAGTGGATCTTAAAAGCAGGTGTCCTGATACTAATTCTTTCCTAAGGACTTTGTTTAAACTGTTCTGTTTTCTTTTTTCCTCCAGGAGGGTATACAAGGAAAGATTAGGACTTCCTCCAAAGATAGTGATTGGTTATCAGTCCCATGCAGACACAGCTACTAAGAGCGGCTCCACCACTAAAAATAGGTTTGTTGTTTAAGACGACACCTTCTGAATATTCTTTCATAGGAGACTGCGTCAAGCAATCGAGATTGGGAGCTGAACCAAAGCCTCTTCAAAAGCAGAGTGGACTACATTTAAATTTGATTTCCATCTAAATGTTGCTAAGATTTGTGAGAAGTCTCATTCGCCTTTGTCTTGTACCTCTGTGTCCAATTTTTCTATTTTGGTCGAAGTAACCATTACCAATCGGAATTTTAGTATACTTCACCCACCCAAATCCACAAATGTGTTTCTGGCCCACTCTGTAATAGCTTGGTAGAAACATTACTATTACAAAAAGAAATTTGTTTATCCACAGTATTCAGAAAAGAAGTTTCATTTCTGTACCTGCAGGAAATTACTCTGTTCTACATTTGCATTGTATGCAGTAACATTTTGCTGGTTTGGAAAAAAGTAAGGTGCATACAGTTTTCTAGCAATTTTTTTTTATACAGCATCATCTTTGCTGTAACCTATGCTGGTGGCTGCTAGATTAATTTATTTGTTTTCCCTATTTGATAACATTAGTGATATTTCAATTTCAGTTGTTTTTGCTCATGTAACATTTGGTGAAGAATCTGGGAATATGACAAAGGTGGAATAAACATTAATTTTGTGCATTCTTTGGTAATTTTTTTGTTTTTTGTAACATCAAAGCTTTGCTACAAACTTATGCATTTCAGTCAAATCAGTGATCTGTTTGTGTGATTTCCTAAACATGAATGTGGTTTTTTTTTTAATGTAACACCGTAATTTACATTCCTTACTAGAAATAGTATGTCTGTTTTTGTATCCTATGCTGTATTTTAACACTTTGTATTACTTAGGTTATTTTGCTTTGGTTAAAATGGCTCAAGTAGAAAAGCGGTCCCATTCATATTAAGACAGTGTACAAAACTGTAAATAAAATGTGTACAGTGAATTGTCTTTTAGACAACTAGATTTGTCCTTTTATTTCTCCATCTATACAGCAAGTATTTGTACCTCTTGTGACAAGGCAGTCTCTACTGTGGCTTCTATTGTAGTAGTGTCTTCCAAGAAAGGCAAAGGCTGGAGTTATAGTCTGTTGAAACTTAATAAATCTAATAGATAGCATCCTAAATCAAAGTGAAATTATACTGATGTGGCTACTGTTTTTTCTTAGTGGTTGGTCTTATTGATAACAGTTTGTGTTGTTTCTCTTTTGACTTTGTTTTGTGCCAACCAAGAGTTTCAAGGATGCATAGAAAGCTGTTTAGTTTCAGCTACGGGCTACACTGAAAGTGCTTTAGCAAGTGATTCTGCTCTAAGGATATAATTCATATGTAAAGTACAAGTAAAGGGCACTAGAGACATGGCTACAAAACAAAAGTATATGAGGATCTAGATAGTCTATTACATGTGTCTTACTAACTGAAGTTTCACTTCATTGTTTGAAAGTTGCTGTGGGAGCTGTAAGTTTGCTTGACTTGCAGGATGAGGGAAATTTTGAGGGTCATTGAGTTAACTTTTCTTGAGAAATAAATGAGAGCTTTTTCTTTCCACTCATTTGAAGCAGAGTATGCAGCAAAATCAGTGCTTTATTGCAAGTTTCTTATTTTCTTAGTGTGATATACTTAAAGATCTTGTCAGGGCTATGTAGCCTTTCTTCAGTTGAATGGTAAGGTAAGGTGCTTATTGGGGTTTCGATCTTTGACAACTCCTTAAAGCATGTTTGGTTACTGTGGCAGTGAGGCTTCAGTTGAATCTGCCCCATGAAGGCACTGAAGTGTCTCTTGTGTGCTAAAATAAACTTGAACACTTTTTTGCACATTTTGTCAGAAATGTGTGTCATAAAGAGCATATCAGACTATACCAAAAAGGTCTGGATCAGTATTATGGCTGTTTAATAGAAACACTTAGAGTAGGCATCTGTATCTAATGATATAGATCTTCAGTATTGGTCATTTACCAGGATAGCTGTTGGATGTGGAGAGAGCTATTAAGGCTGGTTTCTGTGGATTCTGGTGAAACTGGTTGCCTGTCCTGAGTCTGCAAGTGTGCAGAGCAAGTCAGGTTTGCTTAATAGGACCATTAATTGTAGAATATACCACTCCCTGCCTGTTTTACAGGTTACAGCTTCAGCTAATCATCAGTAATGCTTGCATGCATGGGATGTGAATATGAATCAGCTTCCTGAGTGGTGACATTAGGTTGTCTTCGTGTGTGTAACTTGGGAACACTGTGGCCAGGCTCGTTAAAAGGAGTGTCATTCAGAAATGTTGGTAGTGCTGCCCTTTTGTAAAGAGTGCTAGGATTAACCTGAGTGCTATTGTGAGAAGTACATAGTATTGGTTTTGTTTCATTTCACTGCAAGACTGAGTGGAATATTATTTAGGGTAGCAGCATTTTGTTTATCTAAAAAAGTGATTTTTTTTTTTGGTATGGTCTCAGGTTCAGGCTCAAAAACCTATGTAAGCAGCCAACTGACTTGCACTGTAATACGAAAACTGCAGGCACGTTGATTTGGGACTCTTTGCTGCTCACGTAACAATTGTAATGTTTCTAGAAGACTTGAGAGAAAATTAGCTGGCATAGTTGCTTTATCAAATATATAACCTATGCCTCTAACTCATTGTTAGAAGAAGCAAATGACCATGGACCTAGTCTTCTCCAGCTTGCAAATCACTTTGTGCTGCATACTAATATTCTTCTGATTATAATGGTGTAGCTTGTATTTGTGCTACGGGAGAAAGCTGAGAGCTCTCTGTTCTGTGTATCAATAAAACAGAGGAAAAAAGCTGTAAATGTTTAAAGTACCTAGTATTGGTGAAAAATATTCAGTATTCATAAGCTCTTAAAGGGCTAGCCATTGTCAATGTGTGATTTTAGTAAGCCTGGGAAGACTAAAGAGTCCGAAGCATCTATTCAGAAGTGGTTTTATGTGATACAAAACCAGCAGAGCAAGGAAAGAAAGGAGAAACTTGCTGTATTTGAAGAGGTGTAAGAAGGTGCCAACATGAAGATGGGGTAACAGATGAGAAATATTGTCAGCTTCTGGGTGTACTGTAAGTCTTGGGCTGTGCAATGCTTTTCATTGTCACTTCCTGTGTGTCTTGCTTTGCTGTCACTATCTTGTGTTTCAGACTGTCTCTTGGTCAAGAAACTTAATGTTACCCAAGTTCTGGAAACTTAGAACAGTAACTTTTAGACAAGCTTGGACTGAGCTCAAAACTTCCATACTTCCATCCTACCTAATGGAATCTCTTCCTACTGAAATACTTGGAAAAAATATTCTGGACTCCATGGGACCCCTACTAAAAGCAAAAAAAATTAGTTGCACTTCAGTCTATAAAAATGACGTGAATCTTCCCTTTGATATGACCTTCCATGTTTCCAAGAAGCTTTGAGTCTAGGCCTGATGGTTTTAAAACTAGATTTAAAAAATGTCCTGCAATGAAGTACTCAAATCAAATAGTTGTGCTTATTAGTTAAACCCATAAAGCTTTCAGACTGCCTGGCACTTAACTTTTAGATGACTTTGCCCTCTTAAGAACAGTCAGTGGTTTCTGCAAAAACTTTTTGAGTAGGCTTTGGTTTAGGTCTGAGAGTTGTTTTTGTTTAATGCAGACTTTGTGCCTTTTGACATTGGGCAAGAAACACAAATGAAAATGGCATGACCAGTAAGGAAATAGTTACACCTATTTCACTTTGAGACATTTCATGCTTATATATCCAGATTTTAGACTCAGAGCAGAAGCGCAGAGCATAGTAAGGAGCACTGTGGAGCCAGTTCTATGAAATGCACCTGCTGGACCTCTCCATCCCTTCTAAGCTGCAGAAGATGTTAAATCTTGAAGGCTTGCCATTTTGCTCTCTGTGGGACACCCATTCACTTTAGCTGCCTGAGCAGATATTCTGCCTTTTAGCTCTTAGTTTTGTGTTCCACCAGAACTTGTTTTCAGGCATCTGGCTCTGGCACTGCAGCAAAGCCTTTAATAAGCACTTAAATTCCTTCCCCTGTGATAAAAACCATGGTCATTCCTGCTCTTGCCTGGTGGCTGCCTGGCATTTTCCCAAAAGACTATGGGATTCCCTCCTAGCCTGTCTGTTTTGAAATAAAGCAGGTTCTGATGTCCAGAGATAAATGTGAATTGTGGCTGTGCACATGATTGTTACGCTTCCCAGCATTAACTTGTTTTGTGTGATGCCTTAAATGTAAAAACATCCTAGCTGAAGTCTGTCTGTTGTTTCAGTTTGCCTGCTAACCAAACATAACTCAGACTTTTTTTATTATTTCCTGCTAGTACTGAGCGTGTGACAAGCTTAGGTGGGAATTCGTGGGGTTTATGGCTGCGTGGAGTTTGTGACTGCCTCTGCTTGTCTTGTCTCCATTTTTCTAAATCCTGATACTTTTCAAGCCTTACTAAAACATGTTTAATAAAGGGAAAAATTACACTGAGTCTAGTCACTGCTTTTTTAGTCACTGTGATACCATGGAGAATTCCAGGTGTTGCTAAACCCAGATAAAGACTGTGTGACTTCTTTGGCATAATAATCTGCTTATGGGATTTATTTTTTTTTTATCTCTAGCCATGTAAGTATGATAATAGTGAAAATGATACTTGAAAGTGTGTGTGTGAATATATCATATATAAAGCAAAAATGACTCATCTATTTTTTCAAAGTAGAAAACTGTTTTGTTATTTCTAAAAGGTTTCTTTGACTTTCTGTAATGAATTACTGGATTTTGCTTACAATAGGTAGTTTAGATAATCCTTTTTCCTATGTTGTGCCTATTAATGTTATCAAAGAGTTGGAGCCAACTTCCTAGGTAAGGTTTGGCATTCTTTGAAGTAAAGCTAGTTTTTGAGCCTTATCTTCCTCCGTATGTACAGGGTAGTTTATCCTAGTGCATCTCACCCTGAGCCATACAAATACACAGAAAATATAATGGGAAATTGGAAGGTACTACTACTTTTCTGTAGCTGGATGAAAATAAAATTTCTGAGGAACTAATGTCTCAGCTTCTTGACTCTGTCTGGGATGTAGAGAAACACAGATCAAAGATAAATGAGTATGGCACTATTTGGAAATGTGTGTTCACTGTTCAGTTTGGAGCCTGTGTGTAGCTGGGGCTCCTGCAGCTCACCCACTGACAAGCCTTGTTCTAAACAGACTCGGTGTGACAGGATTGCAAAAACACTGCTGCCTGCTCTCCCCTTGTTTGCCGTAGTTCCTCCAGTAGGAAGGAGTAGTGTGAATGTGCTGGTGTAGTAGCACCAGCTAGCAGGAGATTGCCTGTGAACTAATAGGAGCTCCAGCTTGTACCACTGCAGTGATGTTAAACAGCTGGAGATGGTGTCTTCAACTTGCAGAAGGGGTTTTGGTCTGTCTGTGTTGTCTGTCTTGGCAAAAAAGCAGCTGTTGCTGTAGGTGTATCATTGCACAGCTGTGCACTTAATGCTTGAGACTTTTTTTGGTACGTGAGTAGATGTATGACTACTGTAAACTGATTTCACTACCTGGCCTCAGTTCATCTCGTGTTTGATGTGGGAGTGCTCCTTAGTAGTGACAGAATGGTGACTATCAGTGTCCAGAGGTGGAGATGCTGCTCCAGTGTTTCCCTAGAAAGTCCCTCCTTGAGTTTGATCCCTAAAAGCAAGGAAGAAATATCTGTGTGCTGCTGTCTGGGGACAGATGCATTCAGAGTTCTTGGGTAAAAAATCAGCTCAGAAAGGCCTCCCAAGTGTTTTTTGCTTCATCCATAGATGTGCATCTTCCCGGTACACACCAGCTGAGGGCTGTGGGGGAGGTGGGGATCAAGGGCAGAATGAAGTTGTGATTTTCTCAGGCCATGAGGGTTTTTCAGAGGTAATTTGGGGAGAAATAAAAATTGATGTCTGGATTCAAGCTCCAACAATTTCGTGAAATCTTAAGGTAAATTCCCTTTGCAAGGTTCTGGTAATTATTGCTAAAGTAGCCCTAAATCCTCAATGTTCTCTTAAAATTTGGGTGTGACTTGGCTGTAAGATTGTCTCAGATTTGTCTCTTTTTGCCTTCATTAAACTATTTACCAATAGTGATTTACCAATGTTTTTGAGGGGTTGTAAAAGTGGTGCAGACTAATCCTAAGATGTAACAGCAGTAACTGTTAGGGCAACATACTGCAAAAAGAAATAAAATTCTGTTTGGATATGGATGGCTTCTTAAGTAATAGATGGTTCTTTCACATTTGTATGAATGTGAAAATGAATCAAAGGGAAGAACTGGATTTTATGTAACAGATTTGAGGCTTTCCCTTGGGCCTTATTCGTTGGTAGATGCAGTGCTGTCCAGCCATCCCTCTGCACTGTGCAGCAGGGCCTCCACAGCAGGAGCAGTGGGCACTGCTGAGGGGACACCCAGACTCAGAGACAGCTCTCAGCGGTGGGAGCTGGTTCTCTTTAGGAAGCTTTTCTTCCGAGTGCTGTTGGTTCCCTTCAGTGAGCCCCAGGACTGAGGCACGATGTTTACTGTGACATTATCTCTCCAACTATACTTTTTATTACAGTGTAAAAACTGGTTCTGCACACTTGATGTTGTTGCAGTAACCCTGTTACTGGTATGGTTTTCAAGATTGTGATACAATTCAGGATGAGTATTCATGTGAAATTCCAGGTGCTCTGCCAGAATAGGATTAATTCTGGATTGAATACAGTCCAAACAGTCTCTTCTCTTTTATGCTCTTCAGGCTACATCTTAATTGCACTAGAAGTGGTGCAGTTTAGTGTCATCTCTAGTTAAATTAGCTTGAGGTGACTCAGTCCTACTCTTTACGTTTAAAATTTTTCTGGGTTTGAACAAGAGAGAATCAGCTTTTTGGAAATGCTGGAGTGTATATACCTTTGTTATAATACAAGTAAGCTGCAACTGTGGCATAGGTCTGCCTTCCTGCCCCCTAAATGAAGCAGTTACTGGAATTTACAGCAGAATTGATATATGTCAGGAAGGAAACAAAACACCTTGGCAGGATGAGGTGTTTGCAGTGAGATCATTTGCTGACTGTCCTGTTGCCTTAAAATTTTCTTCCCTGTGTTGTGTCTGTTTCAAGAGGCTTTATTTTTGCCTATGCTATAACAGTTTCTGAGCATTTCCCCAGCATTGTTGACCTGTGCTCAGTGGAACTGCATTGGCAACATCAAAGTGCTAAAATTTTTTCACAGCTCTGGAACAGCATGCTGGTTAACACACCTGCATGCTGGCTGCAGCTGGGCTTGGCCGGCTTGGAAAAGGAGAGAAGAGATTCCTAGCTGCCCGGTGTATTTATTTAGTTTTCTGTTTGGTGGAATTTTTTGTTGGTTTTATTTTCTGAAGCTGAGCTGTGACACTGAAGTGGAGAGTGCACATAGTTACAGTAGCCTTTCAGTTGTGCCCTTGTTTATCTTCTTGGAGAGGGGATGGCCAGCAGCAGATAATGGAGCAACCTCACAGGAATGTGCCAAAGCACAGTGAAGCTATTACTCAAAAGTGATTGAGCTGCTGGGTCAGTGAAGCAGCTTCTCCTGGATCTGAAGAGGTCAGCCCAGAATACAAATAAAATCTGTGGGTTTTGTCCTAAGTGTTATAGTTCCTTCTTTCTGCAGGTCTGAGCCTAAATACTTCAGAATGTTAAGCTTCCAAGAAAACATTTCATGCTTCAAATATTTCAGTGGCCAGTATAAGCTGTGCTTATACAATTGACACCCCTTTGCTGAAGTAGCAAAAGCTGTGTGAGGGGGCAGAAGTGCAGTGCTGTTCTGCACAAGAGGAGCTGCATGTAGAGCATGGTTACATCAGGTAGAGTCCCTCAAGCACTGAGCTTTTCCCAGTTGCCTTTGTGCTCTTTCTGTTCAGATAGTCTTTTGCTTAGTTAAGATACAGCTGCTGGGCTGTAAGCAACCAAAAGTCTTTTGCTGGATGTGAAGTTTCAGAAGAGCTCCAAGGCGCAGCATGTGTGAGCTGTTCCATACCTTGTAATGCCATTAGGGGATGGATGACTTCTGTAGTTTTTGTGCCAGTATATTCAGCAAGTGTCATCTCAACATTAATGCCAGTGAGACAAATTGAAGGCATCTGAGCCAAAGCATTTCCCTGGGCCTTGGGCAGATGCTGAATCTGAAATCAGATATAATAGGGATTGAACAAGTTTTACAACTCATCCTCAATCAGCATTAAAGGCTTTGATAAAGCAGCTGCTCTGTGAGGTGAGCACTGTGCATGTTTTATCAGTTGATGTGTTTTGGGTTTTCTAGTTTAGCCCATGCTGTTTCCTTATTACAGCAGACAGAAATTGGAGTTTCTGAAACGGTTTTTTTGGACAAGGCAGCTCACATTTTTCACTTTGTAGTCTTAACTGTCCCTTGCGCCTTGAGACAATTTATTTTAGAGGCCTTTTAGCTGCAGAAGTCTAAATGGGGGTAAAAAATAAGCTTGCAGTTCTGTGTAGGAAAGTCCCCATACAAACACTGGTACTCAAGGAGACAAGAAAAGGCTCTTACTTTGCATACAGAGTTTGCTGCAGCATTAGTCCAGTGTTTCCCTCAGAGCAGATGGCTCTGGGGCAACATGGAAGTGGGAAAGAGAGGGAAAAACAACTTTTTACCACTTCCTGATAATCTGACAAAGTCCATCCTAGTCCTCATGTCTGTGGGGAGACTGCTGGGGTAGAAAATGCAATCCATAGGCTCTCTACCTGTTTTCTGTCTCTGTCCTGATATTTTACAGAGCAAGAATTCAATTTAGTTTGATATCTTGTAGAAAGTGAAACAATTCAGATAAGTTGTTACTTAAATATTTTGCTCATTTAGTGAGACCCAGTGGTTTTTGGGGTCACTTTTTTTCTTTGCAAATATCTGAGTTCTTGTTTTCCCATAACTTCAGGCATGTGGTGTTTAGTCTGGCCTGCTCTTGCCACACTGTTTGTTACCCATGGAGAAAACAGTAGACAGCTTAAAAAACTTAGCTTGTTGGGTTTTTTTTTTTCTTTCAGTGAAGTTTCCCTTGTGCTTTGTCATTAAGCAGCATGGGGGCAATTTGTTGTGGTCTAGATTTTGCTGCAGAGGCAGCAGAAGGGGCAGGGTTAGGAATGTGTGGATTAGGAATTTTGCCCTGGAAAAAGGAGCTCCTCAGTGGCACAGAACTTGAAGATATTAGGAAGATCTAGCAGGATGATGTGCTCCCTTAGGGAGATGGTATGCTGGAGGCACAGCTTAGAACAGTTCAGTCCAGCTCGGCTGCAAACTCCCTCTCCCTAACTCCAGTGCCATCCCTGGCTTTTAGGCATCCTTCCTTCTCTGCTTTGTGCATGGCTGCCTGCTGAGGGGATGTGGCCATGTATTTTCCTGCAGCAGGCTGTGGATTGCACACAAAGGAGTGTTTGAGAGCTTCACCAGGTGTGTGTGTTGTTTCCAGATATGCTCTGGAGAGGTTGAACAGCTGGGGCAGTTCCCACCTCCTTCCTGGCTGAAGTGATTGGATGTGAACTCAAATACATGCAAGCATACATTTTCCAGGTGTTGGCCTCCAGCTGTCATCTGCCTTCATGCAGTAATAAGATGGCAGCATAAAAAATTCCAACTGGTAGACACATATGGAGTGAGACATTTTGCACTACAGCAGTAGGCAGCATGTCCCAAATGGACCTCCAATAAAAAGCGAGAGGGAAACCAGCAGTGCCTTCCCTTTTCCCAGCAGTTGGTATTGTGTTTGTTGTGTTTAGGATCACCTAAAAAAAATTTCACTGTGTTTTCCTGTACAGCTGTTCATATCTGCCCCAGCAAGAAGGACTTAACACATTTGGAAGAATCAATAGACTTCAGTCTGCAGGGGGATGAGGAATGAGCTGGCTTTTGCACTGAGCTCTTTAGAGAGCTTATTTCTTTAATGTAGAAGCATGAGATATGCAAGAGGAAAACAACTGTTACATGATTCTTGTTCCTTGTCACAGTTCAAAGCAGGGAAATGCCAACAACAGTTCTCTGTAGCTGCCTAGATTAGAAAGGTAGCTCCATGGTAGATGCTTTTGAAAGTGTTGAAAGCGCTTTTTGGCTTCCAGGTTTGTGTGACTGTTCCTCTCCCTTCAGTGCAGGAGGACAAAAATGTGAATTTTTGTTCATATAGTTATCTATTACTATGAGTTGTGGTAGAGGTAGGAAAAATAAATTCTGTAATTATAACACTGAACTGGGCTGACTGGAACTTATGTTCTGTAGATTAAAATGTCACAAAAAAGGAGATATGCTTTACCTTTCTCCATGTGAGGGAATCCAGGACCTGTTTATTCTTTGGAGGCAGTTTAAAAATCAAAAAGAAATCCCCCAAATGCAGGTGTTTCATTAGTGGTAATAGCGCTTTAAAGATACTTTATTACTTCGAGCATTCCATGCAGAAAATTAGTTTTCTGGCCCACTTGGGAGCCAGGAGCTCTGCTGTTTGCTTTCCATTGGCACATGTATCCTTGACTGTGCTTATTTTAAACTTGGGGCTGACAGCAAAGATGTCCTACTATCTGCTGACTTGGTTAACATATCAACTGAACTTTGTGTCCAGTTTCCAGCAGTAGCCTGCCACACTACCCCAGGACAGATGATTAGGAAACAGCTTAAGGAATGGAAGATCTGTAGTGTGATCTCTCCTTTGGGACACCTTTGTCAACTTCTGGCAAAAAAGCCTGCACCCAGATCATTGTGTTTAATAGCTCCTGATTGATCTGCCTCCATTAATTTGGCAAGTCCTTTTACGAAACAAATTCATAGTATTCTTTGAAGTTGTCACAGCAGTTGAATTTCCAGCACAGCGATGCATTGTGAGAAGTGTCATCCTCTGTAGCAGCTTCCCACAAACAAACCTGTCTCAGATTGAGCCTCCCCTTTCAGTTGTCTTGTGTCAGACATGTCAGAACTGCCACTTAACAAAAGCAGGTGGAGATACTTTGCTTTAGATTTTTTTTTATTTTTTTTTTAAACTATGCTTTCTACCAATCTTGTTTACAGTTTAGTTTGCATAATTTGTTGGGTTTTCAGTAGCTGAAAACTGGAGACTTGGTTAACAACCTAATTTCTTCCACGTAGGGCAATGCAAACAGTACAGTTATAGTACATAAATAAAAGTATTGTAAATTAGCAGACTGTGCCTTAAATAGGATGGAATTACAGAAGCAGAAAATCTATTTTCAAATTAGAAAAAAACAACTCCTGATAATTAGCACAGCTTTTCCAAAGTAATACTGTCTGCCACCCTCCAAGTCTGCCTCACCTTATAAAGAGGACCGGGTTATTTCAAATGCAAGCTTTATATTTTGACCCTGGTAGTAGATCATGAAGTCCAGATGTCACTTGGAAGGGCTATCTGTAGGTACTGTGTGCTTTTCATTGCTACTGCTCTAAGTGCTCTTTCATTAAAAGTAAGCAAATGCAAGCCGTGTATATTTGCACAGGAACCTTCTCTCCTGTGCTGTATTTTCGAACAGCCCCACGGGCTCCTGATGACTTCAGGAACCTTGTGACCTAATAAATGAAACAGCCGTAAACAAGGCCAGCTTAATGTCTTCCCATCAGGCATTTTGCCATGGAAAGTCAGCGTTAGTTGGCTCAACTCCGTCAAATTGAAGAGGTGCACAGAGAGATGACTCATCACGTAAACTCATCTTTCTCTGCCATGGTGAGGGAGCTTTATACACTGGGCTCTCCCTGGGCTCTGCAGACCGGGAACCACACCAGCCCCACCACAGGGTCCTGTGTGCAGGGCAGCTCACAGGGCAGCATGAGGTGTGTTTCCGTGGGAGCATCCCCCTGGGTGAGTACATGCCTGTGCCTTTGTGCCGCCTTCTTCCAGAGTTCAGCCTCCCAGCCCCGTAAGGAAAAAATGCTTCCCAGGCTTTTGAGGTAGCTACAGTAGCTCTTTCTTTTAAGGCTGACCTTCAAAGCAGTGCATGCTGTCAGCAGTATCCTGCTCTGACTTTATGAAGAGAGGCTGAAGTGAGAGAGATGTTTGAGGAGGTCCTGATTTTTTTTCTGCTTGTCCTTTGTCACTGACTAAGATCTTGTCTATCCTGAATGACAGAATGGCAGATCTGGAAATATAGCAGAAATGTGAATTCACAAGAGCAAAACTTGGATCGCGTAAGGGTAAGGGTGGTGGTGTATTTTTTGTTTTGGTTTAAAGTTTTTGGTTTGTTCTTTTTCCCCCTATGATTATTCTAGAATAAGTAATTAATGATGACGCTTGGGAGAAGGAAGGAACTGTTACTGATAAATACTAATGTATAGAAGACCCTCACTCTCACAGGTATAAATTTTATTTTTTAGGGTATCTGACCTGTTACTGGGGCCTGAATTTCAGGTGCATAGAGTTTCCCTATTGAGAGAGTTGGCAAAGAAGTAAAAGCCTGACCCTGATGTAATTGATACAGCTTTTCTATAAAGAACTGTTAATTTTTCTCTGCCAAAGAAATGTCTTACCAGATTTGATGTGTCATGTTGCCTCCTGAAAAACTTTTAGACAAATTTAGTTGAAGATAAAATTACTTCCAAAACAAATTGTGCTTTATTTGTACACAAGTTTTACCAGTAAGGGAAGTTTAATGAATATCTGTCAACTTGCCTCCATAAAATTAACATTCACACATCTCTACTGTAATTTATTAATAAAACATTCCTTATTTCTTAAGCTTACAAAAATTCCAAGAGTAAGGGGATACAAATCTTTCAAAAACTGATAGAAGACAAACTCAAATAACAGAAAATTTCGGCTATAATATACTTTTCTTAAAAGAAAGGGGGGCAAAGAATGTAAGATTTTATAAGCATGCCAAGTTTGCATTTTATTTCAGTCCTCAGATTTAATTGAAATAACAGGCTATGTTTGGTGTCTTTATCTTAGATAAAGTTTCTGAAGAAACCTGTAAAGGCAACGGTAAACTTGGCACACAAGATTCCAAAGCTAAATGTGAAAACTGGATATTGGTGGTTGCTGCTGAGTCATGCTGACAGCTCAGCCTGGTTAGCTTTAATGAAGGTTCAGAGTGGAACAGGGCATGTTGAGCAATGAGGTCAGACTGAAGATGTCCTGCAGGCACTACCAGTGCTCAGTCTGATTCCTGCTGAACCTGCTGTGCCTCTGAGTTGACAGTAAGGGAAAGAATTTGGCTTCTGATTCTCAGGTTTCTGGTACTGTAATTAGGACTTTGGCTTTTTGACTCTGTGCAGGGGCTCTTCTTAAAGCAATCTGAACAGTTCCTTTGCTGTCAGATATCACTGGGGGTGCAAATGAATTTTCATTGACTTCACCAGTGGTGCCCAAAATTTTACTTTATAATTTTCCTTGGATGTGATTAGGCACTCTTTCTTTGAGGGCTGCCATCCCTGCCGAGGGACTCTGAGAACACATATAAAATACTGTTTACGTGTGAGTTAACTGTGAATGGATGAACTTTCTTTTGATAACCAGTAAGGTTAAAACTCAGTAAAGCCCATGGAAAAGGGGCATGAAACCACAAGACAAAAGTGTTTTCTCCCCCAGTCAATCATTTGTGATATCTGTCACAGGATGTCCTTTTGCAAATGTAAATCTGCCACGGAAAATAGCCCCATGGAGAAGCTGCATAGCCACAAATGTTGTTTGTCTTCAGGTGGGTTTATTCAAGGTGAGAAGGATGTGCTTCCTGTTTTCTGACTTTGCGGACACACATTTGGTTGGGGAAAAAAGATGTTATTAGTGTATGATAGTTCATATCCTATCAAGGATAGAGCAGCTTGCCCTTTTGGTATGGTCACACTGGACTAAGCACTGCATGATGCCAATCAGTTGTTTCATCCTGTTAGTTCTTGTTAAAAATAAAGCGCTGTCTCACTTACCTTGCATTAATAATCTTGCCTTGGATGATATAAACTAAGATTGCTCCTTTTCTCACAACCAAAGACAAACTCCACTTTTAAAGTCCATGTGACTCCTGACAGCTCTGGTCTGCAGCCTCTGTCAGTTATTATTTTGTGAAAGTTTAGGTTTCAAACTCACCTGTCTGCCTTACACTACATGATTTCCCTTTGGATATATTCATTGCATCTGACTAGTTTTATTTACCACTAGTCTTGTTTTACTGTTCCAAGTAAGGGCTAGCCCTTCCTAGATCAGAACGTGTGTTATTTGTCAGAAGAAGACAGCTTTAAGGCTGCCAGATAACCTGACCAGCCTGCTTCTCTGTAAATAATTTTATGGGTCCTGCTGATAAGGATAAAGCAACTGCAGTGAAGATGATTAGAAGATGCTGATCTCTGTAGGGGAGCAGACTAGAACTGCTTGGGTGTATGACTACCCTTGCAGGAAAGCACTTATGAACATTTATAACATCTTGTTACTGATGATGGCACCCATCTGCAGTTTTTCTGCTGCCACTGTATGTCATCAAGCCCCAGATGCTCATTATTTTGTTCTCATCAGAATCCCTGCATTGGTTTGCAGGCCCACAAGAAACTCGCTGTGGCTCTATGCAACAAAGCAAATGATAAATGAACTTCCAGGCCAGCCCAGGTCATGCTTATCAAAGGGTTACTCATATAGGTCTTGCTTGTACTAGAAAAGGTGTCTACCCCTAGAATGAGGCAGTTGGATCCATGGAGCTGCTGGTTCCACTAACCCTGTTCAGTCTTTATCTGAAATTAATTTTAAGCCTTGCAGGATTAATATAAGCTTTTTCAGTTAGGGATTACGTAGACCTAAGAGGTCATGCTGGTGACATTTTGCATGTTGAAAATTGATTAGATTAGATTCTAAGGGACTCAAGTATTTTAAGAGTGTAAATCAACCTTGTACAGGTGGGCCAAATTTATCTGGTGTGCATCTATAATGAAAACTCTGAGAATAAGGGCAGAGATCTGTTTTCTTGTTACAATTACATTAATAGAGACGTGATGGCTTTAGGTTAAACTTGTCAGGTTTCACCATTGCAGTGTGGGTAAGAAGAGCAACACCTTCATTCTACCAGCAAATAGAAAAGCAAAGACTAAAAAGCAGAAGAGGCTGAAAGAAGAATTTGGGTCCAAGGAGGAGATGGCTCAAACATAAGCATTGTGTGTCCTGCAAATATTTGCTGTGATGAAGCACAGGAAGGCATAAAAGCAGTCTGAAAGTCTGAGTATTTGCCATCTGTGGAAAGAGAAGGGGAACCAGAGTGCAGGTATTGCATTTTTTCCTCTGGTTCTATTGCCAGGGGGCCAAGGCAGGTAATGGTTGCAGAAGCTGCTACCTTACCCTGTCTCCTGGGCATGTGTGTAAACCTGTCAGGCTCCTTGCATTGCTTTCATTTCAGTGCAGTTCTGCTCCTTACACCAAATTCTTCTAGAAGATCTGTGGACTGCTACTGCCTGCCCTTGCCTTTCCCTGTGTAATTTTTGCAAGAGAAATGGATCAATTTTGTTTGATGTGTGCTGCCTTTAAATCAGCTTCAACTGATGTGAGACTCAAGTGGCAGTAGCTGGGAGACTGCTTAGCTTCAAGCATGGATGGAGTTGTTCTGTGACCAGAAGAAGAAGGTGACTGCATTTTACTCTCTGGGTGGCAGAATGCCATGTGTTGAGGGTGATGGAAAATAGGTGTGTGGGAGGAAGCCCTTACCAAACAGTTAATACACCTGAATGTGAAGAAAGAGGATTTGGTGTCAAAGTACATCTGTTGCCTGCGGTCTGATGCAGTCGGCATGACATGTATTGCTAAACCTTTGTTCCAGCTGTCAAAGGTACCTAAGTTTCCTTGATTTTTCATTGGCATCTGCTTTTGAAATTTACTGCTTCTGACATGCAGGAATATTTTTTTTTTCCAAAGTGTGAGTAAGCCTGCAGGATGGGAGGGTTGATAGTACACAGCTGACCACACTGTGCTGAGAGCTTTAGTGCAGCAGAACTTCAACTCCTGGCTGCAATGGTAGTTAGAAAGGAGGAAGATCAAACTGGACAGCTCTCATCAAGTCCTCTGATTCATAGCCCCTGGAGAGATTCTTGTCCTAGTCTAGTCTTCTTTGCTATATCAAGGAAAACATATACTTTTCCCTTTGTATTTAGAGAGTGGGCACAGATTAGGCTTACTAAGCAATAATCAGCTTTCACTGGTTTAAAATTAACTAAAACAGCACTAGTCTTTTTTTCTCTTAGCTGGTGGCAGTAGGAGACAGAAGGTGTTTGGAGGAGGTGGCTCAGGCTTTTGTGGCAGTGTGAAGAGACGTGACCTGCAGCAAGCTCTTTCCATTGCCAGAGGTACGATGCTATATCCATCCTGGATGAGTTTTCCTGGCCTATCTTCCCAGCTGCCAGAATGGCTGTATAAGAGAGGTGAAGTCTACACTGTGCAGGGAGGAGAGATGTTATTCTGGTGGGGATGAGAACACATGTCCTGGGGCTGGTGGAGTGCCAGCAACAGCAGGTGTCCTTTGCTGTCCACCATCCTCAACCTCTTCCCTTAAAGAGAATGTCCTCTTGGGACCCTCCTCGCCTCTCCTCTACTGTGCTGATAGTGAGCTATTTATTTTGAGTTGTAATTGATATAGGTATGTTGGGGGTTTTAAGCCCCTGCCCATTGCAGGGGGTAAGAACACTGAGATGCTTTTGCCACCTTCTCTTCCTTTGCTCCCTTGCTAACATGCTAAGAGCTTCAATGTTTCTGACAGAGGATGCTGTACTGCAACTAGACTGAGTGTTTCTTGGTCCAGTGGCAGGGACATCACCCACCAGATCAGGGTTCTCTGGGCCCCATCCAGCCTGGCCTTGGACAGAGCATTCCAGGGATAGGGCACTTGACAGCTTTTCTGGGCAGTCTGTTCTGCTCCCTCACCTCTCTCACAGGAAAAAACTTCTTTCTAACATCTAATCTAAATCTCTCTTACTTTACTTTAAAACTGTTCCACCATCCCCTATCACAGTGTGCCCATGTTCTTGTTATATGACCTGACCCTTTGTCACTGTGTCCTGCTAGCTCTGTATAACCGTGTTTGTATCACTGCCTATGGGCTCCACATGCCAGCAAAGGGGGCTGGAGCCTCTGAGCATAGCTGTTTTCTGGGGCTGAGGATGTTTGCTTTTACTTTATCTTCTCTAACTGTTTCCATTTTGTGTTTGGGTGTGTTTTTTTCTAGCAAGCCTTACTATCTGGAACCCTGTAGTGTATGTAACCCTAGTATGTATCTCCAGGCTCGCATCAAGCTGGGTTTGCTTTTTGTTCTGTTTGTTTGTTTGTTTTGGCTTTGTTTGCTGCTTTGTTTTTGGGTTTGTTGGGGTTTTTTTGTTTGTTTGTTTTTGTAGAGTAGCAGCTAAAGTTTTCCCTTTCCCACTCTTGAGCAGTTGGGCCAGTGGCCTCCTCCTGAAATCACAACTGCAATCCATTTTCTGTGTTAAAGCAGCAATCATGTAATAGTTCACTGCATAGCACAGAGCTGTGTCTAGCAGGCAACACTCATGTTTTCGGTTTCTTCTGTTGGCCAAGTCATGCTGGGAGATGTAACTTAATGCTAAAAAAAGCTTCACAGGGTGTGGAAGGCCTGTCCATGCGTCAAGGATCATTGCATCTCCTCTTAGACAGCATGGAATGGTAGGAGGCTATTTTCCTTTTCTAGCATTAGGGGGAGCACAGCTGTTAAGAGAAAGAAGCCTCATGGTGGAAAAAAAAAAAGATAGAAAAAAATTCTGAACCTTATGAGTCCAGTTTAAACCCTCTCCCTACACAATGGTTGGCTTATAATCCCTGTGCCAGCAGTAACAGCTTCTGCAGGCACCCAAGAGTGTAGGACCTTCCTCCCAGAGACATCAGGCAAAGAAGAGGAGAAGAAATGGACAGCCTGATAATTTTTCAGTCCCCTAGAAAGAAGCAAATAAAACTGAGTGACATTAACAATTGTTGTAACCTTTCTTGGCATTCCAGAGGCTGTGTTGACAGCGTTACAACAGCTATTCAGGAATGTTGTTATACCACCAGGGTTTCCTTTCAGAATTTATAGACTGTAATTTCTTGTTTTAGCTTCCAGTGGTGTCATTGCTGATTGTACAGAGGACCTTGGCTACAGGGGAAAATGTTCTAAACCCTTGGCTCTGCAAATTGGTTTTGTTTTGCACTTTGGTAGGAACATTGCCCAATAAGCTGTGTGGTAAAATCTCTCTAACCCCAGCCAAAATCCCCAAGCTTTTAATGACTTTCTCAGAGCTGGGATTTCACATGTGGGCTCAAAGTTCATAGGTCTATGTAATTCCTCTGCTTCTACCTCTACTGGCTTGTGCTTGCTTCCTCTGCTCACCAAAGATACTTCATTGATCAGATCTCTAAACCCATAAGGATACTTCTTGGCTACTCAGTGAGCAAGGCTAGCAGAATCAGTCCATGCGCATTAAAGGTACCAGATAATGACATTTAGGACAAATAAGGGATATTTTACTTCATATATTTTTTTCACAGGTCAGCACATACTTTAATCATTGGAATGGACAGGCTTATTGATTGCTTGGCTGATTCATCTACATTCAACACCTAAAAATAAATGTTTAAAAGTTACATAATCTTGGAGTTAAGGCCACTCTCTTCTTTGGAAGCCGGAAGTCCAAGTTAGGGCTTACTGCTTTGGGAGAGCAGAGCGGATCCTCTGAAAGCTGATGACAATGTACCAGACTTGGTTTCTAAAGAAAGATCAAGAGAGAGCATGGTAGTTTAGTTCAGCTCTTTCCACTGATGTGATCAGCTGGCTCTTGTTGGTGCTACTGGTTTGGTTCTGTCAGGTTCAGAGGAACATGTCAGCGTCCATGCATCTGAAGCTAGTCCATTCTGCACGCATTCAATTTCCTTCTTTAGGAATATATGAGAGTTAGTATTGTGAGGAGAAGTGAAGGACAAAGTATTTAAGAAAAATGATTCCTTCCAAGGGAAGAGTTTGGGATGCCCAAGGCAGGCATGCCTGGATGCCAAACAATGGTACTGCTACCTGCAGGAATACTGTGCAAGGAGGAAAAACTGTAACTGCTACATGTGCATCTTTGCTTGGTAGTATTACTCAAGAGGGAGTTTCTATGAGACCTGTGGTATTTGCAGTGCTTCCAAAAGTCAGAGGAGAAGTGGGAGAGAGTTGAAAAGGGACTAAAGAGAAAAACATTTGTAGGTCACTCTGTGAAGGGCAAAAGGCAACACACGCCCCAGAGAGGGACAGTGCCATGAAAGTTACAACAGAAATCACCAGTGGGACAGGATACTCTTCTCCACCTCATTTTTTTTTTTTTTTTTTTTTTTTTTTTTTTTTTTACATTTAGTTCAAAAGGATGGCTGTAGCATGATGCAAAGTGTTATTTGTATACTGGGGAAGAGACACATATGAGGACATCTGTTTTAAGTAGCTGCTTCAAAAATAACCCCAGGAGAAGAGCGTGTTTGCAGAGCACAGCAGGCAACCTGCAGAGCAGTGGAAAGTAAGGCAGCAGTGGTGCTCTGAGTGCAGACAGCCCCAAAAGTGTACAGGATTGTGTACATTTGTACTCACTGCCAGACCACCCCACCCTACCCTAACCCCTGTGGGTGTCTTACAAATGGAAGGAGGTGCTGTTTCCATGTTTTCTGTCTGAGAACATTGATCCCTTTTTCTGTTGCCCTCCTTCTTGACCTCTTTTTCTTAAGTCAGCAGTTTTTAAACTCCAGTTTGAGGTCTTTAAAAAATAACCCTGTTTCAATGAATACCTAAAACGTATGGTAGAGGAATGTAGATTTGGATACTACTCCATCCCAAAGATGAAGCCTTGTTCCCCTGGAAAAAAGAGAAAAGCAGGCTGAGATGTTTTGAAGCAAGGTAGTCATATCCAGTGTTCTGCCCTAGCCTCTTGCTGACTGCTGAGTACAGGGATGGGCAGCAAACCTGGCTGCTGGTTTACTGAGGTGCTGTAAGGAAGTCTATTACAGCTTGTTGTTTCAGCTTACCAGTGGGTAAAAGAGAGGAGTGAAAAACATTACTTTTGTACTCCTTTCTCAAGTCTGTGGTTTCAGACAGCTCTGACAGTGTTTTGATGTAGGATTCAATGCAAATATCAGGTGTGATCCATTAGTGAAATGAGAAGGGGTAAAGCCAGATGGCAGGAGCCATCCCGCTGGGGAACACAATGTTTCAGGCACCAGGCAGTTAATTTCTTGTGTTAGCCAGGTAAGAGAGCATGTTTGGTAAAGACCAGATGAAAAAGCAGCATAATTGCTCTTTGTGAAATTCAACTCCTCCATGGCCAAACACTCCTTAAAACAGAACTTTGACAAAACATTCATGATGAATTTGCATCCCTATCTATTTTCTAGTTTTTCATAGGAGAATCAATGGCAAATACCACTTCAAAGTAGCAACCAGATGTTTCCCTCCTGCTTTTTAGCTACCCGTTGTGGGTAACAGAAACATTTCACAAACAGAAGTGAGAGTTTGATATATATACTAGCTGATATCAATCTAGTAGGAAACAGCTGTATTTCTTTTTTGCACTAGTGGCTGTCAGCAAGTAACACTGAGCTGACTTCAGATATCCCCTACCTCAAGGGAAAGGGTTATCCTCTGTACTCCCTCCAGTACTGTGTTTTCTGATAAAGAACAAATGTGTGTGCTAAAATCAGTTCATGCTGCAGTAACTACTTGGAGCAAAACTTTGGTTTCGGTTACAAAAATTCTCACAGCACAAAGTTAACTATTTGGAGTTTTACAGAATTATTCCATATTTACCTGGCTATGCCTGGTATAACCATGAGTGTACTTTGGCCAATGTTTGTTAGCTGAGTACAACCTGCAATGCAGTTTCACATGTATGTAAGCCAAGAAAGGGATGTGTGATTTGGACAAAATTTGATATGTCAAAAGAGTTGAGTAGCAATCAAATTGGCTTGGAGTAAAATGTAGCAACAGGGAAATTAATATCAAGCTGTTACTCTATAGGTGAACAGAGATGGAAATCAATTGCTTGTCAACATGTAAGAGAGGCTGTATCTCTAATACTGGCTATTGTAAGTAAAGCACTTAATCTACAGTTAGGTAAACAGATGATTTGCTTTATGCTTTTATTGGGGTTCAATTCATATTGAAAACAATGGTCATTTAGTGTCCAGACGGCTTACATCATCCTACTGGATACCTCCTCTTAGTGCCCAACTGTGTTGCAGACTAGGCCCTGCAGGACTTTTATCTTTCTGCTTTCAAGGAGGCATGGCCTTCTAAGCACTGAGATGACGTTTGGAATGGGAGCTCTGGCACACCAGACTGAATACTGGAAGGTATTCAGGCATACAAATTGTTTGTTTTTTAAACTTTCCTTGAAGTATATAATGGTTTACTATTTTGATGTCTCTTCAGGCTTTGTCAAGATTAAGCTTTTTCTTTTACTTTGTAACCATGTAAAAGATATAAAATAGTTCACTCTCAATAAATTCATGGGTGTTTTATCCCAGGTAGTACTAAGCATATGGCTTTATTTGTTCAGTTGTTTGATTCCATCATTTTAATTTCAGTGCTGACAGTTTGGCTTACACCTTTCTTTCCTTTGTGTGAAGTGGGACCCGAGTGCATTGCACCATTCTGTTGTGTGTATCCACTGGGCTTGCTGTTCTCTGCTATGGGACTATGGAAAAATGCCCAGATTTTTCTCTCATTGCTGCTATACAGATGCAGGCAGGGTAACAAGTGTAAGCGCATGGGGACAAAGATGTATTCTGAAGGAAAGACTGAATAAGCAGTGTAAGCAGGCACCTGTAAACAGGTGTACTTCTGTAGTGTAGAACACTGACTGCAGGCTCTTCCTTGTCCACCTAGCCAAAGCTGACCTTGTGTTTGATACGGTTACTGCTCCTGCCTATCTTCCAGTTTGCCTACAGCGTCCTGTGCACCTCAGATTGCTTCCCAGATGTCTCACTGCTGCCATGTCCTGCACCTGTTAAAATTTGGGCAATATTACCCCTTTCTCCCTTTCTGGAGCACATAGAGGCCCTGTCAGCATCCCCAGGGAAGGCAGGCACCAGCAGGCTGCATAGTGGAGTAATTTACCACTAGATGGCTGGACCTCCTTTTTGTCCAGCTCTCAGTTTTGTTCCCAGCTCAAAGTGACCATGCTTAATACAGAACAATGGACTCCTTGTAAACTCTCTGCCCACCCACTTTATGGCTTAACATTTTTAAACAGCTGATGCTTTTAGCAGATTTGCCTTCTTAATGAATAGTTCAAACTTTTGAAATGTACAAAAAGAGCTGTGGTAGTATTGAAGGAAATTAGAGCTATTTTTCAAGACAAAAAGGAAAGGCTCCCTAGGTCCTGTTCTATTTTTTCCATTCCATTACATGCGTAATACAACTTTCACTGAGTCTTTTATTTCATATGTGTATGCACAAGTGGGACATGTTTAACAGTTCGTCACTCAGACTGGGATATAATAGCATAATGTCCTGAGTAGTCACAGCCACATACTTTAATCTGGTGAATTTTGATGATGTGAAATCTGTAAAACTTTTAGACACTGACATATATGTCACTGCAATTTGGGGCAGAAATGTCTTTGCTTTAAGAAAAATTATTTTGTTCACAGTCAGTCTCTTCAAAAAGATTAATACCTCTGGGTGAAAAGTGTCAACTTTCCTGATGATTGCAGACTGATACATTATACAGAGCAAGGAGGCCCACTTCAAAAGGAAGATTTCTCCTGCCTGAAAGCAGGCAGGATGAATAGGCAAAGTAAACATCTGTTTCTCGAAGATAGCACTTTTTTTTTCTTATCAGTCTCTTCACATTTTAAGCTCTGTTACTTGTATTTACTGGGTTCACATTGTATGTCCATAAATGTATTTGTATCCTTGAGTTCAAAACAACAGAGATATATATTTTTTAAATTAATATTACTTTAGTTGCTTTGCTGTCACAACACTAGCATTTTATGCTTGCCACTTGCAGGAAAAAGGAGGAGTCATAGTCCCTGCCTCCAATGTAG
This sequence comes from Anabacerthia variegaticeps, assembly GCA_035583185.1. NCBI lineage: Eukaryota > Metazoa > Chordata > Aves > Passeriformes > Furnariidae > Anabacerthia > Anabacerthia variegaticeps. The sequence continues at coordinate 22,534,054 of JAWWEW010000131.1, read as the reverse complement.
TATATTATAAAATAGCAAACCTGGAAATCTTAGGGCACTTTAACAGCTTTGTGAGAGCCCGAAGATGTGCCTCAAGAAGGTGATACATGAAATGGTAAGATGGAGAAGAATCTAGAAATAGGTCTGGGTTGGGTTTTCTTTTATTTTTCAAATATCACTGTCTCACAGTTCAATTTTCTTAAAGTACTATGATAGCAAAAAATACCCAAGCTGATGGTATAATCAGTGTGGTAGAAGAAGAACAGGAAATTAAATGAACTCCACCCATTCAGACTCACCAAGAAAAACAGGTAGTGAACCATACAGCAAGTGACAAGCCTCTGAAAAAACAGACTTCAAAAGTAATTGTTCAACCCATCAAGAATATTGGTAGCTACTCTGTTCTCATCAGCAGAAAGGTTTCTGGTTTTGTTAGTGCAACAGGTGAGAGTAAGAAAGGCTTGGAAAATTCTACTTACTGGGCTTGCAAACAAGTAAATTGTATATTTTTTTTTGAAGTTTTTCTTTTTAAAGGTGCCTGAAGGGTAACATGAGGTTGCTTATGAAGTGCAACCTCACGTTTGGAAGGAGTCTGGACCCAGTTTACTTGCCCTTTGAACTCTTCAAAATACTGAAGTTTCCAAGTAAGTAGAGAAAGTGTATGGTTAGCTTGTGTCTTAGTTCTGGTGCTTGATCCTGTCACAAACAGCATGTTATCACTGAGCACAGAAGACTGCCTGCCTAAGATGTAGCATTATCACAGGCATTGTGTGTTCATCCGATGACATTACAGGAAGTAAATAAGCCCTGGAAACACAGCATGGCTTTGTAATCACTGTAGTACTGCTGTGAATGTTTAAAAGATCCCTTATTTTAATTACCTTGTACCTAAGCAGGTCCAGTGATAAAAACTATACAGAATACTGCTGTAAAATACCTGTTCACTGGCACTATTAGTAGTGCTATGCTTGCTGTGGCAGCTCTGTGTAACATCTGAGAATTCAAAAGTGTCAATACCAAGGTAAAGAAAACGGGTATTTTTGATCCAGCTATGTGGTAACTGTCATTAGATGTCAATAAAGAAGGTGTGTATGAAGAACCAGACAAAATTCTGAGGAAATCAGCTTAAACATATCAACCACCCTCTCTGGGACTATCAGCTCACTTGTAGAACTCTTGTACAGTGCTAATAAAGTGTTAGAGGCTCAGGATACACTCTATTGTGTAGTTTGACAGATAGAAGACAGTGATGTCACAGCAGAGATGGCAGCCCTTTTGTCACTGCTCTTGCCATAGCTCAGATGAGCAAGCATGTTCCTGACAGAGGTTAGGGGGTGGCTCCAAGCCAGGCTGCACTGCAAATCCAGGGCCTCCTCCAGCAGATGCTGACTCCCTTGAGCACCTCATCACTCTCCCTAGAGGGTTTTGGATCAGCTCTCTGCTGTGAAGGCAATGACAGAGACTCTTCAGATCACAGCATTTCTGCAGCCATTTGATTCAAAAAGCAATGGAAAAAGCATTGCTTGCATTTGAAATGAGAGCTTGTTGCACAGTTGGGTTTTTGCACTCTGTTCTCAGCAGGATGATTTAAGGATCTGCCTCCACAGAGGTCTAGATGCTGAACTCCTGACCAAGATGGCCAAACATGTGCTCCAATGCCTTTTAGATCAATTATAGGCCAGGCCACGGTGGAAAACTGTTCTAAAAGCTGGGCTCTGAGATTAATTGGTCTGCCAGCCTCCCCTCTACCTTTCTGGCTGCAACTTACAGTTAAAGCCTACAACAACCAGATTTGCAGGTGTGCACTCTCTCATCCTACCTTGTGCTTCCACTCCCTGACCTTCTGTGACAGCTTTATGGATCTTCCTGGAAAGAATGCCAGAATGATTCCTGAGGGACTGTTCATGTGGAAAACTCTGATCCAGGCTCCCAGGAAAAACAAAAATCTGCACAGGAGGAGGGATGGAGGAAGTTCAAGTGGTTTAGACCTGAGTAAAGGAAACCCTTGAAGGGAACCATACTCAAAAATTACTTAAAAGGGTGGGTTTGCAGAAAATCTTATCACCGTTAATAACACACTCAGAGGAAATACTTGTTCTTCTGAGTGGTGTAACAGAGGAAACAGCTGTTTAACCTCTGAGTTGTGGGTGTCTGACTGAGGGTGTCCTATGTTATATGATGAAAAATCGCTGAAAGCAACCCAGAGGGCCTTGAAAAACCCAAGGGATCTTACAAAAATCATATGGTGTTCCATTATAGGATAAACATTGGTTGCCCTTTTGGACAGAGCATCATCAAGAATTGCAACTGAACCTTCAGGTGTACACAAGCAATAGTCTCTGTTTGGGAAGTGAACAGTTTTCCAATTTGCAGTTTGTCCAGCGCTTTTAGCAATACAAAGTTAGAAGGATAAATTTGACACTTATTGGATTCTAAGTTTGTATCTGTATTAACAAGCATGGTCTGGTAGCCCCAGTAATGAAAGAGGAGGTGACTGCCCATACTCTGGTTGCAGTCACTCCTCCTTCAGGACTGAAAATCCTTTTGTAGAATAATGCATACATTTTATCTCATTGTGTCCTGTCACTGCCCTGTGCATAGAATGGTTGCAAAAGTACCTCATAATTAATGGACTTTGGAGCCAATTTGGTTGTAACAGTGCTTGGAACCACACCTGCAGTCACTGTGTGAGAGTGACCTGGTTCTCAGTTGTATAGACTCATCAGGGAATAATTCCTGATAAATCTCTGATAAGAAAGAGCTCTGTAAAACACTCCAGAACAGAGGCTTCCTGAGAGCTGTGCGTCAGAATGTTTGCCCCAAGCAGCACCAAGGTGCAGCTGCAGCCCTGGCTGCTCCTTTGCCTCCAACCACACAGCATGGGGAGGAAGTGTGCCACCGCTCCCACCCCTTCCTTTCACAAGCAGCAGAGGTAGCAGCTCGAGGTGCCTAGCACAAAAAGTACAGCATTTTGAGAAAACTAATAAAGGCTCAGACACACATTCTTATGAGAAAGTAAAACCAGATATAATGTGATTGGTTGCTATTTGGTGTACCTTAGCTTCAGATTCTGGCCTGTAACCCTGCAGATGTATAGACATGCTTAATGCTTTGTGAATCCTCATAACAACAGTGGTGTTGTTATCACAGTGTAACACTGTTGGGCTGGTCCTGCAAGATGATATTATTATCCAATATTGAGAGCTAAGTTTCATATGCAAAAGCAGGTCATTACTCACGAGTGTTACCCATAGCAGTAATTAATCAGTACTTGCACTTGTAAATTAATGAAGTACATTTGTGTTATTCTTGAGGGAAGCTGAACTCATGTTCACACCAGGGACACAGAATGTAATTCCACCATGGCCAATACAACTTGTATCACTACTTGAGTTTAGACCTATGACATTCTTAGCTCAGAATTCCTTTTAAACCTAAAAAAAAGGTCCCCTCATCAGTGGTCGCTCATTTGCTAAGCAGAAAACAAAGTGTTTTCATGTTTGTAAAACTATGAAATGAACACAAATGGTAATACAAGCTGCTACAGTATTTAGGTGGAAAAATATTCTGAGGTAGGTAATAGCTCTGACTCTATAAATCTTGTACGTCAGAAAGCTCTATGGCTTTCCTATGGAAAGAGATGTCCTATGAATTCCCATTAAAATAAAGTGTCTAGGAAATACCTAGACTTACAGACATGGACACTGAACGTTTCGTAGACCACAACTCTTTATCTCACTACATGCAGCATGAGGTGAGATTGGCAATATGATAACTCACTGAACTACAGTTTTCAATGTACTGCTTTGCCATTTCTCTTCTCGAGTCACTCGTACTTGCATTTCTTTTTCCCTGGAAAATGTCAATGAATTCATAGATCAAAAAATGGGAGCTGACACAAAGACAGAGGTGCTGGATCTGAGAAATGATTGATTTGAGGAACTGGGATGAGAGCTCTTTACTTGGTGGATAGTAAGAATTTCAGAATCCACAATTATACTTCTTTTGAGATGTGAACTTCTCAAACTTGCCACACTTATTAGCATTAGAGTTGGCCAGTCTTTAGTCAGAAGAAATCCATCGATATCTACATCTTAGAGGTGGGAAGTATATTGTCATTTGGATGGGACTTTGTCTCCAATGTCAGTAGGAAATCAAAGCATTGCCTAGTGTTATGAAGCACTGTGCTACTAGAAACGTTGCTTTGTCATTGAAATGCCATCCATTAGTACTACTGTGACTTGTCAGATGAATTATGAACTAACTGAATTTGAATAACTGTCTTGCCCTACTGCAAGGAAAGGTAATATTGCTCCTGCTTAGTATTGCCTCAGGCTTTTGTGCCAAAACATCACACTAGAATTCAATGCTGACTGGTAACAGTGAATTGAAAGTGCTGTCACATTCATTGTTCTCAGCTTCCCTAGGTGGCCAAAGCAGGTAAGAAGCAACCCACAAGAGATGGCACAAAGCTAAAGGATGGGAATTTTTTAATCTCTGTTTGTTTAGGATGAGACAAAATATGTTTGTAAACCAGAGAGGCTGCTGCAGGTGTACAGAACTCTGTTACAGCTGGCATTCTGAAAGATCAATTACTTACACCAAAGCTGTTCTGCTGCCTTTGCTGTCTGGTTGCTTATTGTTGAGGCTGCATGGGAACCGGACACACAAAGTGAATTAAAAAGAGCAGGGTTCTGTGTTCAATACCTTCTTTGAGTGAATAGTCTGACCCTTAACACCAAACATCCCAAGTTCTCCTTAAGCTGATGAGATGATGGGACAAAGTGAGATGCTTGTGGCTTTAAAAAGATACTTGGCAATGATAATACTACACTCGACTGAGAAAGCAAGTTGAAGACATATGCTATAAATGATGTAGGTTGCATTTCATTGTGAGTTGTTGATTGGGAATGAATGGATTAATATGTAAAACATTTGAGATTGTTACTGAATTTATTGTAATAAATATTACTTTGCAATATTTTCCTTCTGCCTGTGAAGCATTAAAATGATAAAGGGTGCCAATACTTGATGTTGGTAGTGTGTCATGACAGTAATATTATAAATGTTTGTACAGGTTGTCACCAGTATTTGAAGCCACTTGTGAAAAAAACACCTTAATATAACACATTATTACTGTACCCCACTGTAAGTGGTGATGTGCCTTCATCCCCTGGTATGGAACATATGCGTTACTAATCATTCACCCTTTTTCACCCTCTTCCCATGGATGGTCTTGCAAAGACAGTGTTAACAACAGACACAGGCCTCATGTGATAAACTATACAGTCAAAGCGTACAGATGTGCTGCATTCATTTCTCATTTACCAATAACATTGTTTATTTCATAGATCCATTTCAGCAGATGCTTTTTCTTCTCAATGTCTACCAGGTGTGACAAATATTTCCCTTCCCTCTCAAAAAAGACACATGACAAGGTCCCATAACCAATCTTGAACCAAGACTATCTTCTGCAGTTCAAACAGTATCATGCTTCTGAAGTGTGTTATCTCTCAATCCTGTAGAGAAAGGAAATGAAACTTATTACAAAGAAGTCTTCTCTCTTAAAATTAGAGGAGTTGCACTTGTAGAATCACAGAATTGTTTAGGTTGGAGAAGACCTCTGAGTTCATCTAGTCCAACCCATGATGTAACAATACCTTGTCAACTAGACCATGGCAGCAAGTGCCATGTCCAGTCTTCCCTTAAACACCTGCAGGGATGGTGACTCCACCACCTCCCTGGGCAGCTTGTTGCAATGTCTAATCACTCTTTCTGTCAAAAATTCCTCTTACTGTCCAACCTGAACCTTCCCTGGTGCAGCTTGAGACCACGTCCTCTTGTCCTGTCGCCGGCAGCCTGGGAGCAGAGCCTGACCCCCACCTGGCCACAGCCTCCTTTTGGGGCGTTGTAGAATGATAAAGTCTCCCCTGAGCTGTCACTTCCCCAGGCTCTCTCTTGGAGCTGGACCAGGAAACTCTGAACACTTGAGCCATTGAAATGACAGTATCCTTCAGCTAAAGAAATGCTATTAATTATGCTGTTAATGCCATACCATGGGGACTCTGAATCCCAACCAGCACACGAACTAAGCCATGTAACTTTATAATTTTCCAGGTTCAATATAAACTCAGTGTTTATATTATGTTAAAATATAAGCTCTAGCAATCATTGCAAAATGGTTCTTGCGTTCCTGCGCACCCGAGCTCCGAGCATTCACAACAACAACAATAACCTGCACAGTGCAGTGCCGGTCTGTGGCTCCTTCTCGCTCCCGTGGCCAGCCTGGCACCGGCGCTGCCCTCCTGCTATGGAGCAGCGTCCTCCGTGCCAGGCGGGGCTGCTCCAGCTGCCTCGGCATTCCTGGGCCCGTGTCGGGGCAGCCCGGCGGGAGGGATGGATGTGGGCCGGGATGGGTTTGGGATGGATGGATTTGTGCTGGGATGGGTTTAGGATGGGTGGGTTTGTGTTGGGATGGATGGATTTGTGCTGGGATGGGTTTAGGATGGGTGGGTTTGTGCTGGGATGGGTTTGGGATCGGTTTGTGCCGGGATGGGTCTGGGATGCATGGATTTGTGCCGGGATGGGTTTGGGATGGATGAGTTTGTGCTGGGACAGATCTAGGATGGATGGGTTTGGGATGGATGGGTTTGTGCCGGGACAGGTCTGGGATAGATGGGTTTGGGATGGATGGGTGCGGGAAGGATGGGTTTGTGCCGGGATGGATTTGTGCCAGATGGGTTTGGGATGGACGGGTCTGGGATGGATGGGTCTGTGCCGGAATGGGTTTGGGATGGATGG
>JAWWEW010000131.1:22480610-22527174 GCA_035583185.1 Anabacerthia variegaticeps | reverse complement strand
GCGGGGTGGATCTCGGCCGGGATGGGTTGGGGCTGGGGTTGGGGTGGGTTTGGGAGGGATGGGTTTGGGACGGACGGGTCCGTGCCGGTCGGGGTTGTGCTCGTGCCGGGCCCGGCCCCGCCCCCGGGCGGGCTGCGGCCGCGCGCTCCCATGGGCGGGGCGGGGCTGGGAGGGGCGGGGCGAGGCGGGTCGCGCGCGGCGGCCGTTGGCGCTGCGGGGGCGCGCTCGGGGCAGCGCGCGGCTCTGGCCTCAGAGCGGGCCGATCCTGCCCCGGCCGAGCCGTGCCCGGCCCGGCCCGGCCCCCTCGGCATCCCCCATCCCGCGTCCCCCATCCCGCATCCCGCATCCCGCATCCCGCGTCCCCCCCGCCGCCCTGCCCCCCTCCCCGCCGCGAGCAGCCGGGGCCTCCTCCATGCGGGAGAAGAGGAGGAGGAGGAGGAGGTGGGAGCTGCTCGCCGGCCGTCCCCGGCGCCCGGCCAGTGGGAGCCGAGCCGCCGCCGCGCCGCTCCTGCCGCATCTGCCCGCGGCGCGGGGCCGGCGCTGAGCCCTGCCCGCCCGGGCCCCTCCGCACAGCCTTACCTGCACCCTCCCGCCAGTCTTCCCGGACCCCTGCTCCTACCCCCGCCTTGGTTTTTGTTTTGTTTTTCCGCCCCCCCCCTCCCCCTTTTGCCCCGATTTGGTTCTCACCCTGGCTGCGAGCAAAGCGTCTTCATGAGCGCAGAGGATGTCCGGGAAGCACTACAAGGGGCCTGAAGTCAGTTGTTGCATCAAATATTTCATCTTCGGCTTCAATGTCATTTTCTGGGTAAGTGGAGCCGGTTGCGCGGCGCTTCGCGTATTCCTCTGCCCCCTCCTCCCCATCCTCCTCCTCCTGCCCTGGGCACGGCCGGCAGCGACGGGGGCTGTGACAGCCGGGCGCGAGGCCGCGGCGGGATTTGGGATGCGGTGCCATTTGGGATGCGGCGGGATTTGGGCTGCGGTGCCGCCGCCTCCGACCCCCCTGCCCGAGCAGCCCTTCCCGGGGAAGCTGCGGCGCTGCATTCCTCCACCTCCCGACGGTGCCGGCTCCTCTTCCCTTCCAGCCAGCCTAATTGCTTTTGTTGTAGGTGCGAAGAGGATTTCGTGCCTGTTTTTTCCTCCCTCCTTTCCCTCGGTTTTCCTGTTCTCTCCTTCCTTTCCCCTCCTGTGCTTTGTGGTGGCAGAGAGAGGGAGCAGTCAGACACCCAGGCCTGGGGAACGAATTGTTCTGCATGTTTTCACGCTGACATCCCTGATAGATGCAAAAAATAAAAAAAGAAAATCACAGCTCAGGTCCTCTGAACAGTGCTGTTTAATGATTACACGATGATGACGTGTATGGCACAGGTTTATTATGATTAGCTTTAACATATAGTAGTAGTAGCAATAATAGGATGGAGGAGGGGGGAAACTATTTCCACCCATCCCTGAAGTTCAAGCCCACGGGAGGGTTGTTTGGGCATTTGTTGAGGTTCTGGCTGTGCTGCTTGATCTGCCTGCACAATATCTTGTTGCACTATTCTAGCCCTGGCTGTAGCCCTGGCAGAACAGTATAGTGAAATGTAACCTGCCTATAACAGTACTTCTAGCATCTTCTGCATATGCTGGATTTGAAAGAGAAGCATCTGTTTTTGGATATACATGCCAAATTTCAGAACCACAGAGAGGGAGGGGTGGGGTGAGCATTCTCACACACGTTTAAGTGATGAGGTCTTCTCACTGCACAGATTGTTAAAGTCGAGTGAAGGCTCCTACATGTACAATGCCCCTCTTTTCATGAGACGTTCCACATAGCAATGAGAAACATGCACAAACTCCGGTAGGGTGAATGAGATTTTGAGGGCTTTGAAAGCACGTTGAATACACAGCCGTTATGGTGGCTTGTTTGGACTAGAAAGGAGAATTGGGGAAAAAAAACCCCACACCACCTTGAAGTTTCATGGATGGAGGTGGGCAAGAACAGAGGAGAGAAACCTTCTAAGCAATACTGAGCTTCTGATTGTCCCCTTGGTGAGAACAGAGGAGGGTGGTTACGTGGATAGCAGGTATCCATAGTTAACCTCAGGTCTGTGTTCCTGGAGAATAAAGATATCTGAAGAGGATGCTTGAAAGCATGGGAGTTTTGATTAGTTACACTTTTATACTGAAATGCCTTTCCTTAATCAAGAAGGTACGCTGCCAGAGTGAACCTGACTGGCTTTATGTCAGTGTTTACTTGGCCCCAGACCGACCCCTGGAGATGAGTGGTAGAGAGCTTCATAGTATTCTGACCTGACAGAGCTGTTTTGATTGCACTCTGCTAGGGTTTTAGTGGTTGAGTTTGCCGTGGTTCTTTTCACTTGTCTGTTTTTTCATTTGGATTCTCCTACGCATATGTTGCTGTGATCATGGATATTTTTCAGCAGGGAACAAGTACTATGACGAACACTTATGCAGTGTCCTTGGACTAAGGGAAATTATGGTGAAATCTACATAACTGTGTTAACTTGCTGTTCCAGGCACTGTCAGTGTATCAGAAGCTATACACCCTGTAATTTCCTTCATTTTATTCTCTGAAGGTTATGTGTGGATGGTGCAAGTGGGGAAGTGATATGTTTTAGGTTTTCTGTAGCTACTTGTTTTCTCATTCCCGTGTTCTTGAGGCTGGTGCAGCATAGCTTTTGCAGGTGTGCCTCTCTTGTAACTGAATGGGCCAAAGGATACTTCACTAGGCCAGAGGCTTTATACTACTGGAATGCTAATCTGAAAACCTGAAAAAATATGACTGTATATCACCCACTCAACCGCTTGCTTGATGTGGGGACCTTGTTTGCAGATTTCCTCTTTTCCAAAATTCTAGTCGTCTCATTTGTGTTCCTGGCTAAACTTCTTGAAATTCACGGAGACCAAGCACTTTATAAGGGTTTAGTTTTTTCTTTAGAATATTGTAATTTCTTTGAAAGACAGCCCGCATTTATTACCATTATAACCATTTAGTACGTTATTTGGAGTGAAAATATAGGCAGTTACTCTTGTAGAGTACATTTTAATGTTGTTTTTAGTGAATTAATAGGAAACCCCTCAATAGTCTGTAATGAAATTGAGCCAGAAAAGCTGTAATTGGAAACTACAAATTCAGCTGCTATTTACAGAAAGTGATAATCAAAAATAGCCACTAATATAGTAACTTTACGTAGATTGAAATGATGAAGTAATTGTCACATTTAACCCCATAACACTCTCCAGGATCTTGCAGATATGAAGATATGTAGGACACCTTTGTCAGGCCTTCTACGTTAGCATTATTATGTAGTGGTTTTAACACAAACTTTTAAAATTTTAATGTAAACAAGTGGGAAAATACTCTTTATTCTGCATCATAAACCAATGGACTAAAAATAAAGAGAATGAGTTGGAAGAGTAATGATTTTGACAAGAAAATTGTCAGTGTCTTGAATAGAGGAATATTATAGATCTGCCGAAATTATGTGGAGAATTATTTTACGTGCCACTTAAATTGAAAATATTACCAAAAAATCCAAGGCTTTAAATGCCACAGAATATGGGCAAAATAAATTTCCAGACCTCCTTGTCTTTTTGGTTTTGTGCTAATCAGGTATTTCTTTATTTAAAAACCAGAGCTGAATTATTAAAATAATGACTATGGGAAAGTTGCACTCTAATGCTGTCTATGTAGTTGTGACTAAAAGTGACAGTGTGCTTTTTAGGAGATAGTTCTCAGACTTGCACCACCCCAGGTAACTTGCTCTTGCCTAAATATGTGTTTTGTACTGTTGTAGAAGACAGTATTATCTGCTGAGTCTGTGCATAATTAATGTTTTATGTATATTCACAAGCTTAATTTCCTTTCAAAATTCAATATTAAAGTTGCTAAATATACTGGAAGTGTTTGTTTAGAAAAACTTATTTTATGAGACTACTATGGTGTTGTGGAAAAGGAAAGCTCATTTGGCAGTCGCCAAAGTAAGATTTAGGAGTGGAGAACTAATAGGCACAAATACATCTAAATCAAAAGTTCGAACTCAATATTATGCTTCCCTTTGCATTGCTCGGCTGCTGTCCTGCTGGTTCATGGGACATACACCTGTGCTGTAACTTGATTAGTATAATGTCTCTGTGAAGCACCACGTGGTTTGCTACTTTTCTAGGCTGGCAGCTGGTGGAATAGACCGTGCTTTTTTATGAACCTTTCTGTTTTTTTCTAGGTAAACCAGAAGCTGTAATATAAGGTAACAGAAGGCATTTTTCTGTAGTTAAAGAAAGAAAGCAAACAAACAGCCTCCTCCCCCCTCAGGCTTCCATGGAGAATGGTGTCAAAAGTACAGTGCAAAAGGTCAAAGTAGGCTGCCCTGCTTCCCAAAAGCCAAGAACCATTTACCCCTCTCTCCCCCTCTACTTTTGCAAAACAGTTTTAGGCTGACATTTGGTTCTAAGAGATGTTTTAAGTTGTTTTCTGTGCTTTTTTTATACCTGATGGAAACTACATATATGTACTGTTGTTTAACTCTCCGTTTCAATCCACACTTGATTCCACTGACCCTAGTCTAATTAGAAAGATATAAAAAGCACTGACAACTCAGAAACTTTTGCTTTATCTGGTGATTCACTGTGAGTTGTGAGATATGCTGCAATTATGATACATCAGCATATTACAAGTCATAACTTGTGTTTTAATTTGCTTGGCATCTGCTGGTTTTGATGGCAACCATATGGAAGTCTAAATAGTCTTCTGAATTACAGAGAGATAGTGGAAAGAAAATAAGGTTATGTAAGTGTGTTATTGGAAAAGTGTTAGAAAAGTGCACTGACCTTTAAAGGACAACCAATAGATTGCTTATTAAATTTTATACTTTGTTGATAGTTTGTTTTCAAGGGGGTAGAAGAAAATTTTTGTGTCAGCTGGTTTTCAGATGTCAACAAGGAAGTTTTGATTATGTAATTTTCACTTGCCAAAACAAATCAATGTTTGTTCCATGCAATTTTCTAATGCATTCTGTAGCATTTGATCTTTAAAAATTTGCATTGGGAAGATATCCTTGCAGTGTAAGTGGAAGCATTCTGTTCATTTCCCTCCCCTCCCCCTTTTAGGACCAAATGATTTTTATTTTTTATTTTGCATTTCGTAATAGCACAGATAGCTAAGCATTCCACAAGTGATCTTGCCAGAAACAGAACAATACTTGTTTTGGGCAAGTAGCCTACTGTTTTGTAACAGTGAAAGGCGGTGGTGTATATATTGGTGAAATAGATACATTGTTGTGAGCTTGGGTTTCTTGAATTTCTCAGTGTCTCTTTCAGCAGCTGTAGCCCCAGTCTTCCAAATGCATATAAAAATTTAGTAGCTGCTAGCTCCAGGGGACTTGCTTCAGATTTGTAGAGGTCATTCACGGAATAAAATTTTTCCTTGCCCTGTATTCCCTCATACTTTTGTGGTAGACTGTATCATTGATCGTACAAAAAGAAATAGATAAAGAACATGGATGAAACTGTTTAATTTCTCATAAATACTTGTTTTCCAAAACTAGGTGTTTGTAAACATGTTACTGTTTTAAGCTCTTTGATGTTTCTAGTTTTTAAAGTATTGAAGAAGCATAAGGGCACAAGAACAAGAGAAAACTTGTTGTGATTGATTATGTGACTTCTCCTGTTTGATGTCAACATATTTCAAGAGACTATTATTGGAACTGTCATATGCAGCTTATATAGTTTTCTTCTGTGTTAAAGATAAATTTGGGAAATATATTTACCAGTCTCCCACTTTGATTGAATTGTCCCAGTACATTTTTCCTGGTTACACAACTATCTCAAAGTATGAAGAGTCCATTTTGAATCTTTAGTGTCCCAGTCAGAGAAAAATGTGAATGGCACCGAGAGTACAGGCAGCCCCAACAGAATACTTCTGCAAATGAAACGTCTTACAGATATTTTTATATGCGAAAAGAAGTTACCACTGGTCCTGATCCCATCCCCCTTGTTGCATGTTGATAATACTTACTTAATAAAAGCAAACAGTCCATGTTCTGTGACATTGAATTTGAAGGTGGATATGCTACCTTAATTCTGTAAGGCAGTCTAATAATTGTGAACCTTTTGTTGCATGTATTACATATACGAATATGTACATATTCAACTTCAGTATATGATATAATAGAAATATAGAGAATGTGTCAGCTATGCCAGGGAAGAAAGGCTTTTTTCCCAGATGGGAACCTGTAAAACATTCTTTAAACAAACAAAAGAATTACATTCCAGGTGCAATAGATGTAAAATAATTTTCAGATGGAAAGTATGGGAGAGAAAGAATATTTTTTTGGGGGAAAAGGAGGGATTTGGGTGGTTTTATTTTTTGTAAGTTTTTTTTTTTTTTGTTTGTTTGTTATTGTGTGGAGAGTAAAAAGAAAAAAAATGTAAGGAACTTCTCTATCCTCTCCAGTGGACAGGAGTTCGAAAGTATATATGAAATTTGCTATTTAAGAATGCTCTCTAAGACCTAGTTCTATAGATTACAATAATTCTGAGGTACTTCTTAGTGAACTTTAATTTATTCTTTATTCTTTAAACTCAGTAAGATGCAACTTACTGATTAGTAGAGGATGAGAAATGGGCTTAAAGTTAGTGAAACATCACTTCCTTTTCTTTTGAAGTCTATGTTGATAGCTCATTATAAATTGATTTTTGGCGCCCAGGCTGCTACAAGTTATAAATTTGGAGCAAGAAACTGATGTGTTGTTAAGTGTGAAGGCTAGGTACTTCAACAGTTTATACTTCATTAATCAAAAGCAGTAACCTGGGAAGATTTACTATGAACATTTAGAGTATAATGTTTTGCTTTCAATTAAAACTGGAGGTGAGAGAAAATACTTTTGACCCAAAGAAATCGCTTGACCTAATTCTGCCAGTTAGGGAATTCTAGTCTTAAATTACAGTGCTGTATGAGAGAATCAGCCTTCATACTTGGCTTTGCCCAAAATACACAGCACATTTCTCACATGCATGGCTAGTAGTCTGTCAACAGGACTGTAATTGTTTTATTGATGTAGACAGGGGAGCAAGGAGCTGAATAGCTCATGAAGTAACCCAGCTCTGTTAGAGATGACCCAGAAGTCACCGGAAGCGTTAGCTGTAGAAGTGATGTCTGGTATGTTAATATTTTGAATTCTTCTTAATATCTGACTTTTTCATTAGCTAGCATTTCATAGTGACTTTGTGCTCTTGTACCAATTTCTGTCTTTGTTTGTCATTAAAAATTAGCAACTATTGTTGCAATGCAGTAAAGAATTAAAACAAAAAAAGCTTATCCATTTTTTTTAACAAATGTACTGAATTGCATTTAATGGCAGATTTACAGTGCAAAATCCAGGAAAACATTAGGCCTTAAATCAGTGAAGAATAATCTGTTTGTTTCTTTTTCATTGTACTATTGTGTGAGTTTGGAAAACATCCCATTTTTTGTGATTGTGCTGCAACTCCTGCCACAAAATATCCTATCTTGTGGATCACTGTTGATATTGATTTTTCACTGGTTTCAGCAGTATTTTGTACAGGTATAAGGGTTGTTGTGGGTGGATGTCACTGTTGGCACAGTGCTCAGTGTAGCTACTTCTGTAACATACAGAGATCTAGGGCAGTTCAGCCTTCTCCTTATGCTGGCATTTAAAAATGTCACTAACACACTGAGGCTTGCAGTCAGGGGTGCTTGATTTGGTATCAAACTCTGACTCAGTGTGATCTCATATAACCTCCAGATGGCCTGACTTGTGGAGATGCTAAAAACAGTCAGATCCTATTCCTTTAGCTTTATAAAATAAATGAAGCAAATGGCAGTACTGGTATTTATTTTAATACACATCAGTCTCCACATCAGATTCTTCAGCTAATGTTTCAGCCTTCCAGTCATTTTCCTCAGGACACATTTAGAATAAATATTTCAGCACACACAGAGGATCTTATGAATGAACTTTCAATTTTCCACAGAACTGGGGAAAATCAATATGCCTCTTCCCGGCCTTGAAAATCTCTCTGCTCCTAGTGAAGACTCCGTTACATCAAATAGTATTGAAAATAATTTCAAGGAAAGTTCCTGATGTGTGGTGATGGAAGAGCTTTTTTCTTTTTGCAGCAAAGCAAATACATATTATGAAGACAGTTTGTATACCTATTCTGTACCTGTTGCCACCTGGTTTTCCTAACAGCAAGACTTCTTATGGGGAAAAAAATCAAGGAATTGTAGGAACTTTTGCCTAAATAGGTTCTCTTTCTCCTCAATAAGCAAGTAACAATATTTCTAAAAGTGTTTGGTCCTTCTTTGTGGTATTGAGTTCAAATAAAGCATTAAAAGGAGACTAGATGTCTTTAGATATATGCAGTATTTTGGGTTCGTAGAGGCTTCTATTTTGTTTTCTTAAACATAATGCTAATGAGTTAAAACTTGAGTATGTCACCGGTCTTAGCTCCAGTAAGCTACTGTTAGAGGGTAATGATATAAATGATACTGCAAGGATGCTTGAAAGAACTCAGCCTACTGTGTGTTCCCTAGTGTTAGTAGCTTACATTTGATGAGAGTCCAGCTTAATTTACTTTGATTTAGGGGTAAAACTTCCATGACATGGAACATTATTTTATGTCAGGATTTTCTCTGTGTCAAGAGGGCAGACTCTCTCAGCTGAGCTCTGGTGCCCCAAGCAAAGATGTGGCAGCACTTTGTGTGGGGTGTCACCCCAAGCAGATCCGCCTGGTATTTATCATTTTGTCAGAGCCTACATCACAGGTTCTGCCTGTTGGACACCTTTGCTTTACATTCCCATGTGTGGGGTGTATATTTACACTTGTGAGGCTAAGTTCTCTGTGCCTTCCTCTCACTGAACTGCATCTCTTCTACTGCATTCTGTGTTCCAACCAGCCGTGATTTAAAAAGGGCTTGAAGGGTGTTTCGTCTATGTGCTCTAAATGGTATATATATAAAAGCAGAGACATTGAGGAAAAAAGTTCACAGATAATGTTTGGCAAAGGTTTCGATGCTTCTTGCATGCTTCAGTTAACTGTTTCACCTTGTGGAATATCACTCTCAGGTTTGTCTTTGCAATGCCATGAGGTTAGAGTGTTAGAGGCTGGAGAAGAGAATTTGGAAATGGTGACAGTTCAAAATATTGGGTCCTACCAGGTAATGAGGAGGGTTGGCAAGTATCCTGGGCTGTTGTCAGCTGGCAGTATATGGGAGTGTTCTACTATGCACAGAGCAAGGGTTTCTGATTTTTTGATTTTAATTTTTGCCACCCTAAAGTAAAACCAGAAAGGTTCCCTGCTCCATGTGGAGAAAAGATAGCATTTTGTAGAGTTGTCTTCCTGACTGCCAGTTTATGTGGGTATATGTAAAAAGGAACACATGTGAATTCAGTCAATAATTAAATAAAAAATTAAAATAATGTAAAGAGGTGAAACTTGTAAAATAGAATCCCTCTTTTCCAAGGAGTCATCCAATTCATTTCTGGATGAAAATTCAGCCATTTGGCTTGTGAAGACTATAAAATATGAAACATGTAACAGCTGTGGTGGGCGATCGGCTCGTCTACTTCCCCAGGCCTCCCTGGGTCTGGAGGGGATTGTGAAATCCCCACGTGGTCAGGAGTGAAGAGATGTAACAGTCCAAGATTGAGTGGTCATAGAAAAGCCTTTAATTACCTGTGTCCAGGGTATTTAAGCCCTTCGAGGGGGGTTTGAGAGGTAGGATATGACTGGGTAAGGGTTCAGGGGGAGTGGTGTGGTTTGGGGGAGCACAGGGGCCAATATGGGAGCAGGAGGACCAAAACCCAGTCGGAACCCAGGAATAAGGAATGACAGGTGATACATCCAATAAGGTCGGGAGGGGGGCGGGGCTGGATACCCGGGAACAAAGGAGCACTCTTTTCGTATGTGTGCAGGGGTTCTAGGGATTACAGTCTAAACAGGGGAAAACCCATACATAAAAGACGCAGGTAATGTTGAGTTATAAAGTCTCTGGTCCTTTGGAAGTTGTAACAGCGCTGCTCCTGTCTTTAGGGGCTTCCTCCTCCGTGATGCATAGTCTGGATAATCCTCTGTCTCTGCTCCACATATGCTGTGGCAGAAGGCTTTCCCAACAAACATGTATGATTATGGTTAAAAACTAACTAAGGTCCAGTTTCTAAGCAATATTGCTTGATATCAGGAACATTTTCTTGTTTCTTTCTCTTTCTGTGGGCATTAAGGGAGGATGTGAAGTGGTTTTTTTCCTCCCTGATTACCTAGGACAACCTGTTTCTGTAAATGGGCCACTTCCTCGCCTTGTTTGACAGTGGTTTCATGGCTGATTTTGGTGTGCTGCCTTGCAAATTTTGGTGTCAAAATGAAAGCAGGGGGCTGCAAGTGGCTGAAGCTGGCACAAGGCTACAGAGCCAAATGTGTTAATACAGCTTCAGTGAACTGTTAGCAGTCAGTTACGAGATTTGATTGAGAGCTCTCTCATCTGGGACAGTTTCTATTGGCTTGCTGTTTGGCTGCAAGAATGAAGTATGGGAAGGTGGTAGAACCAGCTTCTCCTTTCCCTGCATAGATCAACTTAAGTGATTGTACGAGCATGGTTTGTTTCAGCTCTGGGTGAAGTGGTTTTGGACACAGAGGTATAAGATGTGCTGCTGTGTTAATAGGTAGCTCACTCCAGTGAGATTGTTATGTAGACACGTGCTACTTAGGAATACTCCTGTGGTGCACTTTGATCTTCTCTGTTTTGGTAAAAGTTATGGTGGTTGTCTGTTTTCTCCTAATTGCTCGGTGACATTGGAGAAACAAAGAACAGCGATTGTCTACTGAGTTTATTGTAATGTGAATTTAATTTGAACTTAAGTGGACAGCTCCATCATTTACCTCTCTGGTTTCTTTTTCTTCCCATAAGTGTTATTCCAAACACTGTGCTGCTCCCTGTAATAATGCCAATGCTTCACTGGAGTAAAACTACACATGCACATATATATATATATATATATATATATTTTGCAGTACTTAAAAAAAAAAATAATTCCTGACTTGCTAGAACAGAAGTTTATTATGTACCTGAAAGCAGCACTTGAAGGGACTGGAAACCTATCTAACTGCTGTTCCAGGCAAAGAAAGACTTTTTGCTTCCTCTGACTGCGTTGTAGTGTTCTGTTCCTGCTGGGAGCTCTGACATGGTCACCGGTAGTGTTCCCACTTCAGTTGTGCAGCCTGGGTGTGGTTTGAAAAGATTGTTTTCTTTTTGTTTTCTTTGTTTTGAAGATAGGCAAAACCAATTCTTGGATAAGTCTAAAGGTTTGTGGTGATATTTGAATCAATTTTTTATTCTGCAGAAACTTTTTGATGCAGATAAGTTTGGGTTTGACTCAAGAACATAAGTCAGTTACATTTTTACATGGTTTACATCCTTGTTGGCCTCTGCTTTCCTTCATTTTTCCTAAACCACTCTCATTCATGCCTGTGGGAGAGGAAGTAGCTCCTGAACAGGTGCAGTTAATAACTGCGTATTAAAGAAAAGCACTACCAGTGCCGATGAGGCTGACACTGAAGGATTTGTGCCACTGTAGCGAGTGAATGAGTTGTGGCTACCCTCTGGCCATTTTTGTTGTTCTGAGTACTCTTCTTTGCCCATAGATTCATGATCCTATCCGCTGTTTTGCAGAGGGTTTGACCTAGGACAGAGGCTAAAGGAGAGCCGTGGGCAACAGTAGATTATGTGTTGAACTTTCCCCTTCCCAGAAATTTGTGTTATTTCCAGTGAACTCTCTATCATCCAGTATTTCATCTATTATTTTAAATGTCATGCCTAACAAATGACAGTGATGATGTACTCCACTGTTACTTGTGGTTTTCTTGTCAATAGCAGCTCACTATTGCCTGGATAAATTACCCTGCCTCTTGTAAATAACTGATTGTTGCTGGTTTCACCCTCCTTTCAGTTTGTGTTCTACTCCAGCTTGCAGAGGCTATTCTCTCTGTTCCATTCTCCAAGGAAGCCCTCTTTGTGTCTTACCATTGTTCTTAACTCCTGTTCCCTGGAGCTGAAAGCTCAGCTGGGTCTGTGCTCTTAGTCCATAGGAGCCTCTGCATGGTCATTGCCATGCTCCAAGAAGGGCAGTTTGCTGGCTCTGTTACTGGAGTTCAGCCACATGTCCACAAGGAAGTGGGAAGGACTTCAACAAATCCAACACTATTTTTTTTTGGTACCATTTTATAAGGTCCTTGTTCCTCTTTGACAAACAACTTTGTTCTATAAATATGTGCCTCCATTCTGTGTAATGTGCAAGCATCTCCTTTTGAAACAGCAAGCCTCAATATTGGTGCAAGACCTCCCAAATAACATCTGCAGGAGATAATCCTTCTTTAGTTGTGTCAAACTATAAGTCTGGTGAATATCAAAACTGTACATGTG
This sequence comes from Anabacerthia variegaticeps, assembly GCA_035583185.1. NCBI lineage: Eukaryota > Metazoa > Chordata > Aves > Passeriformes > Furnariidae > Anabacerthia > Anabacerthia variegaticeps. Next base: position 22,514,738 of record JAWWEW010000131.1, on the reverse strand, counting down.
GCTCTGGCTCTGATGTGAAGAATTTCATATTTCATAACAATTCTTAAACAATTGCGGCAGGACTGAGCTGTGTGGAATTAGGTGAGGTGGAATGGATGGGCCTATCGTAGGGACTGGCATGGTCAGCAGAGTTTTGAGGGATGTGCTGTGTCTCATTTTTGCACCATGTGGAAGGCTTGTTGCTTTTGAAGCACAGATTCTCAGTGGTGTTACTTGAGGCTGGAGTACAGGACTGAAATTTAAAGAAGCTGGTGGTTGTTGCTACTTAGTGACTTAGGAAAATACTGTAAAATCCTACGTATTTTATGTTGAGAGTTGATGGGGTTCCTTTTTTTTTTGTAGCTTAGGAGATGTATAAGAACCCCAGTGAGTATTGCTGTTTGTTTAAATCTCCTTATGTACTAAAAGGCTACTTTGTTCCAATCTGTTGCTGTAATATGTCCTTGAAATGACTGCAAATATTTGTAGAGCAAGGTAGAACGCTTTTGGTGTAGCTGTGTTGTCAAAATTGTTCAAGTAAGCAGTGTTAGACTCCTAGGTTGAGGACTTTCTAGGACTTTATAAATGTGGAAGAATGGACTTTGCATTGTGGGGTGGAATTTGACTTCTGTGTAAATGATGGTGAGAAGACAAACTTGTAACTTTTCACAGAAAGAGCAGGAATGGAATACACCACGTGTTCATAAAGCAGAAGGTGTTTAAGTTTAAGAATGTAATCTTCTAAAAGTGAGAGGATCGTTGTATTTTGTCTGAAAAAAGCCTGCCTTGTTTTTTATTCTATCTCCATATTGCCTTCTGGGAAGGTAATTTTCTGCAGTTACTGTTATCAAAGAGCCATTCCGGGAGCTTTATTGTTATTGTTTCACTGTATTTCGTTAGTAGAACTTTAGTTTAAAAACTTTTTACCTTGGAAAAAAAACCCACAAAGGCAAACCAAAACAAATGCTGATAAAGATGTTTCAGAATTCCGAGAAAACAAACTGTGGATCAGTTATTAAGTGCCTTCTCTCTCCCTCATCCACTTCCTGACGTGGTATTAATTTTGCATGAGCCCCCTGCATAGCCCTTCATCCACCTAGAATATAGAGCACAAAGGCTTTCAGCACTGTAAATGATTGGGCACTTGTTACAACCCTCTGCGTAAGAGCAGATCCTGTTGACTTCAGTGGGAATCACTTGTTGGCAGCTGCATAATTGTTTTTCAAACAATGTAGTATTTTACAAACAAAAAAAAAAAGGAAAAAAAAAAAGGGAGGATGTGTGGGAAAGCCCAAAGAGGTCTCTGAAAGAAAACTCTGAAAAGTATTTCAAAAGAGCTAGAGCAATTACTTCAGTTGCCTAAGTAGCTAAGAGCTGAAAAAAGGGTGTTACATTAGTCTAACCAAAAACTCTGGCAGAGAACAGTGGAGCCTATCAGCAGTGTTCCTACTCATTTGTGTTTTGGAGTAAGCGTCCTGCCTGACTATCCTTGAGATGATAACTTCCCCTCAGTAGCAGGAGCTGGGACTCTAATATTTGTAGTATTGGGAGAGCTCAGCTGATGAAGCACATGGAGCAAATAATTTTGACTGTGCTCTCTAGTTGTAGAGTAGTGGTGTGCTTGTATGAAATAGCTTTACATGTGCTGAAATACCACTTAAGAGTGGTTTCTGCAGGCTATGTGCCTTGCTACCAGTCTGGGCAGCAAGCTGGTCACCACTGTCATTTTTTATAACTATCAATTCATAGTACTTCATTGAGTACTGAGTCTTGCTTTTGCCAGGCATATACATAATAGCAGCAACTTCATGATAAATCTTTGTCTAGTGGAGCTCCTAATGCTCAGCACAAAAGTACCACTGCTTATGTGGTCTACCATTAGCCACATAAGAAATCTCCACATTTTATTAATGGCATCTGAACTTCAACAGTGTCTTAGGCTGAAGATAATGGCTTCTGCATGAAATATGTTCCATTACTGCTAATGGTGTCTTATCAAGTAAGCTAGTGTGTCAGATAAAAGAATTTCTGTAAACAAAGCATGAAAGAAGCTGTGTATATAAATCAAGTCTGAAAATCAATTTATAGCTGAATGGGAACTGAACATCGCGGTCTAATTTTGTTTATGCTTTGGTGATTGATAGATAAAAAGTCTACGTGTAGAACTTGATGCATATTGCATTTATTTTCTACTATTGAACTGTTTCAGCACTTTGTGGTAAAGCAATATGAGTAGGTTGTTACAGTCTGTGCTAATACCAATGGTTCAATACTATTAAAAGTAAACACCTAGAGTCACCTTTCTTTTTGCCTTTAAGAAAGGCTTTAAAGAACTGTGAAACTGATTCTTACTGATGGCTTAGAAAAGAAAAAGGGTCAAAGTTAATAATCCCTGCTTTTAGATTCATCATACCACCAAGTGAGATGAAGAAATTTGAGCTATTGCACTGAGTCCTTAATCTGCTAAATTGTCATGTGCCTTCAAATGAAACATTAGCCTCCAGAGCCAAAAGTTGCTCCATGGCTTTGGAGTAGATGTGTTTTCTGAAAAAAAGCTCCACTGTAGACTGAGCAATGTCCCTTGAAAATATTTCATCTTAATTAACTCTTAGGTCTCTGGACATGTTGTCCTTTCCCTGTTGTTTTCAAGGTCTGCTACCTTTGATTGATCCCAGCCTGAGTTAAGAAAGCCTAGGTTGTGAAAGGTATGTTGAAATCTGCAGAGCTAGAGTTGTTACAGAAGTTACGGAGATGAAACCATTAACAGTGGTCTGGTGTGACCCAGTAGGAATTTGTCTGGAATGGTATTTCTACTGTACTTTACTGAAGGGTGGTAAAGGTGTGCTTTTTTTCTTTCTCCCTTGAGCTTTGGGATGAATGTGTCTAGTGGAAATTCTTCTTTCTGACTGCACCTGAGATTTTGGACTGCATGGTCTGTAAAGTGTTACAAAATTTCAAAATGAATTCTCAGTGTTCAGAATGAGAGTAGGGTAAGGTTATGTGTTTGCTGTTTGTGAAATGTTCCTAGCAAAGTATAATCATCAGTAAAGTAATTGGAAGCAAAAGGAGTAAATACTCTTAGGTTTCAAAGGTAGTATTGGAAGTAATTTTGTGAGCTTTATTAAAGGTAGCTCTGAAATTGTCAAGAAATTATACTACTTTAATGAGAATATATAAAATTAAAACACTCATTTAAATTCAGATAAACTGTGAAATCAGTGTCTTCCTTTAATATGGGTATTTTGCATTTAAAATAAAAGGGAATGTTCTTGGATTTGGATAGAATGCAAGAATGAAAGCTTACACTGGGCTGGACAGAATGTTTTGAAGCTTTTATGGGTGATGTACTTGAACAGTTCCAGTCCTTCCTCTCTGATATCTAATATTATATTTGGATCGAACCATTTCCTGGTATAAAAAGTAACTAAAATAAAGTGTCACTGTCAAGGTATTCCTCAACATTTTTAGAAATGCAGCAGAGACCATACCAGTGATCACAGTGGACCAGACAATAGGTCTGTTTAAGGTAAATATTCTTAGGACAGTGGCCAGCTGGTGAGAAATGTAAGAAACAAGGCAGGTGGTGATAAATCTTAGGGAATATGCTCTGAATCCCCAGCCTTTCAGATCCAGAATTAGTATCTTTGTACTTGGAATCCCTATATGGATTTTTCTTTGTGAATTTATCTGGTTGGTCCTTGAATCTCTGACTGTGTGTGACATCCAGTTGTTAGCTGTACCTTTTCCCTATTAGTGTTAGCTTACTTTTGGGAGAGGTGGAGTTCCAGCAGGCATCTAATAAAGCATTCTGCAGCTCGGAGTCAATTAACTTCCATGCTCATCTGCTTAGCTTCTGTGAAACCACAATGAAAATCATGCATCTGAAGGATGTAGTTTGAAACACCTTTTATCTGCTCTCTCTGTACCCTGCTCCTGGCTTTCCTACACAATACAATTAAGAAACAAATTTTGGATACCTTCCTTTTCAGGGGTTCAAATGGTTGAATTACAAATGTAGGAGGCGTGTAAAGTCAAGTAAGTGTAGCAGTCCAAGGCAACTACAGCTGGATGTCACAGATGAAAAAGCTTGCTGCTGGGAAGAGGAGGTTTAAGTTTCCAGATGGTGACCTACTTGGATCTTTACACAGCTCCTCCAGTTACAATGAATTAACCATTTCCAGCCCAGGCCATGTTTAACAGCAAGGTATACAGTTGACAGTTTTTATGTAGGAATGCAATTGCTTGCAGTTCTGTCTTTTTTCATTCTCTCTTTGCCTTGCCTTCCAGAAGGAAGAAAGGAGCAAGCCTGCACTCTTACAGTTCTTATTAAATTCTGTCATTGATTATGGTGAATCATTATTAAGTAACAAAATAGTATAGGAGGGCTGAGAATTCTGCAATGGGCAGATGTATCTGAAGGGTGTTCTCAGACAGACACCAGACCAGTCCTTCCTTTCATTACTATTTTGGTAGGTTGCAGTAATTAGATTTAACATAAAAGCTCAAATGTAGCACTTACCTGTTATTTTGGAAGCAAAGGTGGAAAGTTCCTTTCTCATCTGGGCCCCGAGAAAGTCCCTGTACAAGTCTGTGGCTTTTGGGCAGTGCTGCCTAGGCTGTCTCTGAAGCAGAAACCAATGTGGTGCTGAGAGTACCACTCTGAGGGGTTGCGTAAGGTAAATCAGTGGCCAGGCAGTGCAGTGGAGTCATCGGTGCTGTGTAAGCATGACATCCCTAAGGTTGTGTTGTAGCCCAAGAAAATTTGTTAAGACAAGTTTAAAGAAGTCATCTTAGGTTATACTACAGCATTTGACATCTGATAAATAAAATGTGAGACTTGTCTTATTTGTTTGCATAATAGTCATGGGAAGGGAGGAATAACGTAAGTGTCATGGGTGGCTACTAGTATTTACTGGCTGACAAAGAGAAGACAAGTGATAGGCAAGAGGGCAACATAACCTATGTGGTATGACTCTCATCAAAAAATACCAGATCCACTAAAGCTAGTTGACCATGCAGAGGCTGACTTCAGATTTAAGCTAGTTTACTAGGCTTGGGGGAAGAAAAAAGCTTGTAGAGTTTTTGTTTTACTAAGAAATAATAAATGAGTGCTTCTTAATGCCTTTGTAAATCCTTATTCCCAGGGCTCAGGTCCATGATCTGATCCCTTTGGGAATTGGATTTCCAGATAAACAACTCTTTAGTCTAAATTCCTGTTTGCTATAGGAAATCTTAACAAAAATAAAAGAAGAAAAAGGCCTGAGAAAATAGTTTGGTAGCTGTTTATCCTGAAGGCTGTTCTATTTGCTGCATGGAGATCTATTTTAGAAGTACTTCAATGGAAACTTGGACAATGGAACAACGCACTTCAAGGCTTATAATTTAAAGGTGTGGTATTTTGTTTGGTTGATAATTTTGGTTTTTTCTTAAGTTTTAGGTGTGTGGTTTTGTGTGGGTTTTTTTTGAGGGGTGTGTGGGTTTTATTTTTGTTTTGTGATATATGTGTGAAGTACTTGGATTAATTCATGTTTTCTTGGCAGCAACAAAGAATCGTTCCCTCTCTGCCCCCATTCTTGGTGCTCACTGTGTAACTGTGTTCTGCATTGTGCCCTGATCTTCAGTATGATAGATTCTACTACAAACTGAATTTGATGTTGTAGGCTAGGTATTATTCCAAAGGTATAATTGCTAGAAAACTGTGGTTCCTACTAGCATTAATAAAATCCAAAATAGGCAGTGTATGGTAGGATGTTTACTTTTATGTAAAGGCATGTTTGTGTGTGTGTATATATGTATTTTAACTTTTTCACTGTTTTTCGACTTCTGCTTCATACCAATACTTCTGAGGCTCATTGAAGAGGACAGGTTTTGCTCCTGCCAGCCAGAATCTGTTTTTGCAGTGAGGGGTCCCTGCTGGGGAAGTCTTTCTTTTCCTGCTATCTTTCTTCCCCCTGCAGAGTAGCAGGCATAAGGACTGCCCTCCTGTCTGCCCTGCTGACAGCCGTGTGCTCTCTGCTCTTACTGCAGCAGCTGCTGCTCCTCAGCCTCACTGAGAGAGCATAAATTAAAATACAAAGGTCTCCTGTGGCTACTCTTGGCTGACAGTGCAGTGGCAGATCAGACCTTCCTCCATCATCTTCACTTGACTTTCTTCTTTTTCTCAAGAATTTGCTCTGCATTTGTATCAGTCACAGTCTTTTACCACTGGGCTGGGTAGCAGCAGCAATCCAGTAATTCTAAATATTTTATGTACTTGAGTGACGGGAGCAGTTCGCAGAGAAAAGAACTAGCAATGTGGGTTTCACCAAAAGCTCAAGTCTTTTTGCTTTTTATACTGCCTGGAGAAGGCAGGCTATTTTTGTGCTTTTCATGGCTGCTGAAGATACAGGATTGATTCCTCTTCTTATGTCTCCACGAAGTCAGTCTTTGGAGAGTTAGAAACATCAGAACCATTGTGTTGCCATTGTGTGTGTTGTGTGACTGAGGGCACATCAGTGAATGGAATGTTTTCTCCGATGGGTTTTTATTGTTTTGAAGCCTGCTGTTTGTATAGGGGGTTTTAACTCCCAGAAGGCAGAGAGGAAGCTACTTGGTGGTGGGATGGAATGCCACGCCACAAAATTGGCTGTGCAAAGTTCTCGGCCCAGCTGTGTTCTTTTTGTGAGGAGGTTGTTTTGTTTTTACCCTGTATGTGTCTGACATAGCAGATGTTCTTTGGCTCAGTGTACTTAAGTGTGAGGACCCTTCCTTGTAGGTGATAAATGATGAGGATGATGGTTTTTTTTTAGTCTTTTTCTTAACGTATATGTGCTCACCTCCTCTGCTTTTTCCTTCTCTGGATCCCACAGGCTTGTTTGGCTTATTGGGCATTTGAGTGTAAATGTATTGATACATTACATATGAATTTCACATCCTCTTTTAACTTTCAGGAGAGCATGTTAAGCCACAAACACTTTTCCAGATGGTTCATTTTCTTAAAAACTGAAGTGTTTTCAAGTTAGGTGGACGCTGCCCCCTCAATCCTGTTCTGGCCTACTGTTGTGAACTTTAAGTTCTGACTGGGCAGTTGGAGCATTTCATCAAAGTATTACTCTGATTATCTGCATCTTCTGAGTGGAGGAATAGTTCTGGAGGGAACAGTCTAAAGAACATTTTTCCAGAACTCTTTGATGAAGCTAAGCATAGCTGTCAAGTTAATTTTTTTTTTTTTTTGTGAAGAGTTATTTAGGCCTTAGCTGAACAAAAATAACCTTCAAGCACTTAGAGTGCCTTACTTGAAGTCACTGGCATGACTTCGTAGCAGTGGCACTGCCTTTTGTTTGCTGTGCAAAAAGGTCCTAATTTGCAAAGGCTCTTTTCTCTGAAGTAAGAATTCTATAGAGCTTTCCAATGTAGTGTAAGCTGTGGCCGCCTTCACAAGTGGCTTTTTGGCTGATGGAGGCTGATAAGAATGTCTCATTGATAATACAGCACACTAAAGTCCATGTTAAATGTTAATAAGAGGTTTCTAAATCATGTAAGTACTCTTTGAAAATTTGCCCTGTTTATAAGTTTTTCCTTAAAAGTATCATAGTAATTATGGAAATTGTATAAGCATGTAGTAATGTTTGGAAATAATCATGGGACCAATCATAGAATTGCTGTTCTGTCTGCCAATTGGACTTAACAAGAACAAAATGGCATTACTACCTCTGCAATTAGATTTATTTTAATGTCTTTGAATGAAATACCTCTGAAATCAACTGCTGAGTGCTTTAACTTGTACTTGGTTGCTGCTTAATGAAACAGTGGCCATGCCAGACTTCCTGCTAATGGAGTAGCTGATTGTTGGGCCATGTTCTTTTCCTGCCTGTATATTAAGCGTCTGGACTGTCTTTAGTAATGCCTAATGCAGATGCATGCAGTGATGAGATTCAAGAGGAGCAGAGTTGATGTCCCTGTATTTTTAATCACAGTTTTCATCTGTGATACTTATAACAGCAGACAGGCAGGATGAAAAGTTCTCCTTCTTTAACCTTGAATGTGGGTGAACATTCTTCCAAGAACAGTGAGGAAAATGTTCCTCCCCACCCATCCCCACCCCTCCTTGGGTGAACTTCTTTAAATGAATCAATTACTCTTACAGCAGATTTCACTTAGTATGGTAATTGAAATTTGTATTCTGTAACCATCGATCAGAATAGAATTATCCTGCTGTTAGGTTAGGAGGACTGGTGACTCCTTCACAGGGAGAGTGGGAAGATTCACTTAAGGGATCTGAATGGTGTTCAGGATCAAGCTGTTGACTGTGTTTCTTTGTCTAATTCCCTAAATCTGGAAGCAATGAACAAATGTCAGTGGTAATTCAAATACCTTTCCTGAATGAATACAGAGGCTATCCCATTTTATTATACTTAATAATATTCCACATTGTGAAAGCCTAAAAGCAAAACATGCCTAAGCTTAGAACCTTTTTATCCACGTTACATTAAAATGTCTTGATTTATATAATTGACTTTATGAATTTGGAGGGAGGGAGGTATCAGGACTTGATCATGCTGTTCATTTTATCATGCTGCTTAGGCAACTTAGAACTACCTTGCTGGTGGGTCAAGAGGACAATATTGTGCAAGTAAACTGTTATATGAAAGCAAAAAAACACACATGTGGTAAAAGGTACGTGTGTTTTTTCTTCAGTAGGTTTAGTGCTAATAGCAGTGACGAATAGTCCCGTAAGCTGGCATCGTGTATTTCCATGTCACGTGCAGCAGGATGAGTGGAAAAGCAAGTGTCTGTGCAGTATACATGCTGAGGTGCAGTGGCAGGGCACTTCTGTAGGTGTTGGTAGTACTTTTCTGGTAACTCCACCCCAGATGATACAGACAATAGTGGGTCTATGATGTGAACTTACCAGCTAGTGCTTGGATTGTGGTCTTCCTTTGTTAGCTGCTCTTCTGGAGATTTGCTCTTGTAACATGGTGTTGACTCTTCCTTTCTTTTTTTTCTCCATGTCTTTTAAACAGTAAGCCTTCTCCTTGGAGAGAATGGAGAATTATTCTGTGCACTGATTTGCTGTTTGTGATGATGTGAAGAAGTATAAAAATTTCTACTTAATTCTGATCAGTCCAATAATAATAATAGTAAGTACACATAATAACAATAAAGAGTCTGGGGTGTGGTGAGATTACACAAAAACACTCCTGAGGATTCATAAAATTAATTGTAGGAATTTAACCATTCCTGTCAGCTGATGGTGCTCTCTTCTTTTTTAGTTCCAAAATTGTATCATCCTTGAAAACATTTTTGTGAATCACTGTCACTTGACTTGCTTGTTGTTTCAGAAGATTGATTTTTGTGTTAAGCTCTTCCCTATCCTTTTCTGGCTGATTAAATAAATAACACTTTCCTGAACTTTTGGGGTACCTCTGTGTGTTATCCTTTAAAGGTGAGAAAGAACTGAGAAGCATATCTGAATCCTTTTCCTATTTAATACCATAACTAACAAAATTGATGTGAAGAGTTCATCAGGGCACCTTTGATGTTTATACTGGTCTCTTCTGCAGGCTGAAAAATAAGCAAATAGCAGCAGTACCTGAAGTATTTGGTAGACTCTAATTGCCTACTACCACACTGTGATTTGCAAAGACTGTAGAAGCAATATAGATAGCATTGGTGCAGGGTTGTTTTTTTTTCACGCCGTGTTCCTTCCACCCTCAGTTTTGACCAGTGCACTTTAGTTACAGCTCCCTGTCTAATATGAGCTGAAAAGACTTTTAGGAGTATCTCAGTTGTCAGAGAGGGACTGTGTAGCTACGGTGTAGAATTCATTATTCTCTGATCTGACACTGGTATGATTCAGGTGACAGTTTTTACACTTGCTGGTGTGGCCCTCTCAGAACATAAGATGCTTTGTTTATTTAGTATTGTGGTAGGTGATTGCCCTGCTTTCAAACAGTCTGATCATGAGATTTTGAGTTTTTTGAAACTTGTTTTGGGTTGACTGCATTAACCTGTGTTTCCTGTGGATACTGTAATAATATAAATACTGTGCTTCTTGTTCGGAGCAAGCATATTCCTGAAATGTCATTTCAAGTGGAATATTGAAGAGTATGTTAATAAGAAAGAATGGGGCATGCAGCTGTGGGGTTGTTTTCTTTTTTGAGACTGACCTGCTCAACCTTCCCAGGACCTTCACCTTTTTTTTCATGGGAGCTTGGGAAACAACTGCTGATACATTACCTTGAGGACATTGAAAAGTATTGTTCAAAAGGGTAGTTTGTTCTGTTCTGTTTCCTCTACTTCCTACTGCAGTAAAGCTTGGCCTGGCTTGTGTGTTAAGAGGCCAATTACTCTGCCTGGGGCTCTCTTAAGGGCTATAGACAAAGACCGTGAAAACTTGCCTAAAATTGGGTAATGTCTTGGACTGGAATAACGGACTTCGGTTTGGTGTGACTTGCTGTTGTCAATGCTTTGTTCAGAATTTTGTAGGCTGTGCAGATAGCTGGCTAGCTAGAATACACTTACATGTTGTTTCAATGCCAAAATATCCTTAATGCATTTTCATACTGTAAGTAAAGCCCTTTCTTGCTGATCTTGCATTTGTTCCTAAAAAGCAGTGTACTTCAGAGGTGCCTGTAGAAAAATAGAGATCATTTAGTTTTGAACAGTTACTAAAAAACTAATCCTTTACTCCTGAATATATAATGAATTGTGGATTCTTTGCTCCATTGAGTGAAATATGACTGGTGTGACCTACTTTATTTGCATATTTAACATACTGGATACTTTTTACTGTTTTTTTTTTTGTTTGTTTGGTTGGTTGGTTTTGGCTGTTTTTATTTTTTAATTATTATTTTTTTAAACTCATTTCCTAGGAAACAAATGCCCTGGTGTTCTAGAGAACAGCTATTGTATGGAGACTGCTGCCTGTCTGAGCATTGTTCTTTTGTAGGTGGAAGGCTTTAAAGGGGAAAGAACTGGAGTTCTCAGAAACATCTTTATTAACCAGAATAGCACAAGGATGTGTTTCACACTACTCTGCAACCCCTCAATGTATTTATATTTTTCTCAGTAGGAGTACCTATGTTGTAATGGCTTATGTAGTAAAACTGCTATATATGTTCCTGTTGATGGAATACCAAAAGAAACTGAATAACTGAATAGCCAATAAATGGTGGGTTTTCATCCTTGCTGATCACCATGTAGATGCATATTTTTACAAGTGTTTTTCTTTGGATTATCTGGTTTGGAAACAATGCAGAATTTGGGATTAGTGTAGACTTCGGAAAGTAGTATTTACATTAGTGCAGTAGGTCAAGAGATGGGTGGGAAACTTTTTAAATGTAAAAATTGTCTTCAGTTTGTTATGTCGCTGTTTTTTTTAATTTTTTTTTTATTTTTTAGCTCAGTGTTTATTGTTGTGACGTTAAAAAAAATGGTGTGATTGTTGCAATGTTAAATTTGAAGCTGTGATGGGGGAACGGTTTTGGGATTGGTAATGCTGAATCTTAGTGGTGAAAGAAAACAAACTAGCTCACTGCTTGAACTGTCTAGTTAAATAACAAGAATGGTGAGGGGAGTGTTGAGTTTTGAGAATACTGAGCAAATCAGAGGAGAAAGAATAAGGAGGACTGAGCTTTTTGTAATGTGTGAAAAATAGGGATGAGTTCTTAGGTTTGAAAGTGCTGCACAGTTTCTCTTTGGTCTTTTTACACAGACTTCAAAAACTCACATAAGGATCAATGATCATTGGGACAAGTAACTTACAGTTGTATCTTTTGCAATTTGTGACTTATTCTGATGTTTCTGAACTGCTTAAACTGAGTGTGTGGCATGTAGTGTCAGTCTCAAATACATCGCTGTAGCCTGAGTTGCATGCTGCAAGGTCTTGATAGTTGTTATTCTGATAATTTTCTTTAATTCTGTGTTTTGTTTTTTTTTTTTTTGTAGTCCACAGCACATTGAGAAGGATATAGTGGCAGGACAAGAGAAAACCATGTGGATCCACAGTTTCTTGCCAGTGCTTTATTTTGTGCCCATTAATTGAGCCCCTTCTGAGGGAAGGACAGGCTGCTAAGAGTAACAATGTGTGATCATGAGCTAAATAAGGGGATGTACTGGGGAATGGAACTTGTTTGTTTGTAGTTGCTTTTGGGTTTGGAATCCAACAGAGCTAAGTCTTTGGCCCTGTAGTAGGGATATAATGCATACTTTCTGCATTCTCTAAGGGTTAGAATTTTCAAACAGCAGAGCATGTTTTGTGAAGGGAAAGAAGTTATGATTTTTCTTAAGAAAAATCTCTTTTTGGGGTTAAGGGGAGGTTCAAATTATTCTGTGGAGAGTTCTGCAAATCAATCAGATGGTGATCTCCCCAGGTGGTTTTCATGTGATTTATAAAGTGGTATTACCTAGTGGAGACAAAGTAGATAACTGACATTGCATGTTCGATACGAACATCAACTGCAGTTCATGAGTATCTGTTCCTACTTGTACTTGGTCAAAAAGATGACTGACTGTTAGTAATGAAACGTTTTACGAGTCTTTGAACTCCTCACGCGTCGGCTTTTCTGACTTGAGAGTACATTGTGCACTGCACTGCTTACCAGGAAACATGCTCAAATTGAAACCAAATTTGGAGATGCAAGCATTATTTAACCATCTCTTCAAGTAACTGATTCAAGTTCTTGTAAAAGCAGCTGTACTTGATGTGATCTGGACCTCTTGCAAGATCTGTGTGGCAGTTGGAATGTTGATCTTGCTGTCTGACTTTGTGCACATAAAATAAGACTTTCTCAACACATAGACAAACTTCAGGTTTCAACACAAAACGTGAAAACCCGCTAGTTGTCACACAGGACATCTAAAGTACTTTTTCAGCTCTAAGGACTAAAGAGAGGAGGGGGAAAATAGATCTGGATTATATGACTCAACCCAGTTAATTGCTGCTGACTGTCCCTTTGCATAATAAATACTCAGCATGTGAATGAATAAATCATTCATGAGAAGCTGCTGGTTAGCTTGCTGTTCTGCCAGTGATGGTGGACGAGTCTATGGGAGAACTCTGTGCCTTGACTATTTAGTTATTAACATCCATGGATACAGCAACTAAAACTGCAAAAAAATGGAGAGGCCAAGCATTGGGAGGGAAAATCTTTCTTGTAATTCTGCCTGAGATGAAGTTAAAGCCTGTGAGCTGTGACTGTGACAAATTTTGCAGCATGCCCTGTTAATTTAATCATAAGAGTTCCTGTTCTGTGAGTACATTAGTGAACACTGTTACAAGCTATTCTCTTTGAAAATGCTGAACGCCCTTCCCAGCCTCAGTGCTTGCCTCTGTTGCTGTTTCCCTGGTCACCTTTTCAGAGAATGTGAGAGGAGGTTGAGATGACCAAAATGGCATTTGCAAACAGGGCTGCAACTTCTGTCTTTGCATTAAACATTTCCATCTTTTGGATCTTTTAATACTTCTTTTCTTTCACTTACTTAGTGTGTTTTTGTTTAATATATATGCCATGCACATCCATTGCTGCTCTCAGAGCATTTGTATGCAAGTATAAAAACTCTGAAGTGTAGTGTATTTGAGGTGCTTGTGTAAAGCAGTATTTGCTTGTATACGTGATTGCAAAGTAAAGGCGCTCTCTGCTGTAGAATAACTAAATGTGTCATTTAGGGCAAGATCTCAACTGTTGTAGAAAATACATGTGGAAATGTTTTAAGAGTTCATTACATAACCAGGGCATCTGATTATTGTTATTCAAATCACTTCTCATAATAAAAGCCAAAAACTTGTAGAGGAGTTGTCCTTGTATGTTAGTGTCATCCTAGCTGTTCCACAGTGCAGTGTAAATCTCAAAGCAACTCTGATGCAGCAGTAGGATGGTTCCCTCTTACAGGAATGTTACAATTTCATTTAGTTTTGCTATGCTTTTCCTCATATATTTCATGACATGGGCATAGGAAATTTCATGGACTTTTTTTTTTCTCTAAGTGAAGAAGTTCAGCTTTCAAGGTCTGGGGCGGATGTGTACATAAAGAAGCAGTCACTCCAGTTGTCATTCTCCCTTGTTGGTTCCATTGCAGGATGATTTCTCTTTTCCTTTCCTTCTCTTTGTTACCTGCTGTAGCTAGATAAGGAGAACCAAAATGGACTTCTGCAGACTGCTTGCATGAGTTGTATTCCTAGCCTGCAACCACTGGAACCATGGAGAAGCCAACTGGACACTTAGAAATGTGGGAAATGGTATTGTAACATAATCACAAAACATTTCTTAAATCTATTAAGATTACTCACCACTGCTAAAATTAGCTTTTGCCTAAGGTTTTGGAAACCAGGTGCTTTGAGGAAACAGAACTGGTGGCCAGCTAAAAGAGCAGTATCAAGCAGTGTCTACAGCTGTCTCAGGTTGATGTAAACTGGCACTGGTGATGTTGGAATGTATTCTCACAGTAGCTGCAGTGTTAGTGGGGTCCCTTGGTGTGGAGTGAATTGCATGTAGCAGTGCCTATTGGAAAATATTGTTTTCCTCCCTGAGATTCCCTCTAGGGTGTTGAAGGACGTGGTTATATGAGAAGCAGAATACAAGGACTCTTCTCAAGTGTGCTAGTTCTGTTTTCTGCAGCACTGATGACTGTGATCAAAACTTTAAAGTGCTGTGTGTGCAAAAAAAGATCCTTAAGTATTGTGTCTAGATAATTGTCAAGTATGTTCTAGGCCCCGCAGAATAAATCAGCAGGAGAGCAGTGAGGTACAGAATGACATGTCTGTTGCTTTAGTTCAAAGTACTTCACTATTAGTACTCTTAAGTTGCAAATTTTAATATAGTCATATTGTCTTTCATGGTGCTTTCAGTGCATTCAGTAACTCCTTGCAGAGCTAAATAGAAAATCCTGTTCCCTTTAATGATGCATAGTTTGTTTTGAAGAGCATCCTTACTTTCTGAAAAATTTTGGTGAGTTTCACCTAGATGCAGTATGAAATGACTGTCTTGGCAGATTCACCATCTGCTGGTAGGCGACACTGTTAATTGTTAACTAGCATAATTGTTGGACAGCTCTCTAAACTGAAATGATTAAATGATACAGGTTGCAAACATACAGAAAATCTTCTTCATTTTTATGACTTATGAAAAACACATAATTCATAGCTTGAGTGTAAAGAAGAGCTGAAAAAAGTAGTATTAATGCCTTGAGGAAGAAGCAACCTCTGTCCCAGGATGGAGGAGCAATAAGCACTGAAGGGAAGATCTGAGCCTTAAGATCTGTTGCTGATGAAAAACTATTTGCATAACCACAGATTAAACCCTGCCCAGAGAACCTGTCAGTATGGGCACACATAAGACCTTTGAAAAGAAATCAGGATCAACCATAAGAGAACGTAGTGGAGCTGCTCTGTGGTGTCAGTTTTGTGCTTGCTAGCTAAATGCAATGGTGCAGTGAATTTGAAATGGTAGAAACTTAAAAAGATTTCTTTAGCATGCAGATACCAAACAGCAACCAATTATCACAAGTTTGTTGAAGATTGTGTTTTTTAATGAGAGTACCAAATCTTTTATGCTTTGGTTGCTTTTTAGCTACCTATACTTCCTGCTTTTACTCAGTTGTTTTTTTCTCTCCATTTAATGCAAGTTCCTTGCTGCAGAACTACGTAATCCTTTTTTTCTCTCAAGTAAATTGCTGTATATTAGTATAATTATACAATGAGCTATATTTTGTTCCTTGCTTCATTGCAGTGTATCAGCAGTTCTCCATACCCTGTAAATCTCTGCATTTCAGCATTGTTTTGCAACCTGCTTTAACCTTTTTTCAAATGCGACCTGCATTTTTACTTTATATCTTAGAAATAGAGTTAAGTGATTGACCTGCAAAGTAAGAAGTGTGGTTTGGGTTATTTTGACCTGAAATTTCTGGGATATTTTTTCTAGGATTGCATTACTGATTCATTACTTCAGCGGATTTCATTTGTATACTAGAAATATTGCTGTGCTCCAGTCCTATGCTTAGTGATCAAGTTTGAGTGTGTGTATCAGCACTGAAGATGGAGCTTTTAATACAAAAGTCATGCAGTATCCATTTCCTTATTATCTTGAGTGGAGCAGCCCCAAGCTGGCAGTTCCCAGACTTTGCTGTACTATGACAACACTGTGGCTGGGGAGAGGCAGCAGCAACTGGCAGGGAAATGGGCTTTCCTGAATTCCGTTCCTCATACAACAATTTCTGTTCCAGAGACTTTGCTTTATTGGAATTCAGTGTGATTGTAACTGAGAATGAAGCCTACAAGGAATGTGTTTTGAAAAACTGAGATTCAGCAAGTTTATGATGTTCATTCATTAGTTTAAAAACACTTTCAAATGGTTCAGTGCTGCACGTTATACCCTTGGTAAAGATGGTTGTTGCTCTTGGTGGTGTGTCTACTGCTGTGGTTCTTAATTCAGCTAGTAACCAAGGGGGAGGTTAATTTAATATACCTTGGAAATTATGCATTTTGAGAAAGGGATTAAGTGGGTAAATCCAGCTCTAATAGCAAAGGTGATTGAAAAAAAGAGTGCCAATTTGCAGATGATTTTATGTCTGAGTTTTTGGGTGTGGAGGTTTGCCCTGAAAGTAGGCAGATTGTGGCAAGTGGAATTACTTTAACACTTTAGGTTAGAGTGTTGGAAAGTGTTGTAAATGTCTGCTGTGTACAGCTCTTAAGGTGTAACACTGTGGAGCAGTTTGCTGGGTGCACTGGATGTGCAGCTATTCCCATTGTCTCTCCGCCCCCACCCTCCTACTCCTGGCTTCAATTTTATTGATACAATCATAAAAATATGTAATCAGTTTGGATGATGAAATCATGCCTGATTACTTTGCAATTAGACATTTTAAAGAGCTCTAACCAGAGAATGCTGAAGGTTGAGGATTAAAAAGCTTTTCTCACAACTTCTTCTCTTTTCTAACTATTGAAGTGATGAAACACAAAATAATTACAAGATTATTTGAATATTGAAAGAAATGAAAAATTGATGGAGATTTGCTAGAAGCATCTCTTACTGAGTAGATTTCCTGATAGTAAACTGATCAGTTGGTCCATTCTGTGCTGCCCAGTGACATGAAGTAAAGTGTCTCTTGTGGCCAAGTGTCCCAGTGCTGAGCCCAGACTGATTCAATTGAGTTCACATCTAGGACAGGCCATGAGGGAACACATCTCCACAGCCTGGAGTTGGGGAAGGGTTAAAGAGCCATGCTGTAGGTCTGTTTGCCACGCAGCTCTGTATTTGACACTACAGGACTTGCTGGACTGTGCAAAAAGTGTGAGGTGAGCACTGTGTGGGCTTATGCCACACAGTGCCAAGTAACAGAAACGACAGTGTTTTGAATTGATCAAGTTTGGATGGAAAGCACTACAGGCAGTTTGAGGGGGCCTTGCTTACCTGCCTGCAGCAGGCTTAGCACCCAGGCAGCTCTTGCTGTCTTTGGTTATGCCCTTGGTAATTTCCTTTTGTTCCTGCAGACCAGAAACAGGCTGAGTGCTGTTGCCATACTCAGTGTATTTCCTTCTCAGTTAAGTGAAACGCTACTTTTAAAAATACTTAATAATCACATATGCGGCTACACAAGATAAGTTCTGTGTTCTCAGACCTGGAGCTGATGGCTTGTGATGGTAATTTTCTCCAGTACTGGTTAACATGTGGATCTATATAAGACACCTCTTGTAAGTCTTACTAAAAGTTTCAGTGCTTGACTGTTGTTTCATCTCATTTATGTAATTTTTCATTGCATTGCACATCTTTTTTTTAAAGCTTTGTAGCCAATTTTCTGTACAAGGCTTACATTTGGAATACTTGTTATCCATTCTAAAATGGTTCAAGTACAATGGCAAATCAAGAGTTTATTAATTAAAAAAAGTCATTCTGCAATTTTTAAAAAAACGAAATCGAGTTACTTCAGTTGTACAGTTTCTCAGGTTATTGCTCCTTCTGTGAGCACTTGGAAAGAGGGACATTCCACTTTTGCTAATGGTGTCGTGTTGATCCTAGTGGCTATGACAAATTCTATTAACTCTTCTGAACTTATGAGAAAAAATGAAATAGAAACACAGACTTGATATGAAGGTCTGGCTTTATTTGATAAAATGTGTTTTGGTTTGAACTTTCATTTGTTTTCACCAGCACTGTTAGCTTGATGTTTTGATGCCTAGTCTGTTTCTGAGGGCTCTTGAGCTGAAAACTACATGCAGGTATACATAAAGGATTCTGTTTCATGTTTTACGTTGCATGTGATCCTGTACCTGGAGAGTTCAGCTGGCTCTTCCATGCAGTTCCTGGATTCAGCCAGTAATTGTGTTTTGTCTTGTTTTGGGTTTGTTGTTTTTTGATTGTTTTTGTTATTGTTTGTTATGCTGATATCTCAAAATGGCAAGGCATATGTAAACAGTCATCATAATTTGTGACTACTTACCTTTTTTTGACGGAGAGGAGAGATATATTGAATCGTGCAAAGTCTTGGTTCTGTACTGTCCCCTAACAGTGGGCTGAAAGCTGCCATTGCTGTGTGACAATTCTTCTACGACTACTCTTCAAACTTTTGCTGACCTGTTGGCAAGAATAGAGGAAGTAAGGACCTAAATGTGTTAACCTCTCCTCTTTCCTTTATAATAATTCTGACACTGCCTGGCCCACATCTACAATATTTATTGGAAGGAAAATGAATATAACTTTGATCTTATCCAAACACCTTATCCAAAGGGCTGGAGTAGGAACCTGCTACAGAGAATCCTGTTTTATGGACAGGAACTCTTTGAGCAGTTGAAGTTCTGAGTTGTCCTTTTCAGAGATTAAAAAAGAGAGAGAGAAGAAGAAAGTAAGAAAGCTAAGAATAACTGATGCATCCTTTAATATTCAGATCCTAACTCTGCTGCCAAAGGAAAGCCACAGCAAAGCAAGAGTCAACAATGAGTTAGTGCAAGGGGTGCACCCTTGAGTTACTAGTTACATGGGAGGAGGTGGCCTGTCTTTCAAATGAAACTGCTAGCAGAGCACTGCTTGATATTTGGCTCTGACATATTCACAATTATATGAATAGACTTCTTATGTTGCAGCACAAAAGCAGGATGAGAATATGAGTCTACTACAGCAGTTGGGGAAAACAACAAGCATGTAATTTTATGAAGTCTTAAAGACAGATGGTATCCCATAGAATAATTATATAACAGCCAAAATTCCCTTAACAAATCTTTTTATAATAGGTGTGATAATTATAAATAGCCAGTCATTTCAGTATTTTTCTGTTACATAAATAGTACAAGGATCTAGTTTAGTCCCAGACTCTTGGGTAAATTTGTTCCTCAGTCTAAGTCATTTTTCTTTCACTTGCCTTGTCATTTCTAGTCTTCCCTAGTTTTTGACAAAAGGCCCAAGTGATGTTCACTTCTGTCCAATCAAGTGAGATAAAGCTGCAAATGTCACCTCTCTCTTATATCTGCCTCTTTTAGGGCTATTTTCTTTGCCTTCATGGACTCTCTGTGTTCTACTCCTCCCAGTCTCTGTCCAAAGGCATTAACATTCCCCTGAGAAATTGTCTACTGCATGTTGCCCTGTAGTCTGCCTTGGAGGAATGGAATATAGAATTAAGATCTGTTTTCTGGGAACTGCTTGCTTTTGTCCAAGATTTTACATGCATTTCTTCAGCTGTTATCTCGGCTGTTTCTCACATGACTCTTGAGTGGACTGGGATTTTGTGCAGATTGCTGGAAGAGGGTTTATAGAACTAGGAATGATCTGGAGAACTATTTCTGAAGCATCAGTGTAGCAGCCTTTGTAGCACCGATGGCCCTGACTGATCTGACATCAAGATGAACTGCTAGAAAAGAACAGTTGTCTTTCGTTGAGGATTTTAAGGAGTGGATTTAACAAACAATGTCCTTTCTTCCCTAAGTCTTTCAGCATCCAGTAGCTTATAACCCATCTTCTTTCTGTATCCAAAGGGCAGTTTGCCAGCTCCCTGCAAGTCACAGGTTGTTCCTTAACTGGCATCATTTTAGGGGGAAGAGACAGAGAAAGTTTTTCTGTCTTGTTGTCTGTATCATGTTCATGCTGATTTCTACTTTTTCTAGTGATGGTAGTGTACAAGGCAGGGATTCAGAGAAAGATCACTGTAAGTTGGCTGTCCAAGATTAGGGAGATGGTAAATTCGGGAGGGACAGAATTGTGCTAACACAACGTTTCAAGTAATGCTAAGCAAAAGTAGAAGCATTTATTAAGCAATAGCGAGTTTGTCTACAAAGTGTACTTGTTATTTAAAGGCCTCTATCTGAAGCTGTATCCCCGCTTTCCCCAAAGGAACACTGATAGCTTCCTTGCTAGCCATGGACCTATACCAATCAAAACATATGAGGGCTTGAAGAAGTAATTATAGGAAGTACAGCAGCAAAAGTACTTCAGTAAATGCCACAGTTTCTCATCTGGAGAAGTACTAATATTGATTTCCTTTGGGGCACCACACTTACTCTCAGCAGTAGATATATGAGTCTGGCTCTTGACAATTCTACTTGAGTAAGTTACAAGACAGTTCCTCATAGCAAGAGCGGCTCAGGACTGCACAGTAGTAGAGACTGCTTGTGTTAGCCAGGTCATTACTCTTCAAATGAGTGTTTCTTATGTGACCCTGTGCACAGTGTAACTTACTTTCATGCTGTATTATGAAAGCATCAGCCTTAAACAAATTCTCTCCAGCAGTCAGCTGGAAGCTGATCAAAGGCTTTTGCTTGCTGGGGCTGCATCTGTCTAGGCAAGGATCCTGGAAACTGAGAATTCACCTGTGAAAGCACAGATGGGGAAAATATTCTCAAGTTTAGGGGTGTGGGAAAAAGGGTCTTTGGTAACCTTTGTAGGTTACCAAATTAAACCATTTCAATAATAATAAATTGAGGAAAATTTCCCTTTCCAGAGTAAAAAAACTTCCTCAGAATCTATTAATAAAGAACTGTCAGTTTGTTAAAATCTAACCAAGAAACTGTCTATTTTTTTACATTTAATTTCTTTTTAGGGGAAAGCTTTCCCCTAAATTCCCCATTCCAATACGGAATTGTTTAGTTGGCTGGTAATATGGTTAATTTCATCACTCTGTCTGCAGAAGAAATTCAGATCAAATTCAGCCCCTGGCTCAGACAAATTGAGAAATTAAACAGATGTCTCTAGCATCCTAAACAAGTTTCCAAGCAACTAGGCTCTTGATTACTCTGTGACAACTTTCATGGTTATCCATCAAAGAAATCTGTTGATTTTTTTGATTTGTATGTTGTTAAGACCCTTGCAGGACACTTAAATGTCTTACTTTCCAGGTCTAATATGGATTTTGCATTAAAACTTTAAAATCTTCTTTCACATTGTCTATTTGAATTTTTAGCTCATTCCTAAATAGTTTTTCTCTTGCAGTGCATGACCTGAGTGTTAACTGTAGAATCACTCTGAATCAGCAATGTCAGCTGCTCATGAGAGAGCAGGATGCTGTCTCTGCTCACATGGGTAAGACAGCATACCTGCTTTTAAAGCAGTTGATCAGTGGATTTCCCTTGAAGACCTCTAATTCTTAGCTGGCATGGAGTTTTTTCTTGCTCCTGGACATAGAATTGCAGTTTCTTGTAAGGAGTCTCAGCTTTTCTGTCAACCCTGACTTCCCTTGCTTACTTTACTCAGTGTGGTTTGTTGTCTTGCTTTTTATTTGTATCTACTAAAAGCAGTATGACTGATAGTGGCTGTCTAAAATGCATACTCAAGGATTAAAAACTGTATGGCTTTTTTTTAGTATTTTTTTCCCCTCCCCAGTTTATTGTCAGGACTGATTTTTTTTTTTTTTTACTGAATATTTTTTCTGTGGTATTCCAAGATGATTGAAATCAGCATTTCTAAACCAGTGGTTTAGCTGCCTGCATTCCCTTTATCATGGAGAGCTGCTCCTCATCTTTTTCCATGTCCTACTTTATTTCAGCCTGTTGAAATTACTCCACTGTTCTCAATCTTGTCCCTTTATATGATGATCATGTTGGTGCTTGGACAAATGAGTACACAAATCTTGACTATCCAAACTTCATAGGTTTTTTGTTTTTATTTTTTGGTGTGCATGTTATGTGAAACACATTTAAGAATGAGATGTACTTTGTTCTGTGTTTAATGTGTTGGTCATTCTACAACTTGCTTAATTACTGTTGGTATATAAATCAGGTTGAAAAAACACATAGTTTGTATTTGTAAGACTATTGAAATGCTCGTTGCTGTTTGGTTTGGTGAACATTTGGAACACTTGTTTTTGTTTTTCACCCTAAAGAATTACAAAATCAATGTTGAATTATTTGCCTATTCAATGTCTTGGTGTCATAGGTGGTAATTTGTATTATTTGCTGAGAGACTTGTGGCTGGGAGCATGTTATGATCTGGTTATTAAAATTATTAGGAATGTCACTACCCGAACTAAGGTGCATGTGTGTACTATAAATAGCCTTGTGATGCTGAGACAGACATTACCTATGCTGACAATTGTTTGCTCTTCTTAACATGGGCTATACGAGTTCAAGAGAAGGTTGATCTCAGACATAACAGGATTGCTTTCTTATCTGTTAATAAAAGCATCAGCTCTCCAATAAGATGAAGTGGTAAAATACAGTCACAGTAAGGTGATCTCTAACATCACTAGTGCAAGCTTTGAAAAATATCAAAGCTCCAAGATATAAGACTTGCTTTTTGGTAATAATTTAAGCTAATGTAGTGAGAATTTTGGACTACTAATTTTTATGTTTTCATTTGCCTATGAAAACTAATGAGCCAAGCAAAATGGGAATATCAAATAACAAATAATAAGTTAACTAGAGTTAGCAGTAATAAGTAGTTAGAGTTTTGTGGAAAAATGTAATTATTATGAGGTCCATAAAACACTTTGAAGAGTTGATGCCTCTCTATTTTGAATTTTTTGATTTTCTAGTACTGAGAATTAAAGCAAGGCTTTAAGCCATCAAATAGTATTGCTCCTTTTTAATCAAAGGAGTTGCATGATGGTGACCTGAAGGAGTAGAATGCCAGTGTCTCAATAGGTAGGAAACACCATTGACATTCCTGCTGAGCAGGTGCATATGTATTGGTTTCTTGTGAGTAATAGGAGTCAGGTGAGTAACCTTTATTGTGTTTTGTTAGGAGACAGAAACAGAAGTTTGTTTCATTTTCTGGAATAGTCTGTGAGGGTGTAATTCCTCTCCCTCTTAAAAGGTTTCTGTGCATTAAATCCTGTCTGGAAAGGTACTATTATTATTCCCTCTTATTCAGAGACTGTTGCAAATTCTCATTGGTGAGTGTTGAAATAACCTGAGCTATGATAGAATTATGCCTGTATGGATATGTGTATTTATATATACATACATATGCACACAGAATTTTTTAAATTGCTTTATGTCACAAAAATTGCTTAACACTTCTTATTCTTGCATGTTTTTTCAACTTGATTTGGTTTTTCTTCAGCCAGGCTATGTAACTTCTTTTCTTTATAAATTGTTTTTTTTTCATTCAAGTGAGGGAAAAATCCCAATTATTTTGTTATAAATGTAACTGTAGCAGACATCTGCTTGTTTGCAAGTTCTTTTATTACTTTCTGGTGATTTAAATGTCATTTTTTGTAATGTAACTTTCCTAACTGTCATGCTTTTAACCCCAGCTGGCAACAAAGCCCCACACAGCTGCTCACTCGGTCCCCCCACATCAGGATGGAGGAGAGAATCAGAAAAATGAGAAAACTCTTGGGTTGAGATAAAGGCAGTTCAGTAGGTAAAGCAAAAGCCACAAGCAAAGTAAAATAAGAGATTAATTCCCCACTTCCCATGGGCAGGCAGGTGTTCAGCAAATGTGTAACAGGTACTTGGGAAGGCAAACGTCATCACTCAAGAGTTCCTCCCATTCCTCCTTCTGCCCCCCTCTATATACTGAGCGTGATGCCATATGGTGTGGGATATCACCTGGGTCAGTTGGGGTCAGCTGTCCCAGCTGTGTCCCCTCCCATCTCCTTATGCACCCCCAGCCTCCTTGCTCATGAGATGAGGTGAGGAGTAAAAAAAGGCCTTGCTCTGTGCAAGCTCTTTTCAGCAGTAACCAAAGCATCCTGGTGTTACCAACACTGTTCCCAACACAAATCCAAAATATAGTCCCTACTAACTACTGTGAAGACAATTAACTATCCCAGCCAAACCCTGCATGCTAATGGGGGTGGTGACTGCAGGCAAAAGGAAGGGGTTAGGGGATAAAGCAGTCAAATGTTGCAAATAAAGTTTATAATTAATATTTGTGTTTCTTATGTGATCCTTAAATCTGAGAGTATATTCTATTCATTCTTTTGGGGGAAATGGCTAAAGAGAGTTAGAGTTTATGATGTTGATATTATGGTGGTGAATGTGACAGCTGCCAGCATTTTGCAATAGAATATTTTCGCAGATTTGTCCAACTGTGCAGCTTCTTTGCCTCTTTTTAGCAGTAGAAGTCAGATCATTTTTAAAAAAAAACACCTCTGCTGCTACAAGGCACACTGCATTAATATTTCATCTATTCTAGACCACTGTATTGTGTGGAAGGTACAAGGTTCATGAGAATAAGTTTATAAGCAGCAGTTAGTTGGTATGGGATTTGCATACCATGAAATCTATTTAACTGTTTTAGGCCTTTAGTGCCTCTGATTCTTAAGTGGATCTACTGTCTGTCACAGTTGGAGGACAGAGACAGTTACATCCTCAGGAAGGTACTGGTTTGGAGGAGTGAACTAGCTCTCTGTCCAATCTTGAGATCAAAGTAGGATTGTCAGATTTCTCAAAGTAAGCATTTGCAGCATATTAAGTATTTTATAGTGAGGAAAAAATATGTGACCTTAAATGATAATACTGAGGGTGCTGAGGTGTAAAGGATTATTATTCTTAGCATATGCTGCTAAGTCTGGGGGGTCTCACATCAGTCTCTTCAGTTTGTAGCTTTTTATTTCACTCACAAAACCTTTCAATACATTCAACTTGTTCTTGCTACAAGGAAAAAAAGCTTTCAGCTCAAAAGAACGTGTATTCATTGAAGATGTGGGTGAGACATGGCAAAATAATTACAATGACAGCTTGTAAGTTGGTCTGTAATAGCTTCAGTTATAACTTATTTTTACAAGTGTTTCTCTCTCTCTTTTTTTTTTTTTTTTTTTTCAGTGTTTGCCTTTCTGGAATTTTAACCTCACCTTGTAACTGGTCACTTGAATTTCAGAAAGGTGAAAAAAAGATTCTGAAGCCTAATCAGCTTCTTTTATTGATAACAGAAAACTGCTAATAGTTTGATCTGATTGAGGTCTTTAAGGAACAAATCATCCCAGGGTGCAGGAGTGCTAAGAATGTCAGAAGAGGTGTTTAGCTAAGGAAGGAATTTTAATGAACTCAAATGTAAAAAGAGTATAGAAGAAATACAAGAAAGAACAGTCAAGGCCAAGGGTGTGTGCAAGTATCCTATTGACACTAGGGATGCTACCATGAAGGACAAAGCCTAATTCCAGCTCAAGCTAGCTTGGGACATAAAAAATTGCCAAGAAGGGCCTCTACAAGTATACCAGTAGCAAAAAGAATGTTCTTTGAAAACACAGATCTGTTATTGAATAGGGAGGCAACTTAATAATGGATCATACATGGAAGGCTGTAGTATTCAGTGTTTTTGGCCTCAGGAAAGCAGTAGAAGAGGGACCTACCAGAGAAACTGAAGTGTTCTGCTGTTGTCCTGTTAGAAAGCTTTATTTGATACTTCATCTGAATCCTCTTTGATTAAATATCAGCCTATTGCTTTTTCTGTTGTGAATGCAGAGTACAGGTTATTCCTTTTCCCTTATGCAGTGGTTAAAGGCTGTTATCAGTTTGCTGTTCTATGTGTTGTAATTAAACATCGTAGGCCTCCTCTTCTTTTAAGGCCAACAATCATTTCTTTGCTTTCTTAGATACTATAAGCAATCCATGTGTTCGTAAAAGTTAAGTGCCTAAAACTAGATGTAACACCCAGCTAAGCTTTACAGGGACTAAATAGAATATAAGGATTACTATCTATAATTTCCAGGATATATTGCTTCATTTTTAAGCTCCTGTATAAAGATTGTGGTTTTCATGTAGTAGCTTTTTATTGTTGACTCCACTTACAATTTATCTTAGGTCTTTAAAACATTTATTTTTAATCTTTAATTTTTTTTAATTGTACCCTCTCAGTAAGGTATGTGTGTGACTCTAGATTTGCCAGAGAGGCACATAATTATTGTGGCTGAAATTGCAGCAGTGCTTTGATGTTGCTGTCCTGGAGTGAGAAAAAGGATGGGAAGTGGGGGATCCTCCTGAGAAATCTACATGCTATATGTGTGTATATGTATATATAGCTCAGACCTTGAAGTCTGGGCAGAATTTACTTGCACTGAGAGTCTTAACAAGCATCAGCCATTTGAATAATCCTGCATTAGATCCTTTTCTGTGAGGAGCTGCCACGTGCTGCTCTCTGCACTGCATTTCTGCACTTGACTGCGTCAGCTTTTGAAGCTCCTTGTTTGTTGTCCCTGCTGAATGGATGATTTTATTCTGTTTAGATCTCTGTACTCTGTTAAAATAAACTTGAGGTTTCATTCTGACTGCTATATAAAAACCTATTAAATGTGCTGTTTTCTTTTATTCTGTTGTTATGGAAAATATTGAATGACACTAGACTTAGGACAGGCACCTGGAAATAACTTTTCTTGTCCTTCCATTCTGGCAGAAAGGTATTGGTAATTACTCGCTTATGTGGCTTATTCTCCTCATTCTCACTGTTGTCCTAGTAGATTCACTAAGACTACTTACCCAAACTTGATAATAAGAGCGTCTTAATTCAAATTCCTTCAAAATGCTCAAGATTAATTAGTGTTGCTAGAGGTATTAGGACACAGAACAGGCACAAGAGAACTTGCGGGTGGATATTGCTGTAAAAATTAGTTTTTCGCTTTGTATGTTGACATTAATCAAAATAATTTCAGCTGCACAATGCAGAGCTGCAGTGTCAGTGTCCCCAGGGAAACGTTTTCAATCTAAATGCAGTGGGTGTCATTGAGAGCACTTAAAGTGCAGAGGGGAAGTGCAGTCTTGTGGCATGAAGTAATAATAGTCTTCCCAACACAGAAGCTCAGAATGGTTTGGGTTGGAAGGGACCTTGAAGATCATCTAGTTCCAACCCTCTGCCATAAGCAGGGACACCATCTGTCAGGTTTTATTCTATAAGAAATACAAAGACAGTTGCCAGGGTTTTTTTTTGGTTTTTTTTTTTTTTTTTTTGTAAGTTTTGTTTGTCCTCCTCTGGATGGAGGAAAAGAAGCTTCTAGTCATTATCTGATTTGTGTCAGAGCCATTATTGGTTTGGGAAATTTGATAAATATCTGAGTTCATGGTTACTCTTTGCTTTTTCAAGTGGAGCCAGGCTTGGCAGAGGTTTGCCTTGGTAGGTGGCAAACATGATAAAGCTGGTCATTGGGAATGTGTGTTTTGATTCTGTAAGCTGAAAAACAGTAACAGCAGCTTTTCCCATTCTTTTCCCACTGATTCCCAAAAATATTTTAAAAGATGCTCTCATGAGACCTCACCTGGAATACTGCTTTGAGCTCTCAGGTCCTCAGCACAGGAAGGACATCAACCTGTTGGAGTGAGTCCAGAGGAGGCCATGAAGGTTATCAGAGGAATGGAACACGTCCTGTGCAGACACGCTGAGAGCCAGGGCTGTTCAGCCTGGAGAAGGCTCTGGGGAGACCTTATAGCACCTTCCAGTACCTAAAGGGGACCTATAAGAAAGATGGGGACAAGCCTTTTAGCAGGTCCTGTAGATAGAACAAAGGTTAACAGTTTCAAACTGAAGGAGGATTGATTTAGATTAGACATAAGGAAGAAGTTTTTGCAATGAGTGTAGTAAAACCCTGGAACTGGTTCTGTGATTTAAGGAAATGCTACCTTCTGAAGCTTTCAAGCTTTTAAAAACTTGGAGTTATTTCATGTCTTTGATATGCTATTGTGGTTTGACCTCAGCTGGCAACTAAGTGCCACGCAGCTGCTCACTCACTTTAACTACTCTGCCAATTTTGATGTAAAATTTACTTATCCTGTCATTACTGACAGACTATGGGAAGTAGTAAAAGTGAATGAGCAGAGTCAACATTTTGGGTGGAAATGTGAGCCTTTTAGAAATCCTTCTATTTGTAACTGTAACTTACTTTTTTCTTATTAAATAAAACAAAAAACCTATCCAAAGATAAAAACCCCAAAACAATCCAGCCTGCAACGTAAAGAGACCAAGAACATTCTGATTTGAAATTATCCTTTAAACACCACTGGGATGGCGCAGTAAGTATTCAGTTGAAAATACATGAATTAGTAGTAGTCGCTTAAAGTTGATAATTCATATGGAAAACTCTAGATAGATCTGTTTTGCAGATCTTCGTTGCTAATAACATTGTCAGAGAACCTTAAAGAATGAACATTTTGTTACTGAACAAATTTATAAGATGTCATGTTGCATTGAATGGAACAGTCATTAAGTGTTTTTTATTTTTTGTGTCCCTGGAGGAGCTGATTAAAGCTGATTGCTGCCTAAAAGCACATTGGAACAAGTTTCTCTTCTTGTTTCTTGGGTTTTCTGTTTGTTTGTAAAATACTCTAATGCAACTAATGTAATCTGTGTGGGATCTAAATTAAAGGGAAAAAAATCTGCTTTAAGCAAATTTCAAGCACAACAAGCATTTTGTTCCAAGCCTCATTTCATGAGGGAATTTTTCCTCTTTTGAGAACCGGGTGGACATGCAAAACAGATGAGGAAATCTGAAACAGGCAAGATAGCAAGTAGCTAGTACTGCCACAGAGAAAAATGTTAACACAGTTTTATGTTTTCCTTTTTTTCCCCACATGGTTGTTAGTATCTCTTCATTGACTTGTCTGGATTCCATCTGTGGCCTTGGTCCCTACCAGCTTGGAGTTTCCTGAATTATGTTTATCACTTCTGGGAGTGGCAAAAATATCACAAGGGGCAGTTTTCAATCTAGTCACCACTTCAGATTACTCTGGCAAGGACAAGGACATGCAGTTTGTAGCCAACAAGCTTAGTGCCCTTGTTCTCTTAGGATCCTCTATGGCATTATTAGACTTGTGTTGATCCCAAATGCACTTTAATTAGGACAGACAAGGAGAAAATTAACTAGACAGCACAAATCACATGAATCCCCTCTATTGTGCTTTTTATGTTCTTTGCTTTATTTTTCTTTTCTCCCTCATTTGACTCTTAGGCTTTTATTGGGGTGGGAGGGGGTGGAAAAGGGTGTCTGGCTTTGTCAGACAAGGTAATTGCATCTTTTAAAGTATAGCTGTCTGCTGTGACTAAAAGGGACCAAAACAGCCTTTAATGTCCTGATGCTGATGAAAGTTTGTCAGGTGTGAATGGTTGATAAGGCTGCTGTTAGGTTTATTTTCTAGTGACATTTAAGACAGGCCACTAGAAAAGATGGCTCTCTGCATGTCTCTTGTGGCTCCTCTGGGTTTTTCCTAGGTACTTTTATCATGCAACAGTAGTGCTACTCCTTTGCACCTGCATTTATCTCCCTATTTCCTCCCTTCCCTTCTTTTTAGACTTCTTAAAATCTATGAAACAGTTGATTTGTAACCCACTGTAAAGGTGTATTGCCAAAACCAATGAGTGTTAGCAGCACTGCTAATATGAAATCTGCTAAATGCTTTTTCACATGCTGTGTTCTTTCTTGTATGTTCATTATGTTTAAGTGGAAGTGAACCAGCAATAATCAGTTATAAACCCCCAAGTCCAGTCTTGTTTAATTGAACAATAAGAAACCAGTGTTTCATCAACACTACTCTTTCTGAGCCTGAGAAACTGCTGGGTTTTTTGCCTGTACAATAGGGACAGTATTGTACTCAACCATCAGCTTTGAGAGAGGCCTCGTCCTGAAGAATTCAGTCTATTTAGGCAAGACAAAAGATGATAGGAAAAACTGAGGCACAGAAGGGACATGACCTGTGTGGGGTCTTGTTGCAGGTCAGTGGCAAAACCATGGTGAGAACTCGTGTGCTGTAGCTGTTGTCTTATGGCCAGGTCAGCCAGCACTCTCTGTGGGCTGCCACTTCCCAGCCACTCCTGATAATCAACTTGCAACATGTGTACTGAAGGTCAAGCTTCTCATTGGCTCTGTGGGTGGTGCTGTCATAGTTGTTCTTTGTTCGTCGTGTAACATACAGCTTTACGTCTCTCGGGCTTGTTTCTAAACTTCTTCATAAATTTGAAGACTAATTTGGAATGAGAAAATGTTAATTTGTAGCAGTATCTTACACCAGATTATAATAAGTGGGTCATTAAGCTGTCACGGTCTGTCATGTCGGTGGGACTTGAGAGACCTTTAATCAGCAGATTATTGACACTACATGGCAAACAGTCTGGTATGGAAATAGAAGTTCATGACCGTAGGAATTGCTAATAAAAGTTCCTTATTCAGGTTACTGCTGCTAAAAAAGAAGAAAGGTTCATATATATATATTTGCTGTTGTTTTTTTTGTAAGGTCAGTGAAAGGTGAAAAAAGTAGTGCCTTATAGTTCAGGCCCAGGGCTTTTTAGTAGCAACTCTAACATTGCACTGCTGCTAATGTTCAATTTTGCTAAGCATGCAACAGTTTCCATACGTTGTGCTGTAACCCTCTTTTTGGCAGTTTTGTCTTCCAAAGTTGTTTCAAGTTCCTTTGACATAAAAAAGATTGAAACACTATGCATGTAGTTTTAGGGATTTGTTTGTTTAATGGTAGTAAACTCTTAGACATTTTTACGTGCAGTGTAAGCACTGTACAGAAGTTGCAGTTTAACCGTGTCAGTCTTTGCATGTGTAAAAACTGATTAGCTCTCACTTTGTAATGTGTTAGATGATCTTAAGTAAGAACGGGAGAATCCTTCTCTATATATCAAGACAAAATACATTTTTCCTGTCAGCCCTCTCCCAATTAAAGGTGTGAGAGCATCTAAATTAGAGAAATTTCAGAGCCCTTCTCTAAAAAGAGCCACGTTGTCCCCCCCTGTCCCAAGTTCAGTGCTCTGGGATGTTGTGATCTGCAAACCAGAACTGAAAGGAGCTACTGGATTGTTTGTGAAGTGTAGTAGCTTTGGTGCAGAATAGAAGTACAGATGGTCACAGTGACTTTAGCTCCCCCGGAATTTCCACTGCAGTCTCTTGTCCTTATGCAGTTGCCATCTTCTGTGTTTCATACCACACTGAAAAGTAAAACTGATGTTTGGAAACAACAGTTCTCAAAAGAAGCTGCAGCCTTAGTCCAGGGTGTCTGTGACTGACCATAAAAAATGAATAAGCCCAACGGAACTGACCATGCTCCTTACTTAGGATTTACTGAAGAAATTAATAATTGCTGAAAGTTTATTTTTCTTACATTGTTTAGACTTGTTGCCAGTGCTACTGCCTGTGCCACTCTTATTTTGAAGGGAAATGTGTTTACAGTTAGGCTAATCTCCAGTTAGCTGAATTTTGTAGGCAGATAAAATTTTAATAATGAAAAGGATTGCATATTAATACAAATAGATAATGCTTTTGAACCTTAGCTGAAACTTCGTAAGAAGTTCTTGTAGTTTTAGTTAATTGGGGAGGATTTTTCAGTGATGAATCTTTCATACCACTATGTAATTTCGGAGTGTGGGGATCACCCCTGTCCAAGCTAGACTGGGGAAAGACTGTCCATGAGGGTCTCGAGACCTGCCAGAAAGGTGGGTCCCTGGAGTGAACTCGGGAAACAGGAGATGAAAGGTGGGCACGGGCCGGAACTGCTCTCTCCTGCCTGGGTTTTGCCCACGGGAGGAGCACGAACTCTGAGTCTTGCCAGAGCACTCAGCCTTCCTTCCTCCGCTGTCCGACCGAGCTGACACTGGGGAACCACCACAGCGCTGCTTTTCGGAGCCGTGTTGGAGCTATTTCGCAATAGCCCGGGAGCCGCCGCCAGCCCGGGAATTCCCTTCCCCGCGGTCGCCGCCGTGGCAGCCGCAGCTGTTCGGCTCTCCGGGCCCCAGCACCGCGCCGGGGCAGCCCCTGCCGCACTCACACACCCCCACCATCAAAGCAGCCTAAGACACTTTTGCAAGAAATATTCTTCCAAAGTTTGTTTTAACTTAAGGAGAAAGGGACTAGCTTGCTGATATTTTTTGCTATTGTTTTTTTGGTTCTTTATCTTTTAGGAAAATTGTTCTTTTACTTTCTTCATTCAGACTTCCTGTAATTTTTTGCCTTCTCTGTATTGTAGGGAGGGAAATAATGAAAAGGGGGTTCATGTCCTTAGAGGTCTCAAGTCCCAAATATATTGTTATTAAACCAGGCCTGAAGGCTTGAGTTCGTAATTTAAGTGACAGAATAAAGCAATTATGTATAATGAAATACATATTAAGTGTTAGGTGTTAGACTGTTCAGGAGAAATACTACACTTGTTAGCTGTTTTTCTGTGACTTCTAAAATATAGTGAAAGAGCTGATTGCCATAACTTGGCGTTGTTTTTTTTCTTTATCTCTGCTGTAACAGCATCAATCTATTGCTCCTAATCCCTCTTTGTGGAAAATCTATGGGATTAAAAACACACACTATACAATTTCATTGAAGTGTGTCCTATTTTTTGTAATTTGATGTAAGGATGTGCAATATTCATTCAGTAATAATTCAGTGAAAAATTCCCCTTACTAATTCAATAAACACTTCTTGATTCTTCTTATTGTCTAACTTGCAGCCTTCCTTTTGTGGAATGGAATTGGACAATTGATGGGAAAGGTCAATGGAAATGAGTTTAGTTGTGCTGTGCAATACACAACTTGTTCAAAGAATAGTCACTGAAAAGTAGATCAGGAATGATTTGTCTTGTGTAAAAACTTTGGTGACTTTGAGCTCATACACATCCTTCCAGCAAAGCCCTCTCTTGTGTGAATGGAGAGGTGATGGGGACATGAAGTTGTTTCTATATAAAAGTTTTTTTGGCAGTTTTTTAGTGGAATACAGGGGATGACAGCTGTTGGAGTGAGAGAAATTTTGCCTTCATAAGGCATTTTTTTTCTATGCAAAATCATTAGTGGTGGCCTTATTCAAAAGTATTAAAAATAGCTATCTACAATTTGTGTGATAAAAATTCATATAGTTTTGTTAGGTGTTCTCAGTGCCTTTTCTTGAAGGCGTGAAAGGATAGATGAGGGACTAGTGGTTAATCTGTATCACCTTTGATAACAGGTCAAGTGTTACTGGATTGTTATTCTTTTAAGGGTGAATCAAAGAAGTTTCTAAGGTGCACATTCCTGGTAAAAAAATCTGAAGCGAAAATTGTGGTACAAGGATACATTTTTTAAAAGAAATTAACTTATTGTTTCCAAATCATGAGATGGACTGTGCTGCATTGAATGCTTATGCAGATGGTGCTAAAGTGCACCATCTTGGAAAACGAAGCCCATTCAAGATAGTGCTTTGGGACTGGCAGATGTCATATAGCACTTGGGGCAGATAATTGAGCACAGCTTAACCTCCTCAGCTTTTACAAACAGGTATTGTATTTTTCAGGTGTGGTGTTTCTTTTATTTTTTTAATTTTTAATTTTGTTTTGCAAGTTATGGCAGGGTGGTATGTTAACTTTCATTATTAAATGAGGTATCTTACTAATGAAAACTTACCTGGATGCTTACCATGTAGCTTACCATACTGTGCATTGTGTATGTCAAGAATAGCAGTAGTTTTGGTGGAATTCCAAGGGGATTTCTTCAAATGGGCAATTTTCAATATCATTGAACACAGGAATAAAAAATCTCTATTTGTAAGATTAACTACAGTGCACTTATTAGGAAGGACTCAGAACTACACACTCTAAAGAAGTGAAAGATAAAAAGGGAAGGGTAGAATAGTCTGAGATCGAGGTAGTATTTTTATTAGTGTCTGTTCATATTTTGTCTTTTAAAGCCAGAAAAATATCCCAATCAATATGAAAAAAATTATTTTAAAAATGTATCAAAGTTCTGATTTTGTATTTACTTATATCTCTCATTACCCTAAAAGACTGTGTATCAGGGAAGAGAACTTTTGTACAAAGTTCTAAATGCCTGCTTGTGGACAGTATATACATATATGTATTCATGG
>JAWWEW010000131.1:22464369-22480593 GCA_035583185.1 Anabacerthia variegaticeps | reverse complement strand
CTGTATTATTGCCTTTCTTATACTGTGAGTAATGGAATGGCTGGATTACTCAGAAAGCCCTCAGTGACGGGATTTGGAAGAGTGAATTAAGTAGAAAGTGTATGTCAGAGCTTAAGCTGAGCTCTTAATTGTATTGCTCCTGTCAGTTGAGATTGACCCACAGAGTAGCCATCCCCTTACTTTGATGCAAACCTCCAGCGTTTTCAGTCCTGACTTATGGAAAGGCTACACAGAAATATAGTGAAGTAGCAAAAAAAGACTCTTTTATTGTTTGGTCTAGTGCATAGGACACATGATTGGCCTGCTTAGGATCTTTGGTTTCTTCCCACAGTTATTGCTCATTCAGAAGGGAGAAATAGGAAGAGCACTGGGATCTCTGTTTAGGCATGTGTTACACTGATCAGTGAGGCTGTTGAGGAAGAAATGGATGCATTTAATGAGCATTTATGAGTATCTTATGACTCAAACTGGATGAAATTATTTCATATTTACTGGGGGCCAAGAAGTGAGGGAATCCTTCAACTGATGAAAAGAGGGGAATCTGTATTCATGGTGCATCTTTTTTTCTCTAGGGAATCTGTGATCTGTAAGATGCCTTTATTTTGGAATGAGGATAACCATTTAAAAAACTATAACTGAGAGAATACAAAAATACAGGTAGCTATTCCCAGATGGACAGGTAAAACAATTTCATTTGTACAACTGATTGCTTACAGTTTTAAGTAACAGAAGATCTGGTAAGGCCGATGGGCATTCTGATTAAAATGTGTCTTTCTTAAATAAAAAATATTTTTAAAGAGGAGATTGAGCAGTTGGCTTCAAATGCAGTGGTACTATGTTTAGCCTTCTGATTCTGTGATGTGAATTAGTGGCAACTGAATTAAGGAAAGCTTACCAGTTTCCCATTATGTTTTTGTGGGGTGATTTTTGTTGTTTTTGTTTCTTTGTTTTTTGTTGTTGTTTTTTGAGGTTTTGTCCACTTCTGAGTTTTATCTACAAATATAGTCATAAATTGTTTCTCTTAAGTCAGATACTGTGGATATTAGCAATAATTTTGGGGAGAATTTTGAAAAGCTTTTAGTAGTTTTTGGATAATCTTAAAGTCAAAAGGAAAATTAGGAGGAATTGTGCCATGATTAAGTATGTTTGTATATCTTGATTATTGTGCATATTTTGCCAGGAGAACTAACAATTCCTATTTTTCTCGAACATTTAAAAAACAATTAGTTGTATTTCATACTTTTGGATAGACAGATAGATGCAGTGTCTTATGGGGACAGACAGCTCAGCCACCAGCCAAAACTGGTCTCTCTTAGTCACTGGAACATTGTGGAGTGTGGGCTTTCTCCTTCTGCTGCTTCTTTCACAGCTCCAGCCTCCACATGGCCTCATAGCTGATCAGAAGCTCTTTGTTTGTGCATATATGTGATTATGTTGGTTGAGAGTGAAGGGGCTCATTTTACAAAATGGAGCTTGTATGTTCTTGTAGCACAGCCTCAGACACCCATATCTTGTAGCAATTGTGTAGGAGAGGCAAGAGTAGGAGCACTGAACAAGTCAGTGATAGACCACACTGACAGTGTAGAAATCTATGGGATAGATTTGTTGTCCTTCATTGTTATATAAAAATCTTGCGTATTGACTGTGGTGGCAGGACAGGGCAACAACTCCATTGCTTAATTTGGGGCATATCATTGCAATGCAAACATGATTTTTCCTTCTGCTCCACTCGAGACAAGTTCTGGTAGTGCTAATTACTGTATTAACTGAAGGAGAGACAAAAAGCTCTTGGTGGTGTCTCAGCCTTCACACACACTGTTCCCCTTTCTCTCTCTTTTTAGTGCCCTGAGGGTGACTGCTGTAGAGTATAATTGTTTGATTTGGTGCTGAGAGAGAGAGAGAGGATCTGACACGCCACCCTGCACTTGTTTATTCTCTGCCCATTTGGCAGTGACAGAAACCAAGCAGAGGTCACGTGAGTGCAGCCAGAATAGTGTGGCAGTACCCGGAACACAGTCACATTACACTGGGCTCCTTTCATGCCTTCTGTCTGAATAGGGGTCAGTGCTGTACCAAATGTCATGGAATTAATTGGTGTTTTTTATGCAGACACGTCTAAATGGGACTCACTGAGGAACCCAACCCCACACTGGAAACAGCGTGTTCTGCTTTCAGGGCAGGTGAGAAGGGATGACCATGGATTGTTGAAGGAAAGTTCAAATGAAAGTGGAAGTGACTTTGGAGCAAAGCAATTATGGGCCTGATCCTAGGAAACCGTTGCCTGCTGTTTGTATGACAAGCTAGATGATCTGCTAGGGAGGCAAGAAGTTTAGCAGTCACACAAGGAGCCGCTGAAAACGTGTTCCCTAATAATAAGACCTGACACCCTAAAGTTACAGGATATTATCTTGTATGCTTCTTGTGTGTTTGCATTTAAGTGTACACTCCCTGGGATGGGTTATCTGGTTAGTATTGTTGAGGTTGAAGTGCAGTTAGTGAATATGCAGTTTTATGCTGACATGTCCAACTACTTACAAAGTGTTATGGGTCCATGTACAAAAATCCTGAGAACCCAGTTTCATTGCTGAATGTTGATGGGGTGCAGTGGAGTCTCATACAGGAGTTAGAATCCATATGCTGTAACTCCTGCAGCTGGGCACTGCCAGTGGCAGTGTGGCATTTGAAAGAAGAGCCCATGATCATTTAGCAGGCTACAGCTGTACTAGTGGTGCTGTACTAGACCTTTGTAGAGATAATGGAATTGAGGGAAACTTACAGAAAGCAATTAGATTCTTTCTGAGAACGTTTTCTTAAATGTCATGAAATTTATTTTGCCTTTCTATATTCCATCACCTTACTAGCTCTCAGATTGATGTGTGCAATTTCAAAGCTGCCTTCTGTTGTGTTCCCAGTGAATAAATTTTCAGCTTATAGCAGGTATTTTCTTAGTCCTTAAGTATATGATACTGTGTTTGGATTGTTAAATTTCATTCCATCTGTGTGTCCCATATGTTCAGCCCTCCTACTGTTCCAGTTTGTTTGTGGTCACCTTTCTTCACTATGTTAAGGAAAGGACACAAGTTACTAGGGAAGGATTCCTGCCGATGGCTCCATGCTTGTGGTGATGCCTTGTACAACTGTGTGCTGCTGAAGACCTATTCCCTTACCCTGTCTTTGGGTAGCCCAGTGCAGAGTTAATTGCAGTGTTTGTGCAGCAGTGGAAAACCAAAGATAAAGGTCTCTTTCTGTCTCCTAATGTTTCAGCTCAAATAAAGACATTTCTGTAAGTATGCAAATACAATTGAAAGAAAATAATTCATACTCTAAAAGGTTTCTTGTGTCCTTGTAGTGGATGAACTACAGTGCAAGGTTAATGGGGAAAATTTCTAGGCTGGAAATGGAAGAGAAGGCAAGAAGAGCATTCTGGATGTTTCTGGGCATGTTAGTCCAGATACAAATAGTTTCAGTTGTTTCAAAGATTGAAAAAACAGAAAAAAGATGTTTGATATTGCTTTTCCTTGCTTGATGAAATTTTTTTTTGTTTTGTTTGCATTTACTTCTCAAGAATTTGGAAGTGGCTTCCAAATATACTTCTTAAACAAAAGCAGGGGTGAAAGCTGGAGAAGACAGGTTGAGTGGTTTCCTTTCCAAACCTTTCTCTGGGAAAGTATGCCGTTGCCTTTCAAGTTGTCTCTTGTCCTATTGCCTCTGTGTTTGTCACAATTAGTGCCAGGGAAATGAAACTCTAACACTGTTGCCTTTGGGTAAAACTTAAGCAGTGTGTTTCAGATAAGGCGAAAACTTCAAATAAGTTCTTTTCCTGTGTAGTGTTATGCTTGCACTTTGTGCTGCACAATGTTTATTTTTTCTTCTAGCATGGATTCAAATTGCAGTGCAGGCAGGGAGGTGTCAAAATTGATATGGCAGTTTGATGCTGTGCATGTTCTTCTATATGCTCATGCTCAAGTTTTTACCTGTGCTCTACCAGGATAGCTTCTTGACATTGGTATTTTTAGCAGGAATTAATTGTCTTTGGTTAGCACCTGAGATACATCTTCTTTGCTGTATAAATGCATCATTAAATTATCTGTTATCTGTAGTGTGGAGTTATATTCCTTCAGGAAATGAAGCCTTTCAAGCAAAGTTGAAAGAATGTCCTGTCTTGTGCTTTTGCCCTTGTTTCTATCACAGGTTTGTTAAAATACACATTTCTTGATCTCTTCTGATCCTTGACTTTAATATTTGTGCTGAGAAATCTGCTATCGTAAGTGGTCATGACCTTTCTGAGCCTCTCACTCTGACAGAGGTCTGCTTGCTTGAACGCGTTCCTATTGTGTAATGTGCCCAAAGCATCACTATTCCAACAAGATCCTGTGGGGCTCTTAAAGGCAGAGTTCTAGACAGTCGTGCTATCTTCCAGTTGATCAAGCCAACTGTAGTGGTTGGGTTTTGCCTGGAAGACTGGAAATGAGAGTCTGTGGATTGCAGATGTCCCTTTTTAGATTCTATGCAGGGTGACTGTTCCATGGGAAAACAGCTAAAGTTGTTTAATTGAGTTTTACTGCTGGCACGCACTAGTAAAAAATAAATGCTTTCTTTTATTCTCTTTTATAACAATGTCCAGCTGGGCATGGAAACTTACCCAGTATTCATATTTTTATGATTAAATAGCTGCTTTGTGCTGCTTACATACCTTGTGCCTTGAAACCCTTCTGGAGCTGAGCAGAAAGAAAGAACATACTTTTCCTATGTAATGAGGAGTTGCAGTTGCTGGACCAAGTTAAAGTCATGGGTGAATGCATAAAGTCAAACTCTGTGCACAGTCGTTGGGGGAGTGCGGGGGTTTGGTGATATTTGTTCTTGGGGTGTTATTTTGTGTGGTTTTTGTTTTCTCTTTAATGACGGCTGCTGTTTGGAAACAGGTGTGATGTGAAGTTTTTACTCTGAAGATCATATCAGTGTTTCCAAGGCTTTCTTAAAAATGGTCTTGAGGTACTGTCCTACTTGGTAATGACTATCTACAAGTACATAAGGTGGAATCTTAAAAACAGCTGCAGGGAGAAAATGAGATTATCTGGTTGGCACATGCACTCTCTGTCTCAAGTTATCTTCGCAGTACCAGAACACCTCCTTCATCCAGAAAGAGTAGTAGGCAAAGATGGACTGCAGGAGCACAGCTATCCAGCACAAGGGTCTAAATGATCTAGCATCACTTGATTTTTATAGTTTTTCTCTTAGGGAGCCATCCATATGTACTATAACTATGTTTCCACATCTCTCAAAGATGTTTTCTAATCCTTGATTTCCTACTAGGTGTTGACAGACAGATCAGCTGTTAGTGTTTGTACAAAGCAGCAAGGGTTTGTGCATACAGTAGGCAAAGGTAGTGGATTCATCAAGAACTATAGTTTATGGAAATAATGTAGTTCAAATTGGCAATAAAATTGGGAATTAAAGTTTGCACTTGCAAATGAGCATTTTATATGATGTAGGTGATACTGCTCATACTGTTGGTTAAGCTAAAATTATGTGAGAGTAGGTTCTGTTGTAGTGAACTGGAAGTCTTCCAGTATAGCTCTGTTTCTTCCATGCGTATATTCTCAAAGCAAGTCTAAAACCTTTGAACTAAATGGCAGCGATCGCGCTGCTGGTATCTTCAGCACAAGTCCAGCAAAGGTATCGGCAGCAAAACCACCCCATGCTGCCATATGACATTAAGCAACTGTGATCCAAAGCGGCACCTTTACTGAAGGGAAGAGGATTTTGTCTACATGTTTTGTCTGTGTAATCAAGCCTCTGATGCCTCTTTTGAGAATGACAAATAATAGAGGTGCTTTTGATACTTCCTGGAAAGGGTCAGCAGTCTGTTTCATTTAGACAAGCAGCTGTTTTATAGCTGCCTTTTTTTTTTTCCCCGCTGCCAAACTGTGGAACTTTTGCCTAGGAATAAAACCTTCAGGTAAGCAGCATTGTGACCACTTGTTGCCTCCTGTTTGTTCCATGTTGCTTGAGTTTGAAAAGAAATTGAAATCACAGTTTTGTTTACTTTGTCCCCTGCAAATAATACAAAAATAGCTAATAAAGCATGGGTTGATGTTGACATAGGTAAAAATTTAAGCTCAATTTTGTGAATAGCCTTGTATAGTCTACAGCAGGAACATACAGTAGCCTCTAGAGTTAGTAAGAAGTAATGCACTGCAAGACAAAAGGCAGAGCTGAATTACCTTATTACTGGAACAGGAGTTTTCAACACTCTTGCTGATGGACCTTCTGGTACCTCCGGACGTTGCACTCAGAGGTCCATAGAACCATTTCTAATACATAATCTGAATTCTTTAGTTCTGGGCAGTTGCAGTATAATACACAGGAAATGTTGACAGTGACTAAAAATACCACTGTATTTAGAGACATTTCCCACTTTTGTAATGATTACAAGGTTCAAAGTGGTAAAGAATTTTGGTCAGTATTTACACAATATCAGTCTTATAATTTGGTTTTGTGCATCTGGATTGCTGGTAGTAACTGTGTGTGGGTATTGGAAAATAATTTTGATACATGTCTAAATAACATTTAGCTTTTTTTGTTTTCCCCACATTTCTCTGAAAAAACAAGGTATGCCTAGGTATACACACAGCTGGTCTGACTTTTGAGATTATGCTTTTGTTTGTGTTGACAAAGTGGTGCTGGTCTCTGTACCCTCTTGGCTGCATCTCTGTAAAGTGAAGAGTTACTAGGCTGTCAAATAAACCTACCTGTCTTAATAAACCTACCACAGCCCTTCTAGTGTCTGCTTCTATCCTGCATCCTCCAAGACTGTGTGCTATGACTGTTAGAAGTTGATTTAGTTAAAATATTAACATATGCCATATGTATGTGTGTTTGCCATTATAGAGTTTATAGTCCTGAGTCAGATTTGATCAGGGGAGAGGTGTGACAGGCTATGCAATCACATCATATCAAGGTCAGTACATACCTGAACTTGGCTTCTGGCACGTTATTCAATTGCAGTGAATCACTTTCTACCTTTTCAAGCTGTGATTTCTTCATATTTGTGGTACTAGTTTCTTTGTAAATGGTTCTAAACATACTATTGTGAGGGATGCTAAAAAAGAACTAGGAATGAGATTTTGGGGAAGGTAAAATGCAATAAATGAATTTGCTAGCAAGAGTTCTGTGTGCACTTTCAGGTTGGGGTGCGTTCACCATTTGTTCAATGCTCACTCTTTTATGTGCTGGGTTTTTTTCTGTTTTGTTTTTTGTTTTTGTTTCTTTTGTTTGATTGTTTTTGGGTTTTTTTTTAAGTAGGAGAGCCAGATTCCATAGTTTGCCCCAAGTTTGTTTGTAAAGCTGGTGGTGTTCACTTGCCTCTCTTCTCTGTCTACTTCCCTCATCCTCCATATGCATTTACTTCTCTGCAAAGTGAAGAAAATGAATCTCTGAGTCTATTGAAAAAGCTTGGGATGTGGCCGCTTTTGTAGCTGGGATAGAAGACTTTGGGACTCCCTTTTTGTCCCTGTCTCTGCTCTGCACCCAGCTAGGAGCTGAGACTGCTTTCCCCAAAGGAAATGCTGAGCATTCAGTGTATCATGCTGTGTTGACAAACCTAGCTGTTTGTGTTTCCTGGCTCTGCACTGTTGATGTACTCAGCCACTTCAATCAATTGCGTGGGAAATGCAGTTGCTGATTTGTTACTACAGAAAAAGACTAGCTCACATTGTTTGTTTGCTGTATCAAATGCCTGAATTAGATGTTACATCTTTACTGCTGGTACCTGAAATAAGTGAATATTTGTGTATCAGTTTCCTAATGAGAATTTAAGGTATGCTCTGTTTTGTCGTGGTGGGTGGTTTTTGTTTATTTGTTCGTTGTTTTTTTTTTTTTAAGCTTTTGCTTTTAGTGGAACAGAAGCTTCAGGAAAAGAACATGAATTAAAATCATGGTGGGACTGCACCTAAATAGTCTGAAGCTCAGGTAGGGCGGTTTGGGATGAATGAGATTGGCACAGTGGCAGGAAGAGGACATCCAGAGGACGTCTAACTGTCCTCTGGGGCTGGAAGCTGCAAGTCCTGGGTAACAGCAAAACAGACCTGGAAAATGACTAATTTGCAATACTGCTTCCAGACCTTTTCCTTCACCCCAGCTTGAAGCAAAGCATGCTTTCTTTGCTTTTATACTTTTTCTTAACTTACAGGCCAGAATGAGAAGACTTATGTTGTTGCATTTTCAAGTCACTGAAGAGAAATGATGAGTGTACTGATAGAGGATGTGGAATTCAGGTTTAGTTTTTTTCCCCAATTATCTTATTTTTATTTTATACTTTTCTGCTGCTTGTGTTCGTGTTTTAAGCCCACACTGTTTTAATGCGCTGCTGCAGCACCACTTACATAATTTTGGAGGGTTTTAAAATTAGAAACTGACTTCAGGCATAGAAGCTGGAGTGGAGAGGTCTGAGCCAGAGATGGAATGGTATTGATGAGGAGAACAAGACTGGGTAGGAAAAGTAGAGGGACACAGAGCACTTAATGTAGTTCAGAACTGAAGATGGGGAAGAGATATGTGCAACAGGATTTCTCAGTCTTTCCACAAAGTCTTCTGGGCTCAGGAACAGCAGAGAAGGAGAGTACTGTGAAACAAAGACCAATAGAGAGTGTAAAGAAGAGTAGAAGAGAAGGGATAGGGTCTGTGCAAGACGAATGTACCAAAGTGACAATTAATGGAGGTGTCTCGTTACTTCAGCTCTGTAGGCTTTTTAAATGTTTCTGTGTTGGTAATGGTAGTCTACCAAAGTGCTTAATGGGTTTTGATTTTTGTATGGGGAAAAAAGGTACTGGTTTTAGGAAATAAGCAAGATCCTGTAGAAACAAAAATGTTAAACTCACAAAAGCTTTGATAGAACAATTTAACAAGTGACTGCAAGGAATAAATTTTATGTACTTTAAAATAAATCTATTTGAAATGAAGTATTTTCTTTAGACATCAGAATCTGAATTTGAAGAGTCTCATTGTACATTTGGAGAGAGTTAAAATTATATTATCTAGGCTTGAGGGGAGTTGTTCAAAAGTTGGAACAGGGGAAATAGGGTTCAATTCATTCTCTTTTTTCTGTTTCCCAGTATATCAATTTCTATGGACAAGAGGAGAGGGACTACAGTCTTTAGGGACTCTTACTCCAAGCTGATTGGCAGTGCTTACAATTGCACCGCCACAAAGCAATAAAATAAACACACAGAGCAACAGTAACAGAAAGCAGATGTCTTGCCTTTGCAATTCAAGAATGGAGAAGGCCATAAGAAAAGAATGGCGATTGACTAAGCATTGGGGGAC
Organism: Anabacerthia variegaticeps; assembly: GCA_035583185.1. NCBI lineage: Eukaryota > Metazoa > Chordata > Aves > Passeriformes > Furnariidae > Anabacerthia > Anabacerthia variegaticeps. The sequence continues at coordinate 22,471,269 of JAWWEW010000131.1, read as the reverse complement.
AGAGTGTATCTGTCTTGCTTACTTGTCAAAATGGAAAACCCCGTACTGGTGAAAATGAAATGTACATTAGCAGCCATAATATCTTGCTTTGAAAATTTGGGTCATATGTGCTTAATTTTTCATTAGAAAACATCATGTTAAGAGTCCTGCAGGTTGGAGCAGACAGCTTTTCTCATTATGTTATCGTGTCTGTTTTTCTACTTTGGATAATTTTATAAAATCAGTCAAGTCTCTGATTTAGCTGAGCAAGATGTGTGAAAACTGCGATCTTTTTTCCTTCTGCACATATGTGTTTTGTATCAGGAGGGAAAAGGTATTACTGACAGAGTTATCTGTGAAATATAATGTTTTTAGAGGCTGCACATAAAGTGGAAATATATTTGACATCTTGTAGTCTATATCTGAATGTCACTGTGAACTAAAATGGTAATTAGTCACCTACACAGCATCTTCATTCACTGGCTGTTGTACATGGAGTTTTGCTGCTGGTAAAGTCTCAAGACAAGAAATGGGCTTTAGGAGAAGTAATTCTTTGTAAGCATTAGCATAGATGTGTAAATGCATATGTATGCTTTGAGCAGTTTACCTCTCCTTTTGTCAGCATGTTTGTTTAGTTACATGAAAATGAAATGCTGTAACAGTTTGTGTTTAGAATGGAAAAGTTACTGAAACTGGGGTGTGTGGAAAAAGGAACAAGGGCAGACATCTGGTACCTTCCTTCCATGTGATACTGGTTCAGGCGAAAGCTGAGAGGATGTCCTACTTGTTCTTTTTGAAAGAATGCTAGCTGACTTATTCTAAGCAGAGTACACATCAGTGGCATGAAGGGGAATAAAAAAAACTGTGTGAAACTTCATTTTAATTTCTGGCTTGATGCTGTTTCTGTCAGAGCTACTTAAAAACAAACAAGTGACAAAACCAACAACAAAATCCTCTGTGCTCAGACAGACAGGGCTCCTTTTCGCCCTGGCTTAAAAAGGACTGATTTGGCATAAAGTACTTTAAAGAAAGCAGTGAGTATTCTGGCTGAAATACCTCTGAGTGAGTTTGAGCACCGAACACTGCATAGGAAGTGCTTAGGGAAAAATTGTTCATCGGGGGTTTTGGAGTCAGTTAGGAACTTGTCAGCACTGTTTTATATATGTACAAAGCTCAGAAGTCCTGTGTTTTCCTGATTGTATTTCAGGATGTGAAATACTACACTTTATGTCCTGATCACCGCTGTGCTTGTCAGTAAAATACTGTACTTTGTATTCCTGTGCTGTGCTGGCTTGAACCACACAGAAGGAAATCTTGCTTTGTGAATAACCTACAGCATACTGCTATGGAAGAAACATCAAAGTGCCCATAGGAACCCTGATAGATCTCCTTCTAACAGTCCTTGCTAACATTGTGCACAAAGTTTTTGTGACACCTCTGGGGAAGGGCAGGTGGGAGGTTTTCACACTGCCAAAATACAGGGCTAAAAAAAAGATTAAAATTGCTCTTGGAAGTAAGCTCTGGTTTTGAACTCTGACAATTCTGGCAGGCTTTGGCTAGTGTGTTTGTGTTGTTACAGGGAAAGTGAAATTAGGTGGTTTGCACTAGAGTTCCATCTCTCACAAATCTTTAATGTAGCCACACTTGTATACATTGGTTTATGCACATGGCACATTAACCAATTACTGCTGGACCTGCTGCTGTCATCCTTTTGGTTGAAAACTGGCGGCAAGTTGTTTAAGAATGTCAGCTGAGGTGAAAAATTCAGTATGTGGAGTAATGTCTGATCACTCTACAGTTAAGCTCCTCTCAAAGGTTTTCTAGCATCTAGATTAGTATGTGCCCCAGCAGCCTTTAAATGAGTTCTGTTCTGTGCTGTATGGTGCTGCGTCCATAGCAACAAAGAATCATTTTCCTCCAAGCAGGCAAGATTGAGAATAAGATATGTGCAACTTGAAACACTTACTGATCAATTCACTTCTGAAAACTGCATGTCAATTTGCCAAGCAGGATAACAGTACAAGTATTGATACATGCTCTACTTTTAAATACATGTAGTCTTTATAGAAGAGAAATTTGAACACATTTGTTTTGTGTTTGTGAATAGAAAACTTATGGCTGAGAAAGTACTACTATGCAAGTTTTTTTGTAAGGCTAATATTCCAGAGGAATGTTTTAATATTCTGCAAATTATTATATAAAAAAAGAAAACTATCAAGATTTTACAAGCTCTGTACCAGATCCAGTGACCATTTATAGTTAGGCCAAGTGGTCTTACTTGATATCTGTGGAGAATTGAGTCTTTTTCTCTGTTAAGTGTTTTGTAGATGGTGAGGCAAACTTCTACCTTGTTATTGCTCATTGCTGGAATTTAGTAGATATAAATTAAATTTTCCAGACTTAACTCAGACTGTGTATGCCATCTCAGCATCTTCCCATGTTGCTTCAGATGTGAAGAGATTTTTTTAATGGTTACAAGCAGGCAGAACATGACCGTCTTGGAGACATATGCAGAAGGGCCACAAGATAATCAGGATATATGTCCAGTTTTACTTCTGGTTCTAAGAGCAAAAATATAGGGGGATTTTTGCTAAGCACTTCCAGATATTTTTAGGCTATGCAGGAGTTTCTTTCATAATTGTCATGAAAATCCAAAGTTAATCCTGGTGAGAGGTGTAAGTCTCCTCATGAACAGCTCTCTTCTGCCAGTGGGGATTACTGAGCGCATTCCTGTGTGCTCTATCTCCATAGCAGGCTGTGTTTGTGCAAAGGTGAATCGTTCTAGGGCACAATTGTAGGGGCTTAGGTCAGTGGTCTGCCTACCTCTGTATTTTGTCTCAAGTAATGCTAGTAGGGTTTCTCCAAGGCAAGAGACATTTAAACAATAAAACATGCTTACAGGGATCTTTTTCTGGTTATAATCTCCCAATGAGTGACAGCATAAAAACTTTGAGCCGGAAGCTGTATCAGAATCACATTTCAATAGCTATGGATCCTCCCTGAATTTATCTCATAATTTTTTAATGAATGCCATTAAGCTCTAGATTTACATAGCATCCTGTGATAGAGTTCATGATTTCATTCTGAACCTTTTTCTCCTAATGGATTTTGTTCATTGTTCCGGTTTCTTCATTTGCTCAAAGAAGCATTTTTGTTTTGGGATATGAAGGGTACTGAGCAGCATGCAGTCCTTTGAGCCTCTTGAAAACTCCAAGAACTCGGTTTTCTGGTATTTTTTTCTTCACAGAAACTTGACAATCTCTGTTTTTTAGGTGCTTCAGTTTAGTATAATACAGTCTGATTACCCAGTCTGTAAAGGGAGATAAGCTTGGCCTGGCTTGAGACCCTGTAGTCTTAAGTCACCTTTTACAACCCATGAGGTAATCTTACCCTGAAGTCTTAACTTCTGATGAAGGATCAGGACACTTGACTAGATTAAGTTTATTAAGCTCGTGGATCTGAGCCAGACTTGCAGCTGATGTGTATGGCTGTAAAGTTACATTTGTATGCACTGATCAAATTCTTTCATTCTAGTTTTCCACACTTGTTCAGTTCAAAGCCATATTAAGCTATTTGCTAAACAATGGTTTTTTACCTCTTTACAAAATACTTTTACAAAATTACTTTTGGAAGTTTGCCACTTCCAAATGCAACTTATGGATCTTCATAATACTTTTTTTTTTCCCCTCTCAACTCCTATTCCTTCAACTGTGGTGCCTTTTAGTTGTGTAAGAAAGAAGGAAAGGAGACTGTTACTGCAAAAAAAGAACTGCATTTGTTTGAGAGATTTGCAAACTTGAACAATTTTGTCTTAAATTTCAAATAATCACTGCAGTCAGGAGGATTACACACACACTCTTCTGGCAAGCTTTATAACCATGATAAAAATGCAGTCTTGCTATAGATAAGATGACCTTTTTTGGCTCAGGTGGTGTATCATAGAAGGCTGTACTGACTTTCTCAAATCCTTCTCTTGTACTTTATAAAAATTAAGGCTGTTGAAATAAGACTTTCTTGACCAGCAGCTGTGTTTTTCCATCTAGGAAAAATCTCCATTTATCTCATGTTAAAATGCAGCCAAGCCTGCAACAGTTTCCTTTGAAGAATGCTGACTTGTACTATTGTTTAAATTTACAGTCATGACTCTTCAAGTCAGAAAAGAGAGATTCATTCCCAGTATGTATGGTCCTTTGGGTAACTGGCAAAGCACACTTGGAGGAGGAAGTCAAAGAAATGCAATGGGTGTCAGGGATCTCCAGGCATTGCAGTGGGCATATTCCACTTGATTCTGGGTTATGCAAAAGGATGCATGCAAGAAAGGAGGAATCTTTCTTTGAAACTGTTGAAATCACTTCTGGGAAAGCGTTTAAAATTTATGTTCCTGCCTCCTCCCACTTTTCAACAGAAAAACACTTTTGTCCTGTTTTGCAAAATTAAAATAATTAGGATAGTGAGCTGTTTACACAGATTTTAGAGAAAGCGTACTTATATTCCAGAAAAAGTCTGTACACCGCAGTGTGGAGAAACCACAAAGAAAACCGGAGTTTTATGTTTGAGCAACAACCCATGACATGCTCTGAAACTAGAGTGAATATAGCTCACTTTTCAGCCAGTGCTTACGTTTTAAAAACCAGATAGGCAAGTTGGACAGATGGACATTTAGAGATGTGTTCAGACATTTCCTGTGTGTTTTTTAAGCACTTTACATGATAGATACTGTATCATGCCAGATATGCAGTAATGACATCAGGAAATGGAATGCTTATTCTGCCTGTTTTGCTTCTTTCACTGATCTTTGGTGTAGTTTTTGTATGGAAACCCTGTGGATTTGGAGGGAAGTGATGCACTCTAAATTATTCAGTGGAGTGGAGAATACAGGGATATAACTAAATCCAGAGTGCTGTTCCCTTTTCCATAATGGAGGAAAGACTGTTTTTTAGTTTGGTGCTTTTGAGTCCCTTGGAGAAGAAAGGAAATATTATCTAACTTTATGAAATACAAAAACACTCAATATCAGAAAAGTTACAAAATGTTGGCTTCAGGGCTTTTAAAAATCCTAAGTCTTTCAGACCAATATTGTTTTTGTTATTTTTTCCCCCAAAAAAATCATAGGTTATTTTCTGAGGATAACATTGCTGAAACTGGTAATACATGTGTGTTTAGGGCTTTCTTTCAATCACTTTTTTTCATTGGGAGAGCACTGTGAGGACAGTTGCTCTGTGCAAGTGGTGGTAGTACAATAGTAAAATAATGTTTTGCTTGATGTTGGAGTCTGCTTTGAATCTGACAAACTCAAAAAGAAGTTAACTTGCTCAATACTGGTAAAGTGACACTGCACTAACTATTCCTATGTGGGACATCCCTGAGTTGTACAAGTTTTAAATTCTTCAAGTTACAGTGGTTGAGTTGTAAAATAAACAACTAGATACATACTGTAAAACTCTGAGTGCCTCTTGGTCCTGATAAAATTGATTCTCCAACAGAGATGAGTCAATATGTATGATTAAAAAACAAAACCAAAAAAACCCAGGCAAAACCCGCCATAAATTTCTAGTTCCTGCTCTGATTTTTTTTTCCTTTCCTTTTAGTTCCTTGGAATAGCATTTCTTGGGATTGGATTGTGGGCATGGAATGAAAAGGTAAGTTGAATATAGCACCAAACTTTGTTTTTCCTCTTTTTGTCTCTTTTTCTGATGAAATATTGAAATAGTAATATCCTGTGTATTTTATGTGTCCACACGCATTTTCTCCTGAGACAAAATAAAGCATCTCTATCAAAACCTTGGCTTGGGTCATCTAGAGGAGCATCCTTGGCATTTTTCTCAAGAATACCTTGGCAAGAAATTGTGGCTAACCCTTGCACATAAAATACCCATTTCAACCTTTGCACGCTCCAGCTGCAGCTCAGATACCAGAGCACTCTACTAAGGCAGTATTGGCAGTGTGTCTCCACTGTGTGTGTCCCCAGGAACAGGAGAGTGAGCCTATATGTCTTAGAAGGCAACTTCCTGAAAATAGGCCTCCTCGACTTTGCCCTAACATTGCATGTTACTTGCTATTCTTCTTAAAAAAAAAACAACATGAAAGCAAAAATTAACTCTGAAAGCTGAGGCAGAATAACTGTTGTTTTTGTCTTGTGCAAATAAAACTGGCCACCGGGACGCTCTCTGTTGCAAGACTGTAAAATCAGCTTCAAAATGGAAAGTGTGTTTGTGAGGAGCGGGCAGGAAAAAAGAGAACATATGTGAACTAGAGCCTAATTTTTAGTTTGCTTCTGCTGAAGTTGGGTAGATGATAAAGTATCAAGACATAATATACAAAACAAGTCAGTATGGATGGGGTTACTGGAGTTGGCTCTCTAAAAGACAACAGCTAAAATTAAAGCCAGAATTTCCTTTTCTTCTTTGTTTAAAAGATCGAAAATAATAAAACCTGGCCAATAACAATGGTGCTATGATGTTCAGTTATATAATAATTTTTTTCCTTTTAATGGAAAACACTGAGTAAGTTACAAATTGATGTTCACTTAAGGCACAATAACTGGCGCTTGCAGCAGAACAAATAACAGATTGGAAGTTCTCAAGTTTTGCAACTTAAAAAATCACAAGTTTTGCTGGTTCAGAAGTGACTTGTTAACTTAGATTCTAATTGCTCTGTGTGTATGCCTTGGATGTTGGTCATTACAAATAGTAGTGAGTTACTAACTCATACTGTATACACCTATATATATGTATATTTACATACTATACGATACTGATGCTGGATAGCTTGAATAGTCTTGGAAAGAGATGCTGTGTCTTTTTTCATTCAGCAGAGGTGCAAAAACGTGTCTTTTAATGCTCTGAGCATACTCTCAGAGCTTTGTATCTGACAGAACAGCATTATTTTAGAGTGGTTTTCTAGAAGAGATTTAGACATTTT
>JAWWEW010000131.1:22359675-22463784 GCA_035583185.1 Anabacerthia variegaticeps | reverse complement strand
CAAACAGGTGTGCATGTTTTTGGTGGAGCAATCCCCCATGCACCCAGCGCTGAATAAACGTATCTTCTCTACAACTATCTAGTTGTGGGGTTTTTCTGCACGTCAGAAGGCTTTCCTTTAGAAATTAATAAATTTCTGATTAATAAATTAATTAATTATTTGATTAATTAATAAATTAATCAAATACTGTTTATTGGTTTAAAGCACAGGCTTTTTTCTTGAAAATGAGCATCTTTTTTCTGCTCCTTTAACTATTGTGTCTTGCAGTGCTTAGTGTGGACTGTTTCAGTTCATGGTTGTAACAACCAAAATGCCATACGGGTGTAGCTGAACCACAGAGCTCTTGAGCACAGGCAGATTTGAGTTTTGTAGCAAGAACTACAGAAAAATGGACTAGTATCAAGCCAATTTGAGTCCTTTATTGCACTCAGCTTTCTAGAGAACAGGCAAGGGCCAAAAGCTGCAGTGAGCAGGATCAAGTTCCAGATACTCACAGGCCCTATGTGACTTAGTTGGGGGCAGATCAGACAGATCCCAGACAGAGTTGTTCTTATTGCAGATGAGGCTTTGGAGATGAAAGCCAAGTAGGTGATGCCTAACATTTAAGAGATCTGTATCTTAACTGAAAAACACTTCTTTAGCTAGACTGCTTCTTGCCTAAGGATGGACTGGAATCCCTTAGGCACTGTGGGCTGTTGTAGTGATACACTGTAAGACAACAAAGCAGCTTGTCAGAGAAGGACATGGGGGTTCTGGTGTTCACAAAGTTGAACACAAGCCAGCACTGTGTCCTTGCAACAAAGAAGGCTAATAGTGTCCTGGGCTGTACAAGGAGTGTTGCCAGCAAGTTGAGGGGGGAAATTCTTCCCCTCTACTCAGCACTGGTGAGGCCACATCTGAACCAGTTCTGGGTTCCTCAGTACAAGAGGGATGGTGACATACTGGAAAGTCCAGCAAAGGGCTGCCAAGATGATTAAGGGACTGGAGCATGTCTTTTACAAGGAAAGACTAAGAGAGCTAGGACTCTGAGGAGAATAGGCTCAGGGGAATCTTAATGTATGTAAATACCTTAAAGAAGCTTGCAAAGAGGATGGAGCCCAGGCTGTTTTCAGTGGTGCCCAGTGAGAGAGGCAATGGAGACAAACAGGAGGTGCTCCCTCTGAACATCAGGGAACCCTTTTTTTTTTTTAACTGTTAGACTGACCAAGCACTGGTACAGTTTGCCCAGAGATGATTCGGAGTCTCCCTGTTTGGAGATTTTCAAAGGCAGTCAGGATATGGTCCTAGGCAGCCAGATCTAGGTAACCAGATGGCCTCAGCCATTCTGTAAAGATCTGCTGCTGCCCAATGAACTAAATCTTTATCAAAGTTGAACTTGATGCTGCCATTTTATAATGTGTAAACATAAATTTGCAAAGTTTTTTTGCAGGAATGGGTCTTCAGAAGAACTCCTACTTAATTTGGTGGAGGGGAGGATTTTGATTTTTTTGTTTTGGATCGTGTGACTTTGTATAGTTGGCTATGTGTTTTTATAGCCTGGCCATCAACTTGTATATACTTTAGCTACTTCACAGAATCGTTTTAGGGTAAAGAGAGTGTTCCAGGCCACATTAAAACTACACGATACAAAGAAATAATCCACACTTTACAGGAGTCCCAGTTTGGGATTGATTTGAGAACTTGGTGGTTAGTTTCTCTTTTTTTGCTAAGTTGGCTTGAATTCTCCCCTTTGACCTTTCTTGTAAAGAAGAAAGAGCACAATATACAGTCTTGTGACCTTCCTTGCGGCCTTTGCAAAGAGGCAAAAGAGCTCATTTGTCAAATAGGCAATAGAATTGGCTTGACAGCCAGTCAGCCAGTCCTAAACAAAAACTGGGCAATTAGCATTCTGAGTCATGAACGTGAAAGAGAGCTGGGGGTGAGTGGGGGCAATAAACTCAGAGGATGAATAAAGCTATCTATACATGGATGTACTGTATAGCTCACAGTGTTTTCAGGCATGCTAGACTACTTGGGCTTGTACCATAAAATAGTTCATCCATGGCAGCTGATTTCCACCCTCCTCCCCACAACAGTGGCATGAACATTTTTAACATATAAAGAGTCTGTACAAAGCCCCAGCAACTTACATGACCTTTGCTCAGCAGCAGGGGAAAACATTTATATTTCACTGGGGTTTTTTAATCACTTCAAGTTGTATCTTCTTCTTCCCTTGAAGTGAAAACCACAGATCTTTTCAGGAAAAAATTCTCACCTCTCTCACTGTCCTAGGGAATGGTACACATAAAGAAGGAGTGATACCCTAGTCACTCCGTAATTGTTGTGCATACATATCTATCACACAGTTCTTCTAAAAACTATTGCCAACAAGGAAACTGTACACGTATCCTGTGGTTCCTTATGGGCTGAATGATATCCAAAATATCTTGCCCCAAGTCAGGGCTGTGTGTAGATTTTACAGGACTGGGGAAGAGAGTGGAGGATACTAATATTGCATTTAGTTTATGCACCTTTATGTACTGAAATTTAAACTAAGCAGGGTCTTAAATCATTTACTAGTGTTCCAACACTTTATAGCTCTTAATCTTGAAAAATGTAAAAATGTATATCTTGTAATGTATTTGTGCCAGTTATTTGCCTGTTGAACTCTGCTTTGTCAGGACAAGAAAACTAGACTAGTTCTCCTTCATTAGACACTGCTGCTATTACTGTTTGCTGTGGGAAGTGCAAAACCAACAAAAATCAAGGAAATAAGATTTGTAAACATCCCCCACCTAGTTTCTTGTTGCAGAGACAAAATTCTGAAGTAGAATTAATTTGGCATGTTTCAATGACTATTGTTCTGTTCCCCATTCTCATTCAGATGCACAGCATGGAGAAACTGCGTGGATTTTATGACTAACAAAGCAGAGAGGCATTTTTCCATTTTAAAATCATGCATTTGGAAATACTTTTATTTGCCATCATCCCCACATGTTCCTTTTTGCCAGTAATTCTAAGTCCTGCAGACAAGCCTGTGAAAAGTCTAAACCTCTGTTTGCAAAGAGGAAATATTTCAAAAGATCTTGTTGATGAATCTATTTTTCAATCTTCTGAGGGTTTTTTTGTCCTCCCAGTAATGGGATTCTGCAGCAGAGGCTTTTTTTCCCCTATCTTGGAGGAAATGGAAAATAAAATAGCTGATTTCCCCATCCTACTGTTGTGTTGAGTCTTGTTCTTTTACATGCATTCCTGTGGGCCAAATTCCATGTGTTCTCACAGTGTATTACCCAGTTGTTCCCTAGGATGGTGATTCTCCTAAGGTGTCTCTGGCTCAGTATGCCTTGAATTTTCATTACTGCTGGGTCAGCTTTTCAAAATTGCTGCTGCCTGGTGTTTTCAGTTGGTGCTGTTCTCTTGCCCTGCAGTATGGTACTGTGCCTGTCAAATCAGCAGCTGTTCACAACAGATGATCTGGAAATCTCACTTGTTTGTTAATGCACTTGTGAATCCCTTCTCTTTGGCTTCATTAGGAACCCAGATTGTATCGGTTTGACAACACTGGGGCACTGCTTCAGCCAAAGGTGTCTGTCTTGCTTTGGGTTTAGTGTGCAGAGCTGGTGTCTGCTAAATGCAGATTGTGTGCACCAATAGGAGAGGAAATGGTGCTGAAGATCCAGCTTGCACACTCCACACATTTTGAAAGGTTTTGAGTTCTCTTCAGCTTAGTTGTATTGTGATCTCATGGACTGAATGCCTGCTAGTAGCTGGAGCATGTCAAGTTTCAGGGGCATGTCTTCATTTGCAAGTAATTTAGTTTGTGTGTTCTGAGACTGTTGCCTGGTGTGAACTGAAGCATGGACTGCTGAATTTGACCTGAAATATTAATGTAGATGTGCACCAAAGGTGGGAGCTGATGTCAGGGACCTGTCTCTTGAAAGTAGTACAAGTTACTCTCATGAGTTTAAAGAGTGCAAAATGGAGAAGGGGTGAGGTGTGCACCCTTGTTGCTTTTGCATGTGATTGTTGCTTTCTTATTCTTTATTAATGGGATAAAGGTGCACAGTTGTGCAGCTGTAATACCAGGAGGGGCATTCATGAGTTTCTGTGTTCAGGACCAGCAGTTTCCTTTGCCTTGTTCTCCCTTGAGCTATACGTGAGATCCTATTTTTAGTAGTAGTGGAGGGCCCTGGCCATGGGGAAAACATGACATGACAACAGAGAACCTGTCAGGCATTTCTCAGACTGTTTTTCTGCCTGTGCTTACATACCATAAGGAGAAGACTCAGTTCTGCAGGAGCATCTGTCGTGCCTGGCTTGGTTGTGTCGTATTTCTTCGTGGGTTGGAAGGCACCCTTTTGTTGCAGAAAAGAGCAGGTCCTACTGTTTGATTTGACTTCCTCTCCTAAATTTGAGTGGGTTAAAACTATGAGGTCAGTCTTTCATGTTCTGTCCATGCATTATTGCATCCTAGTGATTGAAGTGAAATACATTTCACAAATAAAGGAACTTTTTTCACAACTTCACCATTATTTATTTTAGTTCATTTATGGATGATGCTTTTGTTATTTCACTACCCCAAACAAATTTTGACTTCTGTTGGAATTAAAGATTAATTAGCAACTCATGCACTGTTATGTACAGCAGGCTGTGGAGGGTGGAGGAACAGAGCAAACAGATGAGCTGGAGATCAGCCAGGGAACATGTCCTGCAGGCTCTCCTTGTGGGACTACAGCAGAACCCTGAGTTGACACCATAGGGAGAAGTAAAAGAGTATGTAACTTTGTACAAACTAAGCATTTCCTGCCAAATACAGATTACACATGTGCCTAAACTACCAAGAAAGTGATGTGCATGTACCTCAAAAATAACTATACTTCCAAAAAGAGAATGTGGGTTTAGAGGGAAAAAAAATAGTTTCTCCTTTTAGATGTTAAACTATCAGAGTACCTGCAACTATTTAACACTAAAGGCTGAACTGGGCAACTGCAGTAGTGTTGCTAAGGAAAAATACCTTGCATTTGTAGAAAGCCTGACACTAAAATATTTACAGGTGACTTGTTTAGATCTTACACTGAAGAAAGAGAGAAATCAACAGTCACCATATATTCCATGACTGACTGCTCAGCATGAGAATTCAGAGCACGTCACTGGAGGATGCAGTGTTAGAATATGAGACTCTTGATCGTCTGCTCAAGCGCCTCTGGAAATATTCCCTTCTGCTTTTGGCTAAAGATGGGATGAAGACAGAATTGGTCACTACTAGGGGTTTTTACATCTCTGTCAAACTTTCTCTAGCAGTATCCATTGCAGCCAAAAAGTACTGAATAGTGTGGTAGTAGGTACAGCAGCAGGCATTATAGAAATCTGTGGTGGATAGGAAGTGTATGTGTCTAGAGGACTGTACATTTAGTTGTTCTTAACAGTATAAAGCGAGATAATACTCCCTGGTCACTGCCCTGCTGCTTGAAGCAAAATTTGCTTTTCGTCAGGGTGTTGCACTGCTGTGTCTTCAGAGAGCTTATCTGTAAGTATCCAGAAAACAAGACTGGAAAACTGTATTTCAAACAGTAAGCAGTAATCTTCTATCAGACTACCTCTGTGCATCTCTAGTCGTAACCACAGAGCATTGTCTGTGTTTCTCATTCCCACTGCAGGTTATTGGTTTATAGCCAAAGCCTCTCTGAAGATTGTATATCCTGAGACGTCCCTCCAGAATACTGATAACTTGGGGTTCATATGGAGTACAAATGAGAATTATGCAGTGTGTGCTTTGCATTGTCAGGATATATGATTTGGGATTTATCCAAGCAAGGCTTATGATAGCCATGTGTGCACTAGCAACAGATGCACGTGAAGGTGCTTTCCAAGGACAGCAAACAATGGCAGATAAAGCTTCTGTTGTTCTATTTCAGTACATGTCAGATCATAGCTACCCTGAGGAGCTGGAGCCTGGAAGAGATGAGAGATGGGATAAGTAACTTGTACTAGGTGACCAGCCAAGATGTGGCATGCAAGTGTGCTAAGAGCCTGGTGGTTCTGGAAAAGCAAGTAAAGTCGGAAAGAACATGACCAGAAAAAACAGTATAAAACTGGTTCAATAAATTTTCTTGCCATTGACTTTCATGGGAGTGTGGCAAAAATGCAAAGTGGTGGGTTTCTTACTAACGCTACTTTAAACAATGACTATCTTCTCTAATAGTAGTGTCCACAAATGTGAGCTGAATTTCACTTGGATTTCTTTTAATTTGAATTTTACTACTTTCATATGGAAAGGGATTCATTTGACATAATAATTTGCTTTGTGGGTTTTTTTGTGATTTATTTGGTGTCGGTTTTTGTGCTTTTAAAGAAAGACAAAGTATTTTTTGAAGAGAGACTCAAATGACTGTTCATATATCTTGGATGTTTTCTTGAAGTAAATACCAAAAATACCAAGCCAACATCCTTTCTCCGGTGGCTATTTTTTCGCTCTACTAGGCTGTGGTCCATTAATTTCAAAGTAAACTAAAATAAAAGGGTATTAGTGCTTGTTATAAGGCAGAATTTATTCTCCTCTTATGTTAACTATACAGGTACAGAAGAAGGGACTTTAAAACTTTGTGAAGAAGTCATTTCAGTAGTTTTTTTCCCCTTGAGACAGAGCTCATGCTTCCTGACTTGTGTATGGCCAAGGCCATAATTTTTTCAAAGGTTTTCTGTGTTTTTGGATTATCCTTTTTATGCTGCTTGTTATTCTTAGTCAGAAAGTTGTCTTGGATTTCTTTTCTATGACAAATATAATGAAGCAAAAGTAGTGGGAGACCGTTGCACTACTTGGTATAAGTATTAATGACAGGTAAGTGTTCATTCCATCCTGATGTGTGCCATCCGTTCACTGAAATAGTCCCAGAAAAAGGGATGGGCCAATTGGTCCACTTTGATAGTAATGCTGACTTTGAGTTGTGTTATATCGTTCCTTGCATCTATTTTTGCCTTTTTAATGATTGACAGTAAGGCTAGTACTATATGCAATGTAGGAGGAAAGTGATGAATGTGATTTTTTTTTTTCAATTTTTTTTTTTTTTTCATCCCTTTCTGTCAAGCAATAGCCTTCTGTAGTAGGAGGGAGAAGAATCCGGTTTGAGAATGTCATTCATGCTATTGGATTATTGTTCGTATTTTAGGGTTGGGTTGTAGTCAGGTTTTCCTTTTGCTTTTAGTAAGGTTTAGTAAGGTTTAGCCTTTTGTAAGGTTCCTTGGTGTGTGCATTGGGGAAATTCACGTACATGTTTTATCTAATCTGTCCTTATCTGCAGAATTAAAAAGCTTGGACTACTGTCTTCATTTACTACTTGCCCAATGTCAGTTTTGCTTGGAAGACTATGAAAGTGGTTGCAGCCTACATGAAGTAATGTATTAGAGGTATTGGCAACATGACAATTGATGTGTTTTGAGTGGCCCAAAATGAGTGTATGTATATATATGTATTTATATATATATAATAATCAAAAGTCTAAAGCCACAGTTGTGAACAGTCATCCATTAACAATGTTATTATCAGCTTCTGGAAATGTTATAATAACGTCCTTCTAAATTATTGCTGTTTTGGGACTATTTCAAAGAAACTAAGGGGATATGAACAGGAAAAAGGAAAAGGATGAAACACCTAATAGTTCTCCAAATAAGGAGCTATAGATGTAAAGATCTATATTAAAGATCTATATTGCTGCTTTTCAAGCCACAGCATTATTCAGAAGTCAGTAGAAGAAGCAGTAGTCCAAAGAGCTCAGACTGGATTCAGGCTTCTTTGAGGAAACACAGCAGTGTGCTTTGCATTGGTCTACAGCACCAGCGAGGTGAATGAAGAAATAGTAACATTTCAGCCTTTTTTTTTTTTTTTTTTTTTGCCAGAAGGCCTTAGGAAACTGTAACTGTTCCTGTGCAAACACACTAGAATAAGGGAGACTTTGTACTTCCTTCTTGATATGACCCATCTGTTCAGCATCAGCCAAACTCTGGTTAAAATGTGTTCAAAAAAGTAAAATAGCTCCTCAGGATTACTGGCATCGCAACCCAAGCTCTGCTTCTAAGGCAAAAATGGCATTACAAGCAGACTGTGCTGACTGTCATCTCTAAAATGCAGCATATGTGGTTTAACATATAATAGGGCTAACCTATGTTAGTGTAAACCATATCCCAAGACAAGTCCTTCAACTGTTTTATGTCCCCCTAACAGACTTTGCATTATTTACAAAATTTTCCTGCTAACTAGTTAGTCAGCAGCCACTTTATTTCTGGAATGATGCTTTGGCCTCAACTGCAGATGCCTGAAGTTGAATCAGCCAGGTATGTAGTTTGTCAAAATTGGGTGTAAAATTTTTTTTTCAAGATGCTGCAACCTAGGACCTCAGTTGTAATTTCTGACAATTGTAAGTACTGAGCATAAATGCTAAATTCAAGGTGGTTTTATTGCTATTGACTACCTTTTCTGTCATAGCACGTGTAACTGTGTGCCTACATAAATGATGCCTGTGATACGTAAAACACACCTCAACATGGGTGGTAAGAGTGAGTTAAGTTTTGTTCAGATATCTGTTTTGACTTTCTGGCAGGCTACTTCTTATAGCTACAGAAGCAGAAAATGCCCTGTGGGTTTCTCACAGGAGACTCTAAAAACACATTTTGTTGTTCTTTCACGTGTTGATTCAGAAACATTGTACGTAATTGCACTTTTTATCTCTTTTGGAATGCAAAGATTTTTTTAATTGTTTACTTGCTGTAATTCGGAACATTTATTTTGCTGTACTATTTTACCTTTTTAAAAAGAAAAATGCAGGCAAGAATGTGTACAACTGAAAGCTGAATGTACTCACTATCCCTCGGCATTGTCTCTTTCCCAGGGAGTGCTGTCCAATATCTCCTCCATCACCGACCTGGGAGGCTTTGATCCTGTTTGGCTCTTCCTAGTGGTGGGAGGAGTTATGTTCATTTTGGGATTTGCAGGATGCATTGGAGCTTTACGAGAAAATACTTTTCTCCTCAAATTTGTAAGTAGCCTTTGCAACTCTGGCATTCATCAGTTACATAGCGTGTCATGTTATCTGTTCTGTTTAACTGTGTAAAGCTTTTAAAATATATTTTGGGGAAGAAGGTGTTATCCCATGTGGGAGTATCACAAAAACACTTAACTTTTAACACTTTACAGCTCTTCAGTCTGCAGTGCTTACTGGTTGTGTTTCAGTCTACAGTGCTTACTGCTCGTGTTTTCTTATGGCTCAAAATTATTGGTGGTAAGAATCATAACATGGATTGCTGCTTTTCCTATGGATATAGCCTAACATTTTGCTTTCCTGTCAGAAAATGAGAGAAATTTCTGCTGAGAATCTGTGTGTTGAACTTGGAGCCTTGGAACTTGAAATATGAGAGATGTAGATACAGCCCTGAATGTGACCCATGTCAAGTGCCCCCCATGGTACAGTGGAGATAGGGCTGTTATGTGTGACTGCTGATATCCTCAGTTTGTGCCTTTGAAAAGGCTTCATTGCATACTTTCAGTGCTGAGGGCTGAGAAGGAGAAAGGAAGCAGAATGTACCCAAGATGTGTAAAGAAAATGCGCCTTGTCTTCTTGAACTCTGGGCTGGACTGTTGGTTATGAAAGGAGTTGCTGATATGCAAATGTACCTCAGTGTGCAGATATTCCTTTAGCTGAGTGGCCTGGTTCTGTTTTTTGAAAGTCTGTGAGCTTTGAAGAAGAGGATGACAGTGTCATGTTCCATTTTAGATCAGTTGAAGATAATGTAAGATTCTTTCCTCCATGACTCCCACTTCCAGAGGTGGGCACAGCCTGGCTGATAGTTGTGTTTCCATAACCATTAACAGTTAATATATACATGAAAAGGCTTCCAGTGAAATAACTGCCTCCAAGTGACACATTTGGCTCCCACAGACATGTATAAGGGGAGGAGGCAATTGAGAGTTACAGTTCTTGAGGCATTTATAAAGCAGCTTGTAACACTTTTTTTTCTCTTCTTCCTTGCTTCTCTTAGCTTGCCTAAAATGAACCCATCTGCTATACCAGAAATAGCTTCCCATACAGCAGCTGCAGGAGAAATTAAAAATGCATCTGAACACACACACAGAGCATATTAAAATTAAATTCAAAAGCATAGTTGCAAAAGGGATGGGCTTCCAGTATACCAGGACCCCCTGTGTGTTTTAAAACAGTGTAGACTCAGTGGAAATGCTTAGAGAAAGTGGCAGATCATTAGTAATGCCTTTGGCATCCATTGCATTTGCATTAATCATAGAAGCCTCATTTGGTTTTAATGTGGACGTGAGTCATTTCATAGACATTCCGCTCCAACTTAGTCACTAATTAAGTTCTGCTGTTACCAATTTTTGCTTTGTCTGCTTAGGCAAAGATTTGTCAGTGAGAGTAGCTAAAGAAAAAGTCACGTAGAAAGCATTTTACTGGCGCTATTGGTTGTTTATGCCTTTGAAAACATAAGTGCCTATATAGAAACTTAAGATGGGTTTTCAAGGACCCTACACATGATGACTAGCTATTTCTTGAAACTTAGAGCGAATGCTCTTGGATCTCTTTGAAAATCCTAGTGAAATGTCCAAGGTTTGAATTTGTTGGTATGTTTATTATTTGATAGAATAGAATTAAGATTTCAGTCCTACATCCCTAATGAAAAATGGTTGATTTTTAATTTAAAATTTCCTGTGTGCTAGAATGGCTTGAACTTGCACTAAAACAAAGTCTTATCACTGGATATAATTGTGAGCCTTGAAAAAGTTTTTGGTCATAAAGGAAAATAATTTTAACCTTTTTTTATTTTCTTCATAGTTTTCTGTATTTCTTGGGATTATTTTCTTCTTGGAGCTCACTGCTGGTGTTCTAGCATTTGTTTTCAAAGACTGGATAAAGGATCAGCTGTATTTCTTTATAAACAACAACATCAGAGCATACCGAGATGACATTGATTTGCAAAACCTCATAGACTTCACACAGGAATATGTAAGTTGGACTATGTTTATTTATTTTGTAAAGCTTACTTTGAAGAAATACCTAGTCTTTCTTACTTCCCATATGTTTTGTTTCTTCAAGAAGCAACAGAAATATTACAGCATGTAATAATTTTGAATATATTTATACACATATATTTATCTTTACAGAACTTCTACAAACACACAGCACCTGTGAAATATGGCTTACTTGTTGATATATGACCAAGTAAAACAAGGTGGAGAGTTGGGCTGACTTATGCTTGAAGACTTAATGTGTCAAATGCACCAAGCTAAAATAATTTATTCTAGGAGCCATCACATCTGTTTAAAAATTATTCTTTTTCTAAGCTTTATTTGGTCCTAAGATAAATGTTGGGGTACTTGTAGCAAGATTAGAGGTGCTACACCACACTGCAGAGGTATTTGGTTGGTCCAAATGAAAATACAATGTTATTTCCTTTGAAGTAGTCTTTATGGAATTGGGCTCTCATAGAGTTCTTGTGACTCTTAAGTTCTCTGTGTGATGCTACATCTGCACTTGGGAGGGAAGCGTGAAGCCAGAGATGCACCTGTTTGTGTGGGTTAAGCTCTGTGGTTTATCAGTGTGTGTAAAGGAGTCTTGCACTGACTGTTGCACACAGGTTATTCTGCCAGTACATTCTTCCTCCAGTACTCTGTTCTGGCCTGGGTTGTTGAACTCCTCTTTGAATTTAGCCCTGTGTGGCTAAGATGGTCAAGTGTTGCTTGAATTCATGTTTACTATTTTTTGTATGTTCTGCAATTAAAATAGTTTCAAAATTTGATTTGCTTCTATATGCCTGGGGGGAAAATGGTGAGTAACAGGATGTGGATCCTTGCACTGATTTGAATCTTGTTCAGCTGGGAGAAGGTCAGAGGTCACTGCAGTCAGAAAGCAGTGGTCCATTTGTATGCAGCCAATAGCCTATGGCCCAACTCTGCAGTCACTACATAAATTTTTCTCTCCTAACTGGATTGGCACTCTTAGCAGATAAAGTCAGGGACAGCATGAGTCTGGAGAGCAAGCTACTTTTTCACCTAGTAGAGATAGTTCTTGAAGACAACATGTTCAGGTATTGCAAAGAGAACTGTGCTACATCTAGAAAGAAAGAATTGCTATTCCACTGTTTTTAAAAATGTGGTTTGTTTGTGGGGTTTTGCATTTTAAAATTTTTTTTAAGTTGACACAGGTGGGTTCATTGGACTAGCTTCTTAAGTGCTGTAAACCATCTGTGCTCCACTGATCTCGAGTCCATTCTTTGTAGTTCAGCAGAATACACCAGTTCTTTTTGTGTTCAACATGTTTTGCCAGAGACTAAGCCTGCCTTGTGGCAAATGTACTCTTTGAAGGATTCAGTAAAGATGTTATTTGTGCAGTGTGTGATGTTCAGGAAACAATGTGTTCATACAGTCTGATGTACAGACAGGCAACGCTCCCCCAAACTGGAAAAAGGAGTAGCTGTATTAGTGTAGCCCTCAGAGCTGTTTAGTTTTGTTGAGAATCCAAAACATATTAGACTGGACAGAATGTCATACTCTTGGCTCTGCTGGCCCTTGGGCTTGAGCTTGTAGGCCTGTGCAACTCTGTGGTGTTGTGTAGGCTTATCAGCTCACTCCATGGGTTTTTTTCCAGGTAACAGCATAGCAGGATGTGAACATTAATCACATGATTACTTAGAAGAACTTACAGATTTGGAATTGTATTTTAAAGAAACCCCACAAAGCAAAAAAAAACCCAACCAAACAAAAATCTAGAGGGAGTCTCAAATTCTGTTTTGAAAGCTAGAGGGAAACTGGCAACAGTGATGCCTGTTACTAATGCTGAGATTTTTGTTCTGAAAATTAAGAAGCTCTCCTTTCTTTGTTCTAGTGGCAGTGCTGTGGGGCTTTTGGAGCTGATGACTGGAACCTTAATATTTACTTCAATTGCACAGATTCCAACGCAAGTCGAGAGCGCTGTGGTGTGCCATTCTCTTGCTGTACTAAAGACCCTGCTGTAAGTCACAGTCAGGAGGGTAGGATGCGTCTGCTGTTTCAATCATAAATCACTCTTCAAGATTTTTGGAGGTTTTTTTGTGTCTGAAAATCATGCATAATCGTTACCTTCTCACCAACTTGTATTCTTTATGTTCTTGCAGCTCAGCTTAACCACTAGCTTTTCTGCAGACAGCAAAAATCCTAAGCTATTTAAGTCTGCATTGTTTGTTTGCTGTTGCTTTTCATTAGAATGAGAAAACCATGGCCTTGGCTGAACATAAATATTAATTTTAGCAAGTATGAAAAGCAGAAGTTCTTAATGAGTTGAAGGATATGAAGTTCCATTGAAAATCATCAGAATGGCAACTTTAAGATCAGACACTCTGAAAGAGGTATTATTTATTATTTAATGCAGTGTCTTGAGGCTGCAGCCACTTTGACCCAGTTTGTTCCAGGTACAGTAATGAGTGTTGGTCTGTGCCTTGAAGGACTGACATGTTTGCATTAGAGTCTGGAGCTGGGTATGGACATCTTTACGTGCTCTTTTTTCCTTTTTAAAATTACTGCCTGTGCTGCAGGCACCTGAAATCAGACTTGAAAAGTCAGAAATTGTTTGAGAGAGCAGCTTTTTGGTAAATTTTCACGTTTTTTAAAATAGTTATAGTTCTTGATTGTCAAGCAGAAAATGTTGGAGCCAGGCACTGCTCGTATGGACATGATCAAGAATGAGGGAAGCAGTTCACTAACAGTGAGAGGTTTGGAACAGGGACGAGTGTGTACATGGGGACTGTTACATGCCTAACACTGTATACATTTGACTTTCATATACCTTGAAAGAAGCTGGCTTTGAGTGTTTGTATTATCTAGCAATTCAGCTGTGGCTTTTTCTCCAGCTGGAATGACTTAGAGTTCCTTGAATGTATGAGTCTAGCACTGACTGAAGTTAGGCAAGTTGCCAAGGGGCACCTCAGGTGCTTCCTGCCTTGCTAATGCAATGCAGTTGCTGCTCCCAGCATCCAGTCACTGCTGCTGCTCTCTGCTCTCCTGATAAGGCACTGCCACTTGCACAAACTGGTTCTGGTTCCTCTGCAGTGAATGTGTCTTCACAGTAGTTTGAATCTTTCTCACAAATATAGGTGAAAATGTTTCAATGGGATATTAAAATAAAATGTAGGTTAGGCTGAAGCATTACATTATGCTTTGGATTCCCTCTACTGTTTGCCTATCTCTCTACCCATCCACACGGAGAGGTTATCACAGCCTCTGTGTTGTTGTAAAACCAAACCAGTGACACCAGTACAAGGTAATCCTATAAACACATAATCCACCCTAAAGTTCTCTCTCTCTTTGTTTTGTATATGGCTATGCAGTTTCTTAGGGCGTGCTGCAGCAACCAGAAATTTAAAGATAAATCTCATTCATTGTAAGGAAGCAACACACTTAATTGCCTTTAAATAAAGACTAAAAATATTAGAAGTCGTGCATATAACAGATACAATTGTAACCAACTGTGACTGGTTCAGTTGCATTGATAAATAGTTTATTCTGTGGGAAAGTGAATTTGTCCCTTTTGGAATTAGGATTCAATGTTGAACTGATACAAACAGTTATGTGGATGCTTTATTGAACAGAACTTGCTTTTAGTTTAGCTTGAATCAGGAAGTGGTAAGTTTAAGGTAGACTAAAATAAGTCTCTCAAAACAAATTTTGACTCCTCTAGTTCACTTTGCTATAGTTTAGCAGGTTGAAATGTTCCCAATTCCTGTAGAGGCAAGTGTGATAAAGTTTATTTCCATTGCATTCTTCATACCTTCTTTTGATTAACAAATTCCAAGGCTAAAGGCAGAAGTCATTAATGATGAAGCAAGTAGGCATTCAGTACAAGGAAGACAGCTTAAAATCCCTCTGTCAGAATCTTAGGTGCTTTTACAGCATTGAAGTGTTTGGCACTTAGATCCTGCAACAGAAGCATCCATCTCACTAAAACATACAAGTTGCTCAAATCTTAAAGGTCCATTAAGGGAATCCAATTTGGGCTACTGACAGAATGCAACCTGTTGTTGTACTTCCTGCAAAGTAAGGAAACAGGAACTTTCAGTGCTGATAGGAGATATTTTTTTTCCATATGGCTGCTTTTTAAAATCCATTTCTCCACTGCCTGCCTTTCTCACTTCCCACAGTTTGATTACATTGTCATGTTTAGTACACTTCGCTAAGATTGGCTGATTTTCTCACTTTTTTGAGTAGTTCCTTCTTCTGCTCAGTGTTATTGTATCATAAGCCAGGAACTTAATATTTCGCTGCCATTGTGGCTGACACCAAAAGTACTTGCTTCATCTTATTGCCATGAAATAACTGTATGTAAAGTAAAAATGCATCTTCAGCTGTCAATGAATAACACTTGTTCACTAGGGAAAGTCTGACGGAGCCTGTTTTATTAACTGTGCTTTGGGAGTACTAAAGGAAAGGCAATAGGAAAAAAAACCTTCTTTCTCATTGATGTCAAACTCCTGTAAGAATGAATAGGCAGTGAGAACACGTTATTCCATCTGTTCTTTTTCTTTCTGGTTTTTGGGAAGGAAGTAGGTACTGCATATATTTCTAGAGACATTCCCAAAAAGAACTTGCAACTTCTGCAAGAGAACTGCGCCTTATCACCTCTTCATTCTGCACAGACTGAACTCTGAAAATGTTAACAGTACTCTTGGCATATATTTTTTAGCACAGACAAAACCTTTTCAGCAGAAGGTTCTTCCACTTAAAATAGATGTTCCCTAGTCCCTTTACTTTGACTTCTGAATGCTTGTATCTGAAACGTGGAGTTCACCAAGGTGGAGGGCTGGTTTTCCCAGCTTGCTGACTGAATTACAAAAACATTTTTTAACCATGTGCTTTTGTTTGTTGCAAATAATTAATAGCACTGAGTGGAAGAGGAAGGTTTTGTTTTGAAGCAATATGCTAATCAAAGCTAGGGTGATTGTCTTATTTATATACAGGGAACTGGGAGAGGGTGTTTGGAAGACTTTTCACTGATTGCCTCTTCTTTCTCTCTCTGTCTCCCCTCTAGGAAGATGTTATTAATACTCAGTGTGGCTACGATGCAAGGCAAAAACCTGTAAGCTTTTTTTCTTTTTAATGTGGTGTGTTAAGGATCTGAATCTGTTGCAAGAGCAGGTTATTCTACTGATGGGATAGTTGAATGTAATTATCTGTTTTCTTCCCTCTTGTCCTTGGCAGGAAGTTGATCAGCAGGCTGTTATCTACACTAAAGGCTGTGTCCCTCAGTTTGAGAAATGGTTGCAGGACAACCTTACCATAGTTGCTGGTATATTCATTGGGATAGCATTACTGCAGGTAAACATCACACTCCCTGTAACGAGTCACACAGAGGATTAACTGATAAAGTGAATATGTGAGGGGGGAAACTGTGTGTGAGAACTGGAAATGCAGTGTCAGTTGCCCTTGGAAATATAATGTTCTGGGTTTGGTGAGCGGAACTAAATGTATGAGGCTTTCTTTGTGTTAAGGAGTATTTAATTTTTATCTGTAGGGATGCATTTTTTTCTTTTCAACTCTGTAGATCAAAACTAACACTGTTAGATAAAGCTTGGGTAGAGATTTTTAAGCCTGTACAGCCCTAATATTTCTGATGGTGCTTAAATGAACAGCAGAAAGCCTGTAGAGTTGATTTTGTTGAAGTAAGACTAGAACTGTTCGGTTTCCTGGAAACCAGTGGCACTATGAAAGGACTAGGGTTACAGAAGTTTTGTGATATTCTTCATTCTTCCAATTTACTGTTAATTTGATTTCTAACTCTCTGTTGCCTGTTTTCTTACCTAAGTTCCGTATAACCTAAGGAGTTGGACTTTATGAAGAGTTGTCTGATGCTCCAAATGAATAAACTGTTGTCTCTTCCAGATATTTGGGATATGCTTAGCCCAGAATTTGGTTAGTGACATTGAGGCTGTCAGAGCCAGCTGGTAAAACTGCTGAAGTAACCACAAGACACTGGACAACTGAAACCCTCTGAAACCTCCAGTGTGTCACTCCGACACCAAGCTGTATGGACATGGGTGACAGGGAAGCCTTCTCTCCAAAGTAGTCTCAACTCTTAAGTTCCTGATATTGCAGTGAACTTGTGTTTCTTTGGGGTGGGGGAGAGAAGAGTGGGCTATTGAAAATCTGCTGCTCACTGACAATTTTTCTTTTCTTTTAAACCACCACTTTGAAAGCTGTTGAGCCGTGAATCTCTACTGTATTCTTGATTTTGAGTAACAAGTGGACACTTTTTTAAATTGGTGTATTCAGTGAGGCAGAGTTGCATCATTGTAGTCTGTGGATATGCTGTTTATTCTTCATGTCATGAGGTCTTTGATAGCTGCCAAATATTCTTCAGATAGTCTTTCTCCTCACCACTCTGTAAAGGAACAATCTTCTTGTTTTCACAGCTAAACAAAGCTACAGGCATAAACCCATGAAGCAGGAAGCAACTTTCTATGCATCTATTGTACAGTAAAAGAAATTGTTTTTAAAACAAGGGAAATTTTTTTTTTATGCAAGCTTCCAACCGTCTCCCTGTAGTACTTTGAGGTTGGAATCAGCAAGGTCACAGGGAGAATTGCCTAGTTTTATCAAGATCTTTCTTCCTTCTCCACCCTTGTATGAAGGGAAAGGAGTTTTATATTTGCAAGCAAGGGTTGTAGGGCCTTTGGTTGCTGCCATACCTTTGGACATCAGTTTTTTAAGGCAAGGATGGGATGTAATTGTATAAATGTATGAAAGCAGTGTGGATGTTGGGTCCAAGTGAAGAATAATGTTCAAAGAATGATTTATATATTAACTTAAAAAAATCAAAACATTTGTATCTGATATGGCAAAATCTTCTGTTTCTCTGAAATTTAGTGTAACCTAATGTATTTAGGGATCCCACTAATACTGATGCTTTGACATACTCCTGCAAATCTTTTTTTGGTCTGTTCCTAACTGAGGCTTTGGTCCTTCTTTTTTTCGTTTTCTTTTCACTTGCATGAGCTGTGGAGTAAGAATCTGTGACACTCCAGTGCTTTAAATACGTGCATATGTTTTAATACAGTCTAATCCAAACTTACTTATTGGTAAATGCATGTGATTATGGAAAGATCATATCCCATTCTCTTGGAAGTTGGAGAGAACAGTTTTCCAGAGTAAATGCTTACCTCCAATGAACAATCCTTGCTATGGAGATGTCTCCCTTTCTTGCTCTAAAGGCAACAAAAAGCTTTCTTGAAGCAATGGAATAAAAGTTTTAAAATAAAAGTGTTTATTAGGATCAGCCAAGACAGACTCTTTTGAACTGGACAAAAGAGAGCAGAATTTGGAATAAAGCACAAGCAGTGGAAAAAGACTTACATCAGGCTCCATCCAGCTTAGTGTTTTTGATTTGTTCTTCTTCACTAGTAATAGTGAACTTACAGACCTGACCATGGCTTGACTAGTTCTATTGCACTTTCTATGAATTTAGCTTGTTGTATGACCCTTCTCATTATCTGCAGAATCAGTCCTGAAAGCTGTGAGTTCTCAGCTCCTGTTTGGTCAGACAGTGTCAAAGGGTGTGTAGCACCTCTCTGTAAGAACTTAGCATCTTTCAGAGTTGTTTCCTAAAATATAAGGTATGTGGAGTAGAAGAGAGGAATGCATTGCTTTCAAAGCTTCTGTGTTCTTGGGTATGGATGGATAGAAGGCTGATCTGGTGACCTGTTAAAGCCCTTTCTGGTCCTGTGACTCTTAAAAAATGAGTATATGTCCCTTTGCACATTTTGCCTTTCTGTGCTTTAGATGGCCATGTTTTTCTTCCCCTCTGAAGGCTGGTGATAGGCACACCGGTGCTTCACAGATGCCTCAGACAGACCTGTTGTCCTCCTGTCTTCGAGCATTACCTCATCCTCTTCTGGTTAACTCCCACTGACTGGCACTGAATCAGGCAGTCTCCATATCCTTGCTATTTGCTGTTAAAGGCCAACCATGACTCAGAGTATTTTTTAAAGCCTTTGAAAGCAATTATAATTCACTGTCCTTAATAAAGTTGGTTCCACCTCACCACAGTGTTATGTTTTTCTTAGCCACTCCTCAGCTTGAGGAGTTACTGGTGTTTGTTTTCCCCCAAAGGGACACACCATTTTGCCTGATAGCGGCAGGACAGACAGACCATCAGCACCAGTATTGCTGCACTGAGACAAAATGGTGCAGGGAGGAATCAGGGAAGTGGGGTTGAGGAAGTAATGCTTCCACCGAAGAGCCTTGATTGTGACCCAGGGCTTTGGTTTGGAGGGAAAAAAAAAGCCTAATTACAGAAACATTCCTTGTTGCCACTGGTCTTGAATACTGCTGTTGCTGCTCTGGGCTTCTGAAGACAGCTTCATTCTTGTACTTGAATTTCTGCAGTTGTACTGTATTTGCCTTCTGTCTTGTCACGCTCTTCTCTCAGTTCCAATCTGCTGGGTGTTGGCAGTGTCAGACTGATAGGAGGGTAAATGCTCTGAGGTGAGCAAATCTTGTTCTCACTACTTGCATGTGTAGACACAGATGTGCAACACTTCTGCTGAATCCTGGAATGACTGACTGTTCTTAAAAAAACCACTAAATAACTTATTTTTCTAGAGCTTGTCTGTATTGCTGCAGATATTGATCCTCCTCCCTTCCCCACTCCCAAGAGATACTTATTTTCCTCATTTTTGCAGTTGTTTGATGGATGTGTACTGAATGTTCAAGATGAGCTGTCTATATTGCATATTTAAATCCCACATTTTTTTGTCTACAGGTCAGGTAAGATGTCCTAGTAATGCCCCATCAGCAGCTGGGCTACTCAGAATCTTAGGTGTCCAGTTTGGATAGCTTGTGGAGGCCTTGGAAATCAATGTATTATTCTCAGAGCCTGCCAAATACAAGCAAGCTTTCTTCCAGAAAACTTTGAAAAGTTCAGGTGAGCTGCAACTAAAGTGCAACTGCTGGCTATGTGGGCTCAGTGTCTAAAGCAATAAGATTCAGTAGGCGCTAGGACTCCTTGACAATTTCTAGCCTGCCTGGTGTGGTGATGGGGTGGATGTGAGGTCAGAGGTTGGTCTAGTTATCTTTAATGTGAAGTAGTTGTTCAGAAATTTGTTGTCAGTCTTATGGCCCTTTTAGAGTGTGAAACAGCTCTGTTTGCTGGGCAGTTCCTGTGGGATAGTGGCATTGCTAACAAGGAGTCTGGTAGCTTCAGCAGAAGCACTGGCTCTAAAGCTATTTCCATGTACCCCATTGAGCCCTGCCAAAGGGCATCACAGTCCTTGCTCCTCTGCTTTCTAAATACTCTTGGTGTTCACAGGCCTTTCTGTTGTTTGATTTTTATTTTTTTTTAATTAATAGCCTAACGGACAAATATTTGATTCATCTCTGTGTGAGCCTTTTGGTAGCAGTAGGATCTCTTTGCTCCAAAATCTGTAATTTTGATTGTGCCCCTCAGAGTTTGAAGCTGAGGGGATGCTTGCTCAAGTGTGCTCTGTCCTGAAACCTTTCTTCTTTCCCCTTTGAGAGAGATGCTCATTGTAGTTCTGGTGTGTAAATAGTGTTTGAAATGTAAATAGTAGCATGCAGATTAAGTGATTCTTGCACATGACTGCTTTTCACCCTGAAAGTGTTTATTGTGGATAGGAAAGGTGTCCACTGTGAGAGTTTGCTGGTGAGCCCCACGTGGTGGTCCAGGCTGTCCCTCATGCCGGTGGTGCGGCCGGAGCACCTCAGCCGCCTGCCCTCGCGTGTCTGCCCAGCGGGTGGGTGGCAGCACCTCGGGAAGGTGAAGCCCTGGCCATCCCTTTGGGCTCTGGGCAGTGGCAGGACCTCCCTTGCCTTCTCCCTTTGCTGCTTGGCATTAGAACAGCATTAGACTGTAAAGTGGAGGGTTGGTGTCAGCACCCCCTACCATGAGGGGTTGCCATCAATTTGTGGCAGGACTGAACATGGTGCTATAAGAACTGTCCTGGATGTCAATCTGTGTTTTTACTACTTTAGAGATGCCCTTGTTAAAATTGGTTCTGATTAATATGGTTGGTAACAAGAGAAACTATCGTGTATTTTTGATTCTGTTTCCCTTCTTGCTGTGTGTGCCTTTTGGGTGCATTGAAATGGCAGTTCTGCAAAGACCTAGGAAGGAAATTAGACCTCAGAAGGTGTCAAGCACTCCTGAAGGTTCCAATTCCTCCCTCCCGTTTTTGTTTTCTCTCTGAATCTTTTTCAGATACCTGTAATAGGTGATGAAACAGTCTAAAACAAACAAAACAATACTACCCTCATCCATTAGCTCCCAAATTTTGCCACTTGAACAAAAGAAATAAAAAATCGGTCTCCCTTAACATGCAGGATAAAAAGAAGTGTTGTGACTACTAGCGTGCACCAGGCAGCACTGCTAGCTGTCCTTTGTGTTTTGGCAATATAAATGTGTTAATAAAAAGCTCTATTCATACGTATGTTCATGTTCACACTGTGTACGGAGTAGAGATGGACCTGAATACTACCTTGAGCTCTGGGCAGATTGGGGTTTGGGTTTTGTGACTCAGACCCATTTCTGGTGTGTATATTCCAGATTAGTTTCAGCTGAATCTCTCTGTCTGGTTCATTCTAAGGTGTACGGCAAGCTGTCGATATTTACCCTTTGTGAATCATTCCTTTTTATACGAATGTATTCTCTTGTGTTCCTTATCAGTTGTAAAATTGATTGTAAAAGCCAACTACACTTACCAATTGAAAGTATTGATATAACAGATCTGCATGCCCAATAGAGTTTGACTTGAGCTTTAGTTTTCTGATTTAAGATTGGTTCCCTTCAGTCTAGGAGAAAAGCATAGATCAGGTGCATAATGTATTACTTGTCATCTTTAGCATTAGACTGTGGTATTGTATCACATGCTGATCTCAATGGATGTAACTGGAGTCTACTTAGGAAGTTAATGCAACTTCCTGGTAATTCATTTTAAGCTATTGAAAGTGGTCTTGGTCATGCTACTTGTGTTCTTGGGTTTTTGTTTTTTAATAGAGGCATTTTTTAGGAATGTTTTAATACACTTATGATGGACAATACAATAGTTTTAATAGTCGTGCAGTATTCTGTATTTACTTGAAGTAAATCATTTTATATGCAATTTGTTAGATAATTACAATTTTATAAATAAAACTGTGTGAAATATGATGTTGTGAATGTGTACTCTTGATGTAGCACTTA
Source organism: Anabacerthia variegaticeps (assembly GCA_035583185.1). Lineage (NCBI taxonomy): Eukaryota > Metazoa > Chordata > Aves > Passeriformes > Furnariidae > Anabacerthia > Anabacerthia variegaticeps. The sequence goes on along the minus strand of JAWWEW010000131.1, from coordinate 22,441,582 downwards.
ACAATACAAAGATGCATTTGTACAAAGTTCCTGCAGGAAAAGACCCTTTACCTCCCTTCCTTCAAACAGGGGAAATAAATCCCCAAGTCTCTCATCTATGGCGTAGGGTACTGTGTTCTAATTAAGTCACAAAACACATTATCACAGCACCAGTGGCTGCTCTTAAATTAATAATAAGCTAATATGTGAAGAGATCCCGTATCTGCTGTCAGCTGTTGTTGAACTCTCTGGCTAATGAACATGCTCTGCTTCTTTCCAACAGGTTGTTGGTATTCCTCAGGCTGTTGTGGCTGCTCTCTCCCCAGAATCATTTTGGTGACCCTGAAGTGTTCATAAGTTTCTGCTTTGCAGGAAGCAGCACAAAGGGGATTTGTCATGACTTAATTAAACCTCTGAAAAGGGATGTGGGAATTTTATTTAAGCGCAACATGTCTGTAAACAGACGTAGTGAGAGCTGGCTTATTTTGTTTGTGACGGTAAAAAAGAGTAATGACTTCTTACGTTTCTTTGGACAGAGGAGGATGCAGCCTCCTTTTTTTTTTTAGTATGTAAAAAACTCTATATTTTGTACACAGATCACCACCATGACCAATCTAAAAGCATGTCTCTATATCCAGATTGAAGTCCAGTGCCTTTTACATATTTCAGGCATATACATTTATCTGTGTGTAAGGAAATGCATTGGCAAAGAAAGAATGTAAATGTGGATGCGTTGGGGTGGTGGGGGCAGGTGACCAGGAATGACACAGTAATGATTAAGTCAACCAAAAAAAAAGAAACGCCAAAGGTACTGGCTAATAGATGTGACACACTTGGATAAGCCATAATGGAGTGGCTACCTGCCACCTGTCAGGCTCTTAACAGACTTGCACACTGTTTCTGGAAGTTGAGGCTGGTTATGCTTTTAGGACTTCTGAAACAAATGACCTTTCTCAGTCTCATGGTCTCATTTGACCAGTGGGTGCTCTGGATCCAAGGATCCATACTGTTGGGATTTTTGCCTTACCCAAAGTGAAACTTCTCCTTGTAATAGGGGACACTGTGAAATGTAAAAACATACAAATGTTTTTTATCTTCCTGACTTGTGTGATGCAAAATTCATACAGATGCAGACAGGCGTAACACACGAGGCAAATACTGTGGCAACAGGGAACATTTTAGAAAAGGACCAATGTCTGGCATCACCATCCTAAAAACAGTCAGATGAGCAGCAGATGTCAAGCATTGTGGAGATGTAATCTATCTAGTGAACACACAATTGGAATTATTGTCAGCAGTTTCACTTCAGTTGCCTCCAGTCAAGTAGTGAAATACATGTGATAGTAACATTCTTAGATCCCATTTCTGTTTTTAAAGGTGCTCAGAGGATAAGTGATTTACCAGCTACATAGAAAGAACCTGCAGACTGCAGCATGCCTCAGGACAGCGCAGTGTTTGTGTGGCCAGATACTGTCCCTTCAGTCACCTCCTTCTCCTGTGACATACGCGCATATCTTTGCCCTTACGCAGACTTTTCTTCTTAGGCTTAGCACAGATTTTATCTAGGAATATGTCACTTGATATTCCATCCAGGGAAACCATCTGAAGGTAGGGTATCATTGTTGGCCTGTGTTTGTGCTTGCTGTTAACTGGTATCCCTGCTGGATGTTTGGTGATGAGAATATGGCTAATGCTTAACAGCAGCTCCAGTCAGAAAGCCAGGCTAATGGGAATTTTGTCACAACTTTGTCAGTTGCAACCAGCTAGTGTGAGCACTTTCAGCTTATGCCAATGTCAAAAGGAATAATCTCTGTCTAGAACCAGGTAGGTCATTGATAACTGGCTTTTCAAATGTATTTTGGGATCTAAGTCAATTTCTGTACCTGAGAAAACTTGGGGTTCTGAGGGCCTACGAGCTGTGATCGTAAACACGCTGGTTAGGTTCAGCTGCAGGGCAGAGGTTCTGTGTTATCTGGAGCCTGATGTCACCGGGTCCTGGTCTCTGTTCACAGCTCCGCACTCTGTCAGTGGCTTTGTTGCACTATTGCTAGCAAATGCCTTTTTGAAGGCATTTGGGTTTGGGGTTTTTTGTTGTTGTACAGCTTGGTATTAGAGGCTTTTTCTGGATGTTTCTGGCACTGGATTAAATAATTAAATGGTTGTGGAATCTCTGCAGTGTGAAAACTCCTGTAGCATCTGTTGTGTATTTCCAGTTACCTGGCATGGGACCAAAATGGTTCTTGAACTTTAGGTTTGCTGCCTCAGCTGATAAAACAGGAGCCTGAAACTTCTGAGGTTAGCACTTCAACACTTGAAATGCTGAATTCACTTCAAAATGTTACAGCATTTATGACCTTCGTGCATGGTGGGCTCGATCAAGGTAGGCAATGGTATCACACAGTCCAAAACAACATCTGCTGGCTTGCTGGAAACTACTATCCCAACTGCTCCTTGTTTTGCCACAGTGTTGTCTGCTGGTTTACTCATGGGCATGTTACAAACCTACAAAAGAGCAGCTGTGAGATACGATGCTCAAACTGGCAATTTTCCATCTCCCTTACCTAGGAAAGGAGAAAAAAGAAGTCTCTTGCATCCTCCATTTCTCACTCGATGGGCTTCTGTAGAAAAGCTGCTGCAAGATACACCCTTAAAATTCCATCTACAAAAACCCCCTAGCAAACAAAGAAGCAATCCCAAGCAAGCCCAAGAGCACTCACACGCACATGGCTTCATAGGATAAGGATTGTATCATGCACTGCTGCTAAAACACGACTGTTACACCACACAGTGCCTCTGTGTGAGCGCACACAGTGAAAGTGGCTGGAACAGTTTCCTTTGTATCTACTCAGCTGAAAGGCAGTGATTGCATCGGGCCAGAGCCAGGAACAAACCCAACTCCTCACCAGCACATGGCGGTGCAGCCGTGGCTTCTGCGTGGGATTAACAAAAGAGGACAAACCACAGGGTAAAGTGAGAGCACTGAAATTTTTATTGTTACCTCTAGGTACCACGAGTTTGACATTAATTGGCAAGACCAGTGAATGAGCAGCAGTACATTGCATTCAAACCTGAATCTCTGAAGCACCAAAATTTGAGCTAGATTTACTTCTTAATCCTATAGTCAGCACACTAGTCTGGACTTGCTGCATCTCGTATTGTCCCTAATTTAGTAGTACATTGTTATGCAGTTAGGGGGCATGAGGAAAGAGTCGGTTGTGTAGTACCACTTCTACATCATCATAGGACTACAACATGCACATTCTACTATGTGGCCCAAGCAACAAGAATACAAGTAGAACAGTTACGGGTGGAGACAGGTTCATGTTAACACCACCTATGAATTTGTAGAAACCTTTTTGGACGGGTACCTACAGCAGTTCATCAATTTGTGTGGGAACATTACACGCATGCACGAGTGATACAGTGGAAAACATAGCAGGAGCGGCAGCAGGACGGAGGACAAAGGTGAAATCTGTGATGGGATGCACTGGAAACAAGACCTTCCTCAGCTTTCTACAGCAAGTCTCTGCTCTGTTAGCGAGGCCTGCTGGGCAACAGTTTTGTTCTCATGGCTGCGGAGTTTTGATATGACTTCTAGAAATGCCATGCTCTGCACTTCTTTTTGGAGAGGCTCTGGAAAAGGAAATATTAAAAATTAAAAGGAAATATTATTTCTGTGCAGGTGACGGAGCACTGGAACAGGTTACCCAGGGAGGCTGTGGAGTCTCCCTCACTGGAGATACTCAACAACTGTCTGGACACAATCCTTTGCCATGTGCTCTGGGATGACTCTGTGATTCTGTGAATACAGAGTTGTTGGCAATATCAAGTTAAATATGACACCAGATAACCTGTAACAAAGCACAATAACAAAAGCAGTCACTGGAGAATTAAACTGACCAGTAATTAAACCAGTGGAACTGCTTCTAGTCTTTGTGGAACTATACTGGGGTCAATTACTTTAAAATGAATACACAGATCTGTTTACAGTAGAATGCAGAACATGTAAATACTCACTGTGTGGAGACAGTGATGGAAATAGTTTAGAGGCAACAGAACTGGGAGAGGTGTACTTTAGTATTTTCCCATGTAAATAACATATGGCTCTTTGATCCTCCCCTCCTTGGTTAAAATAGTTTTAAAAAAAATTAATACCAGGTTTGCTCAGTTGTTATTCTTGTGTCCTCCCTGATTTTACACAGGTCTGTTCACTAGGAAGGAGGGCAGAACACTGGGTCAGTCAAGTGCTGAGCCTACACTTCACAGCTGCATAGTGCAGTAAGGTGCTGTCTGTTCTCTGGGAGCAGGGTAAGGAGCCTCACGTGTAGGCAGAGCTTATAGTCTGGTGGCAGACTCTGATGGTCAGATAACCCTAAAGAACATTCCCTAAGATAAGACTGGTCCATACTCTGGTGGGTTAGAGAGACAGATATTTGACTTTAAATAACCCTGTCAGTCTTGCAGGTGACGACTCAAGGAAGAGAAAATGCAACTGTCAGGCAGAGAATTTCTGAAGATGAGTATTTCAGTTGGAAGCAGGTAGGAATACACCCAGGAATACCACAGTGAGGCTGAGTGGGAACCTTTGGCAAAAGAATTCTCTACAATGGATGGATAATTCCAACCCCAAAATGGGTCTAGAAGATTGTGAGTAACAACTAAATTTACATGTCTTAACATTAAAGTGAATGCTTACTGGGAGCTGAGGCTTGTTAGCAAATTGTGAGCACAATCTTTGCACACTGAGGTGTGCATACTCTCTAAAACCAAGTAATTGTCCCTATAAGCTGGCAATAATACAGCATTCACATGCATGGATGTACAGGTCACCAGAATTACACTTGCCTGAGGCACAGTGAACTCTGTTTAAGAAGCATCTCTGTTTACAGAGACAGCACACACTTACCTATGGTAACTTTTAATCAATTAAATTGCATTGCTGTAAACTCATCTCCAGAGAACCTTCAAATATTTCACACTTCGCAAGTCATGTGCAGACAGGCTCTGCATTTCCATCTTTCTGTACTCAATTCAGTTCTTTGTCATTTTAGTAGTCTGTAAATGCCTGAAACCTTTATGAAAGGAAATTTGTTCTCCTTTCACAGACTAAATACTTCTTAAAGAACTGAACAAATGCAGTAACTTGAAACTTCAGCTGGGAATCACATTTCTTCCTATGATACCCTGCTCTTTTTTGGTTTGTGGTTGGTTTTTGTTTGTTTGCCCACACACAGGTGGGAAGTTGCAATATCAAACCACAGCCTGCTACAGCACCCTGAAAACAGCCTGACCTTTAGCAGAGATTGAGCTCAAAGAGATGAGAGTTTATAGTGTCCAACACTGATGTGTGTTAATGCACATCCTGCTCATCTTTCAAAGCAACCTGAACAGTTGTGCCTGGTGGGCTGAGCACATGAGGGCTGCCAAGGGAAGGACTCTTCCTAGTGAAGATCCTTCCCAAAGCCCCATCACATGTCAGTTGCAGGGAACTTGCAGCTAAAGATGAAAATAAAGTTCTTGTTATCTGCATAATTGCAAAGACAACCTGATATTGTACAGTTTTAAATGCCTTTCATTTTTTTCCTGTCAAAGTTTGAGCTAGCTGCACTCTGCAGAAGCCAGAGTCCAATTTCTGCAGCTAATATCCAAAACTAATATAACAGCCTCTTCCTTGACACTATAAATAAACAGTGTCATAGTAAATTGAAACCTTCTGTGTACATTCCTTGTGAACAGAAACCCGTCTCACTGTGCTTGCACTTGCTCTGTGTTCAGGCTCTAGGAAGGAACTAAGTTTGCATACATAAATCTCAGGAAGCAGCTTCCCCTGAATACTCACCAGATCCTATAAGAGCACAGATCAGCACCATAGAGTTGTATTTTATTTCTGGAGCACTCCTGTCGTCTGAGAGCAGTCTGTGTAGAATCTGAACAAGCTGAGCATTTTCAAGATCCTTTTCAGCAGTGACTGGAAAAAAGTGAAAAGTTTTAAGTCTGTAAGTGCTGCTTGCTTTGATGCTTCTGTGTGTTAGCTGTTTACTAAAACATGGATCTCTCACTGGAGTGAAAGTGGTGCTGTGGTACGTAACTCACTGGTATAAAACTGAAGCACATATCTGATGGTATGATGACAGGAATCACAGCTCTTGCTATAGAAATGTGAAGTTGTCTGACTGCTTGCAAGGAGAGTCAGAGAGTTTAATGACAAAATCCAGTCTTAAATGGGCAGTGAGCTGATGGAAAAGCCACTAGGCTTTCTACTTACTTAGGCAGACACTTGCAATATTTCAGTTGTCAAGACTTCCACTGCCTGAATTTGCTTTTGGGAATCCTGTCTGAGTAAATACGTGATTGTGTAGTTCTCGATTCCACTGCAGAGGGAGCTCAGGGTCCATTATAAATGCAGTGAAAAACTTTTAAAGATCACAGTGTGAGTTATTACCTCTGTAGCTTTCTAAGAAACATTAGGTACGGAATTTGGGCTTAGCCTTTAAAAGCTTGAAGACAACACAAAAATACTTAGATGACTCATGTGAATGGGAACATGTTTCCTTTTAGTTGTAACAATTCCCTGATGTATTGGCAGTGATTTTGAAGTTGAACAGAGCATTTCTGCATCACACGTGTGGTGGCAAGAGATGCAATCAGGAGCAACAATAAGTAATGTTGTTTGTTTAGTTCCCTAGTTAATAAGCAAGGATAAAGAAAATTTCTGTTGGACATTTACCTTTCTTTTTAGAAGGCTGAGGTACTACAAATGCAGTTCAAGCCATGTAATCATCTCTGCCTTCATATGGCAACTCTTGCACCCATTTCTGTGGAACTTAATGAAGACAATTTTGGGGACATTATCCACCTCTGTGCATTCTCTGACCCTTACTGATTAGGTAACTGGAAGTTTATTTTCATTAGCTCAGCTGGTTAGGGCACAGTGCTGGTAATGCACAGGTTGTGTTCAATCCCTGTATGGGCCACTCACTGAAGAGCTGGACTCAATCCTTGTGGGGCCCTTCCAACTCAGAATATTCTGTGATTCTGTGACATTCCAGTGTAGGAACGTAGTCAGGTCACATCTTCTCTGTTGTAAAGTATATTCACCTTCTTTTCGGTTTTATCAAAAATCCGAAAGTTAAGTTGAAGGGCCTTTCTAGCTCATGCCATCACCTACCAGAATGATGGAGCAGATACTGTGTAACCAGCAGTCTCCAGTTTTCTGCATAACATGATGCTCTTGCTGTGTCTGCATGAACCACCATGCATTGCTGTGCTGCCCAAAGGCAGTGGAAGGAGGAGGCTGTTCCACACTGCCAAAGAAACCTGCACAGCTCTCCTTCTATGGCTTCTCTTGGGCACAGACTGGAAAGGACAGAGGTGCAGTGAGCTGCTGGGATACTCACCTAACTCTAATGCCGCTATTAATGCCAGTGCAACGAGAGCTTCGTTTTGCATTATTACGTGTTCGCTGGTTGCCATGGTTACTAAATGCTTGATGCCACCACTCTGTACAATGGTCCTAATTACATCCTAAAATAAATAAAGATAAAAAAATTCTGCATTGCATACAAACTATCAAATAAGGAAATTGTCATGGAGGCTGTGTTATCTTTGGGTAAGGATACTCGTTGGCTTTATGCACATTGAGTCACTTTATACATCAAATGTACACACACGTAGGCCTACTATCTGCTGCTACTCTGCAGCCGTAAGATACAATGTGTTAAACCAAGCCAGGTAACCCCATGACTCAGTTAAGACATACATAACTAACTTTTCCAGGTTATAAGGTGTAATTCAACTAACTTCTCACGATGTGCCATCAATTACCAAACAATGAGGTGTTCAAAGTACCCAGTGAACCATATTTGGGATAAGGAAACACAAGAACATAGTTTTAATAAAGTTAAAAGTTAAAGTTATTAAAATTTATATATAGTTATATATAGTTATATATATATAACTATATATATATAGTTAATAACTAAAGTTATTAGTTAAAGTTATTAAATCCATTATCTCTCTCCATGAATTTTCAGAGTTTCTTCAAAATGTTCAGAGAGGTGAGCTCATAACTACTGCACCTTACTATGTAGCAGAAATGGTGTACTTTAAAAGATGTATTTAGAAATGAGCAGAAAAATGATCAGCAGACTCTTAAATATTGTGGAATTCTTCTTCAAATACAAAGCAGGTAAGGAAAGGGTAGGTATGGAATACCAATGTGCTGCTTTCTGTTCTAAAGCACCCATTACAATGAACTGCTGCCCAGTATACAGGAAATGAAAATGTTGACTAGGTTAAATGTCCCTAAAGCAGTTAAAAAATACACAGCTAGGATTCTGTTTTCAAGCCCAAAATTTGATCCAGCTTACTTATGTGACAAAGGATGAATAAAGATTACTGCTTTCTGCAGGTACTTGCTATTTATAATTTAAAAAGTGATTTTGCATCTAATGTTTTCATCATTTTATGTCCCAGAAATACTTGCAAAATGTTTGCCTGAAAAATCAGGTAACTTGGCATGGTAAAAAGGAACTGTTCAAGGAAATATGGTTTAGGTTTTATTAATTTGTTCTGCGGGTGCACAAAGTTTTGAAATAGCATTTATTTCCTGAAACAAGAATCTGATTTAAATATTTAATCCATCTGTTGAATTTCCATTTAAAGCACACATCCCTTTCTGAATCGAGCCACAAGCCAAAACTGAACAACTGACACCTGTGTTGGGAATGAAATAAGTTCCAGTGCTTGCACAGCCTTTGCAGTAGCATTGTTTATACAAGGAAACAGACACAATATAGTCATAATCCTTGAAATCTGAAATATTTTTAGATAACCATACTGAAAATGCTAGTGGCACAAGTTGCAGCCTAGTAACTCAAGAGTATTACATTTAAACCCTTTCATTTTTTTTCCTGAATGACATAATTTATGCAAGCATTTAAGTATTTTTATATTTTTTCCATACTCGCAATGATGTGTTTTATTATTTGTGATTTTCTGGTGGAACTCCAGAGTAGTTTTGAGATTTTGGGACACTCCAGGAACTGCTAAGTTCTGTTTGAATTGGTGTGGAATTTTGGCTATATAAGCCTTAAGAATCAATCAGCACCTTTGACATCACAATTCTTTATTTTGTAGCTGAACGTCAGCATTTAAAAGGCAAAACAGATGACAGCCAACAGGTTTGGTGCTAGTGTGCTGAAATCACAAGTACCTACTCCATTTTTTTTTGGAATCACTAAAACTAAACTACTGAACTACTGTTGCCTTTGTAAATATTACCACAAATCCTTTAAAGTTAAAAGCCAAATACAAATCTGGCATGCTGGAAAGAATCATATAGTTGTACTCATATTCAAACCTAGAGGGCAGCAAAAGCTTAAAAAAAACCCATCCCCTCAGCTCTGTTTTCTTCTTCCTGTCAAGTTTCATCTATGCGTACATAAACCACATAAAAATTAATTCCCCTGTGAGAATTCTGTTAACTTCTGTACTAGTTTCTATTTGATGCCCTCAGTAGTGTCTCTGTATTTAGAACTGAATTCTGTTTTGCTGTAGAGAGTATTGATAAAATCTTGCATCTGTGGTGGCATCTGCCATCCATGAATGTTGGGGATTGTTGGGTGGGGGTGTAGAAATAAATGAGGACCCCGAGAAATGAAACCTGATCAGTTTTAGAGGCTGAACATAAAATGAAGAATGGGTATTGGACAGAGACAGTAATATTGGAGACCAGGAAAGATTTAAATCCCTGTAAAGCCTGTTGATTTGTTCTTGTATAGGCTGAGTATAGATTGGGCCCACACTATGGTTTTTCACTCTGTAAATGCCATGCAAGAATGAAGAGGTCACTGTTACACTCCAAGTTCTCCAAACCACACTGGCTGTTTAAGCTCAATAATGCAGCCTGGGTTCATGTCAGTGAACAGGCTAAAGGAAGTCTGAGCCTGAAATAGCTTGTCTCCAGAGGAGATGCATTTGCCCCTTCTAAGGCTATGCTTTGCCTAACAAGTCCTGAACAAGGACTTGGACTGCTTAAATAAAGATATCTGATTGAAAGGTATTGAAAGTCATGGGATGGACAGACAAGTTTCTCTTAGTATCATACTTTTTACCACGTACAAGCAAGCTGTTGTTAGAATTTGGGATAAATTATAATTTCTAATGATCCATCAGAATCTTCTGATTCTGAAATATGCTGTGCTGAAATATGAAGAGCAGGGGGACAGATTATTTCTGGATCTCATTTTTATATAAATATATAGCAAATTCATAGCAACTGAGGTCAATGATTCTTCATATATAACATCATTAAAATATGGAAAATATGGCATGCTGAACTTCTGCAGGATCCATCAAAGATAAAAATAAGTCAATACTTGGGCAGAGAAGTAACACACAAATGCCCAACCTGGCTCTCTAGAAGGATTGCATACTGGAGGATCAGCTACTGACAGCAAATGCAGAGGTAGCTCTTAAGTCGTTACAAGCTGAACATTTTCACCACTAACTTACTTTTGATTTGCTGTGTCGTATAAGTGCAGAAAGTAGTCTGTTGGACTCTCCCATCACACCTGCGTGATCCTTGGCTTCACACCACTCCACCAACCGTTCCACTAGTTTTACATTTTTGCCCAGCTGTTCAGCTGCTTCTGCTACACGATGCCGGAGCCAACAACACAACAAAAAAGTTGTCACTTTTTTTAAGCAAGTGCTAGAAAAACAAGCTGAAAGTTACTAACTGGAAGGCGTTAGTAGAACTTCACTAGCTTGTGCTAAAACAGTGGGAGAAGTCTAGATTGTGTTGAAGCAAGTAAAGCCAGTAAAAATGGAAACAAAATACAAAAAACATTCATAATCCAGTTTTTGAAAACACCTTCTCAGCCCAGTTAATGAGGCTCATGCATTGATTTAGAGCAGGGAAATGCAGGTGATGTCACCCTGCCAGGTGAGCTGTGAGCTAGCTCAAAAGTTTAAAACCAGGAGGGACCTCTACCAGAAGGGAGCATTATGGTCAGTCAGATTAGGTTTGATACACTAAGTCATGTAAGTTCCTGTAATGAATTTCTGTTTCACATCTAATAGCTTTGCTAAAACTAGAATGGATCTTAAGAAAAAATTTGCAGGACTGAGTCAAAAATATATCGGCAGCTAATTTACCTTGTTAACTACTTCTGGTTTTTAGTAGACTTCTGATTTTATAAATCCTCATCTTGGAACGAGCTGTCAACTAAAAGGTGCTTGTTCTTTTTGAAATTGCAGTCTATCAATTAATAGAGTATTAGCCTGTTCCAAGGAATGAGGTATAGTGAGGAAATCCAGTAAGTGAACAGCAAAACAGGAGTGGTTGCTTAAAACACTCACACCTCAATACATACTTGTAATGTGACAGTGTAAAGAAGTTCAAAAGTAAATAAGCATTTGACACCTATTTGGAGGGTCCCTAGTAGTCAGTTTAGGAGTTCTGGAAAAAAAAAAAAATCAGCCCACATTCCTCTCCCTGTGCATATGCATCGGATTTATTCCAAGACTTCAGGAATAAAATTTAAAAAAACTCTCTGCTTCTCTCTTTTAAGAATCTTGGCAGCTTATCACAGACTCAACCAAAGAGAATCACTTAACATAGAGAACAGTTTATTTTTACCTTGTGCATCTATTAACATTCTTAATGTTCCCAGCAGCTTGAACTGAACAGGGGGCATCTCCGATCTGAGAAATTTCAATACAGCTTCTGCAACACCAGCTGAAAGCATCTTAGCCTTATTTACAACTGCATGAATAAAGAACAGGGATTGATCTCAAGAACATTTCTGGAGGATGCAGTTTATTTCCAAGATGGTCTTGAAGCAAATTTTCAGACATGGTTTGAAAAACAGGTTGTGAGCACAGACTTCAGGAGCATGAATGCGTACTGGTGATACTGTGTTATGGAAAAATGTCACAGTTGCTAAGGCACAGCTGTGAAGTTAAGTGCTTATTCCTACCATTCATGTCTAATTTTTAGTGTTCAGCCTCAACACAAACTCAGGGCCAGACTTCTCCACTTGGTCTAGAAAAGGCATCTTCCACAAAATGCATCAGGTACAAGACCATGCTAATACTTGCACTCCAAATTATGAGGAAACTTCCATGAGTCCCAAGAACGCTCCTCTGTTTCTCACAGACAAAGGAACTAAAGCATCTAATTAGCAAAATAACCTCTTAGCCAGCTCCAATACTTTATAAAAAACAACACTGGCCTGATATGTCTGGAGCCTGTAGTCCTTTTATTGCCCTCCACCCTCCCTCAACCTCTCTTTTATCCCCTCCAGTAGTCTATGTTCTCAGCTTTCACAAAGCTCTCTGAAATGTATTTAAACAAACCTTGCCCAATAGTATTTTGAAAAAAGTACTTATTTGATATTCAAAATAGTATTTTAACAAGCAACTCATCACTGAGGACGGTTATTACTTGCTCCTTTTCCTGTAACAATGTACAGGTGAGGTTACGTAGGTGTCTGGCAGACACCCTTGAGTACAGGCTACAGGGAGGCTGACTGATGGAAGTGAGAAGAATGACCCACCTGAGAACGGCAAGCAAACCACAGACCACTAAAGCTGAGTGGGTTTAGTTATGTAAGCACGATAATTTCTAAAATGTTATGGTTTGTCAAAATGGAAAACAGTAAAATGAGCTTAAATGGATGAAAGACTTATTTTTGGCTTGGCACAAGAAAGTATACACAAGTATTACAAATTTCCCTAGTTTTTTATGTGCGTGTGCTCTACCTTTTATGCTTGGGTAATCAAAACTCACACCAATTAAGCTATTAAAAATGACAAAATTAGCATTCAGTCCACTGCCTACAAACAGTAACTAATTGCAATAGGCTGGCTATTCTAAAAGTCTCCCTCCAACTCTAATTTGGCCATTTTCAAAGCCTCAGGAAGTTACAGTAAGGTGCATTGTTTCAACAAAGGGGCCACTGTTCCATGGTGGGGACCCTCAGCTGTCATACAGATCCCAAAAGAAGCAACAAAAAAAACTATAATGCAGTGCTCTGGACAAAAAGGATTGAGAAATCATATCCAAGGCTTCCTCACCTCCCTGCCTTTTACAAAGCTGCCCTTTCCTTGGTGGGGGATACTGTGGGATCAAAGTGGCAAAGGACGGTCGCTAGGCCTGTGATGTATTTTGAACTGCTGTGCAAGAGACACAAAAGGCCAGTGTGACCTGCCTGTTGGCCTGTCAGTCAGTTCTCACTCCATCATTCCCCCGGCAGGTGCTGTGGAAGACCAGAATTTCACCCTGGAGTAGTTAGCAATGCAAAGAGAGGCTCACCAGGAATAGCCAGGTTTCTGAGTGCGCTCAGTGCAGCGTGCTGCACAGTTACATTTCCATCTTCCACATGTCTGTCTAGCAGATCCATCAGCTTTTGAACTATGCCATTATCCACCATATGGATGCAGTTTCCGTCTGCGCAAGATGAGACAAGTCACTTGTGAATGGAAGATTATTACTGAGATTTTTATGATAGTGTCTTATGAACGGAAGGGTTATTTCCTTGCTCCTTTCCAGATTTCATCATTTAGAATTTGACCATCATCATCAATGGGAGTTTTGCAGTGCTCATGAAAAACAGGAGTGACAGAAAAAATACTGAAGAAGGCAGAAATCCCCTATGCCTCTCTACAAATGTGAAACAGTATTTTTAAAGTAAACAATGCTTTTCAGGATTGTGAAGTATAAAACTACTGATGTTGCTGTATAAACACCAGCTTTACTGTGACACAGTTTTGGTTTGTAGCTGTATAGACAGAGCATGATAAAGGGCACACATAAATTTACATAAGCTATTACGGCATGTTCTTACCATTTCTGGCAAAATTTGCAATAGCCAGTGCTCCTGCAAGCTGTAGCTGATGACTATTGGAAGGAATCCATGACAGCACTCTTTGGAACACACTGCCTTTTCCTCCTTCAAATAACTTTTGCATGGATTCATCTGGGGTAAAAAGCACAGACAGTCAGCAAACCAAAAAAGTGTTAGGGAGACTTCTCTTTATATTCATGTACCTCTGGTGGTTCCACTACAATTAATCCAGTCCTGCAGTGGGATGAGGGACAAAATCTGACCTGTTAAACGTTTGTCTGGCAGGCAGCTGGTCCTCTAGGTTATTTAGGAAAGTAATAAATAGTGAAATTTGGCAGCCAAACAGCATTACAAGTATCTGCTATTGCTTTGCAGAAGACAGGGACAGTCCATACTTACCTCCAAGCAGTAACAGAACCATAAGATCAGAAGCTGTTTTGAGCTCTGCAATATCTTCCTCTTTGTCACTGTCCACAGTTTTCTGGACGATCTCAAGTAGGCACTCCACCAAGCCTGCTTCAACCAGCTGCAGCTTAATGACATCTGAAGAATAGCATGGATAATAGGAGTCAGAATCAGGATTTTAAACACATTTATTGCACACACACAGAGGACAGACTGTGAGAAGAAGTAGCAATGTCAATGGTTTCACTGACAGCTTGTGTACGTTAACCTGCAACTTCTTTATTTGCAATTCTTAGGGCCAACTTCTGTTGTCAGTCACCCAACAGGCGGTCCCTGGACTGCCTTTAGAGCACAACCATACATTTAAGCCATATGGAGCATTTCACTTCTCAAAAATGAGGATATTTCCCTACAGCAAACTTCTGGCATCTCAGTCGTGACACAACAGACTCATAAGGACTGCACCGTGTTCATGCTTTCCAAAGACTTTGGACTGTGCTGCAGATCAAACTTAGGGTTTCTTACTCTATTTCATGTACAGAAGCGCTACTGACTTCACTGAGAGAAGTATAAAATACAGAACTTTTTGCTGAAATCTTAGAGCAAGCAATTTCTTTTAGCTGAGTCAATATTTTGGCCATTCACCAAAGGGCTGCAGGAGAAGTACAGTAAGGCCAAATCCAAAAGGCTGGGTCTGGAGGGAAGTTTATTGTGATTGAAGCAAAACCGGAAATTGATGAGGCAAACTCATTTCTTAGTTGTTATTGGAAACAAGGCTCAAAAAGGTAATAAATATGTTTTTCAGGTGGTGGCATAGAACCTGGGAACAATATTTTTGCTCTTGTATCTACAACAAAATCTTCAACAGATACTTCCCTGTGAACTTGGAGCTGGGAATTTCCTTTACATGCCTAAGCTTCCTTTCTGTTAAGAGGGAACGGCAGGTTGTCTGAAGCTGTTCTTAGGTCTTTTCATACATGAAAGTGATCCTGGTAGTTTTCACATGCTGGTTTTGGAAAACACAGTCACAAAGCTCTGCAGAAGTTTACAAAAAATGGATTTCTCTCAGGATTCTACATGAAATGGTGTTTTAATTATAAGCTGTTTAACCCAAGTTAAAATATTTGAAAAGGCAAAAGCTTTGAAAATACTTTTTTCATACAGTTTACAAGCCACAGATGGGAGAGGAAGTGTGTTCTACCTCTGGTGAAGGACGTGTCTGACTCTCAATTTCCTGGTGTCACTAGGCTTCTTGCCTGAGTAAAATTCATTGTTCCTCTAAGAGCAGCTGACCTTCTCATGAACTTTGTTAGGGAATGCAAAATATCCAGTTGGGACTTTTTTTAGATAGGCACTTTTGCACTGAGGTGCTTTAAAAAGAGAGAATTCCCTTAGTTCCAGAATACTGATTTACAGATGTTCTGTGATTTGAAACTGAAATTGCTGCACCAGTATGCTTAATCAACAACTAAACAAAAAAAAAAGAAAAAAAAAAAAGGCTTAAAACACCCCAACCACCAAAATCCAGACTCAGCAAATACTTCATTTACATGTTTTTTCCTTCTGACCTATCGCTAATTATCTACAATCAAAAGCACCTAAATAGTACCAGCACAGTGAACTCATTTAAGTATGTCTTGAATTCACAGTGGAAATGTTCAGCTGACTACATCTTAACATGAAGCACCTGGATTATGGTCAGAGCAGTGAACTTCTCAAATCTTATTGCAACTAAAAAACATAATCTAAGAAAAATTAAGCGTTTGAACTGAACTATGTCAAACACACAAAAAGTTCAACCCTATTCCATGTGAGTCTCTGAGAATAGAATATATCAGAGCAATTAGCTAGTTACCATATAATAAAAGAATATATTTTGGGAGAATGTGCAGGTTTAGAACCGAAAAAAGGATCTATTTCCCATACTACTTAAAAGTCAAAATAACTTTTTAAATTAAAAATTTACCTTAATTTATACAATGTAAAACAGATACACACTGAGTATGTATGTACAATAGGGTAGAATGAAACCTAAATCATTAGAGTTTGCAATTCTACCTAATAATCTATTCAAGTCAAACAAACTTCAATGCTGAGGTGATTAAAACAAGGTTATAGAACCGTCATATACTGTGATGTCTTCCATACTCAGAACTATTTTCCACTTTGGTCCACTTCCATCTGTTAACTCATTTCTGTATTTCCAGTGAGGCCAGGTGACAGATCGTACAAACCCCCCTCGTAGGATCCTTTGTTCCTTTGGGAGGAACATCCCAGAGGGCTGACCAGGCATACATCACTTCCTGCTCTGTCTTGAACAGTGAATGAAACTCCTGGAGCTACCATAATATATGCCACCAAATGCCCAAATTAAATTCCAGTGATCTCTCAATGAACAGTAAGGGGAGAGTGTCCAGCTCTTAGCTCTGCAATTAACATGCCCCTAGCAAAAATAATGTCCATAGGAAATGGAACTGTCAGTGGCTCTGTGATTCCAAGAAATGATGTCCTGGTGCTGCAATTGTCTATGAACGCTTGAGCCAGCATTTGCAGACAAATGTTGTAAAGCCCTCTAAAAAGCAGCTTTTGATATTCCCACTGTGGGCACAGGGAAATAAAATACAACATAATCGTATACAGAGTGAATCAGAGACGGAATTAGCATCAGCAATTTGTTGTCTCCTGTCATATCCTTGACAATTAAGACCTATTCACTTTGCATGAAACTACCATCAAAAGGACCAGCCATGGTGGCTTCTGAAGAAGGCAGCCAGTTACTTTGCATTCAGTCCCTGAAAAAGACACTGATATACCACAATACACAAAATGGAATAAGTAAAAGACAGTGTAAGAAGAAGAAATTCTCACCATTTTCTGCCAAGGGAGCCAAAACTTCAAAAATCATCTCTTTTTTGTCATGCTCTATTTGCTTCTTGAATAGTTTCACAAGCTCTTCAGCAATGTTTGTGTAGGCAAACTGCTCCTTACTTGACTCTGTGAAGCAAAAAGAAAAATTCAGTATGAAGTAAAAACAAACCCATCAAAAGTAGGACTATTTATTTTCTTTTTGTTACCAGTTCTTTTTGTTTTCTTTTTGTTATTCAGTAAGATGACTAATGGTGCTCTTCACAGGCAAGAACAATAGACTCATGCTTGTCACAAAATGAAAAGATAAATGTCTAACACTTTCAGATAAATGTGCTGACGTGAATTTATTATGATTAAGACTGTTAAAAAACTATATAAATACATGATGAAGGCTGTTTGGGCTGGTTTTGCCCCAAAAAATGTAAAGGTAGCTATAGAAACAGTAACAGAACAAAAATATATATTAAGACTTTGATTTCCCGCATCTTAACATGAAGAACAGGTTATAGTCTGCATTTTCTGTGGGAGAGATGAAGATTTGCACTGACTCCAATAATATTGACACATTTTCACAATGGTGACATTTCTCTTGAAATCTGTTGAGTGGCTGTTGCTGGGCCATCTCACACTGCACAGAGAGCATAAAGCGGCTTTACAGATGGGCGAGCTTCCTACCAGGAGATTAGCCAGCAGATCTTCAAATGTACGTTCAACAAAAGCACCTCTTACTCCCTTGCCTGGATCATATTCCTCCTCGCTGGCAGTAT
The DNA here is from genome assembly GCA_035583185.1 of Anabacerthia variegaticeps. Taxonomy (NCBI): domain Eukaryota; kingdom Metazoa; phylum Chordata; class Aves; order Passeriformes; family Furnariidae; genus Anabacerthia; species Anabacerthia variegaticeps. The sequence continues at coordinate 22,423,710 of JAWWEW010000131.1, read as the reverse complement.
TACATGGGATGCAGGTGGTAGGGCTGGTGTTCTGCATTCTCCAGTTGCCACCTCCTGAGGGCCATCTGTAGTTAGAAAACCTTCCAGCACCTTTGCTATTGCTCTGTCGGATGGTTAGGGGTTATTTTAATGCAGAACTGACCCCAAGGACTTGGGAAAAGCATGAACTGCAGACCTAGACCCTTTTGTGCACATCCCATTATTTTTTCTCTCACTACACACAATTGCATAACATATTTTAAGTGGATTTTTAATCTTTTCAGTATTTTAAAAAGCAGACTCATCACTCTCTTTATTGTTTACTGTCCTGCTTTGACACAGAATAAGAGTCATATAGTGCTTTTCAAGGCATCTGGGCAATGCAGTTGTCTCTTAAGTGATAAAAAATCACAACCACATAAAAAAAAAACCCCTGAAGTTACAAGGCAAAAATAAAATAATACAGTTACAAGAGACTGACTAAGCTATTGCTTATGGGAGATTATAGTATCACAAACTAAATTAATTTTGTGCCAGTCTTAAAGAACAAGCACCTTTTCAGCATATACGAACAGGAAGGGAAGAAGCTGCTGTTAAGCTTCTTTCCTATGGCTCTGGTTAATCAACAGGACAGAGCTGGGTCTTTCCAAAGAGGGAAAGGAAATGTAGTTCTCAATGAGGCTACAATTTATTATATTTAATATCCTTATGGTTTTAATTGCATTTAAGCACCAGAACTTTCAGTGTATGACTCTTACTATACTTTCTGCTGTGCAGACACAGTACCCAGTGCCCATCCTGAAGACCTCTATTAACTTCTTTAGTGCTACTTTGATGGCTCTTTCTGTTGTTGAGTTGTTAAGACGACTTGTCTGCTGTAAGTAAAGGTATTATGTGTACGAACAGACTACACTAGGTAACATGGTATTCTGCCTGGCCTTGAAACCTATGAACTCAGGCCACCAAATACTACAAACTCAGAGATATATTTTTCATGTTTTGAACTGCTGAATATTCTTAGAAATACAGGATGGTATTGCAAGTGCTGTATTATTGCACTCCAGTGCCAAAAAACCCCAACACATAACACTAAAATTCTACCAAACAGGTTAGCAAAAGAACAGCCATGTAAAACCCAAGTGATGATAAAACACAGGCTGTAACAGCGTCTTGATTTGCACTTGGTTGAATTCCAATGAAAACTAATCCACTTGCAAAGACAATGGATCAAAGCAGGGCTACAAACTTCAATTTAAATGAAGTTGTAACTAACATGTTAAAACTCTATACCTACAAGAAAATTGTATAGGCAGATTAATGAACTGTGCATGTCTCAGTTTTATTCAGAGATTTTCATGAGTGAAATTTAATCCTGATAAAACTTTGTGGACCTACACGAGGATACAATATTTATAATATTAATAAATAATTCACAGTAAGTAGTGGTGCTATGGAAATACTGTTCAGATGATTTAAAACCTGCTTAGTTGCACTGAAGAACATTAACATAAAACATAAGATTTTAATAAGTACTCAAATAAATTTCAGTTATGGAAGGGGAAGAAAAAAAGACAACTATAGATTCTACAGGAAATAAGCAGAAATTGCTTGTCTGTTATTGTAGAATGTACCAAAAGGAATGGAACAAGCATCAGTGCAAGGCTTTTGCTAATCTTTAACTAATTAAGATTTAACTTTACTGGATGTAAATTTGAGATTAATACTGTGGACTTACCGAGTTCTGCTAAATTGCCAAATGCAACAAGGCACATTTCTGTCAGAGCTGCATTTTGGCAATGAATACCCAACAATTTCACTAATGTAGGAATAACACCCATATTGATAAGCTGTGACTGCAACGTATCTACATAAAAAGAAAGTACAACAGTGAGTTAGCACTTCTGTTCATAGTACCATTCTTTTAACCAAAAAAGCATTTTTCACACGAAGCAACTTCTAGGCTAAGCAGCTTTATAATGCCTGTCTCCTCTACCCTGCTACACTATGATCAGGTCCAGACTTGGTACGGACTCATAATTCCTCTTGTCCCTGGCAATGGGATGTATTACCAGAAATATTCCTTCCTGATCTGGTCATAGAATATAGTGAGTTTGCAGGTACTGACAATTTTGTGGTTTTCAAGCTCCTAATACATGTCAGGTTTGATTCTGGGCTCACTGAGACTAGCTGACTGAAATCAACCTAAACTAGGTCAGTGAAATAATTATTTCTCTGAGAGCTTTTTCTACATACTCTTTTATTATTAAAGATCAAAACTGGAAAATTAAAATTAGAATGAATATAAACTGGCACTGAAATAAACACAAGTTTTATAAACACAGGAAGTCACAATGTAGATTATGAGAAGCTTGAGAAAAAAGAAAGTTTAATAAAGACAAAAAATGGAAGGTTTAAGAAAAGTCCTTAGAAGCCATTCTGATAATTTCTTGCATAGGATGAAAGTTTATAGTATTTACAGGTAAGAAAGTTATTGCTCCTAGATGTCTGCAAATAGAAAGATGCTTTGATGGTTAGGCAGAAACATGATTGTTTTAAAAGATTATTTATAACGATACTTTCTCTTACACATTTTACCTATAACATAGCAAAGAAGAAAAACATTTTTTCACAGTTGAATAGAATGAAGCAGACATAAATAAACACACCAGATGTTGTTTAGTAATTTTCCTAGGCATCTTTTTTCCTTTGTTTCTAAGCACTTTGACTATGTTTAAATGTTACAGACTCAAAAGATGAGAATCCAAACCCCAGTGAAGTCAAGAGAATTGTAATACTTCACTTAACTTTGGGTCAAGCCCTACAGGGGAATTCTGGGGTTATTTTGCTGGTTTCTTTTTTAAAGAATTTATTCTAGGAAACTGAAATCAGCTGGAGTTTTTATATCTGTGGGATCAGAGTCATAAAAAACTGCAGATTTTGGCAGGGACATAAAAACATATTACATCTTAAGTTTAGCAAATTTAGTACCATCTCATGCTCTTGAAAAACTCTTTGCCCTAAAAATTCTGCCAAGTGTGTTTGAAATTTTCATATAATAAAAATTATTAAGATTCCAAAATGTTTAGCTCATTTTTATTCAGTAAAATACTTCTGTAATAATTATCAATTTGGGACACTAAGTAAGTAAATGCCATGGTTATTACAGGTTATTGGGGATTAGCAGGAATCCTTATGGCTTGACATCTTTAATAATACTGCATTACTTACCAGTAACTGAATTTCCTTTTTTTGGGGTGGAGGGATTACCTCTTCCACAGATTCTTTAGTGAAATTTATGAGAACACCATGTCAGACACCAAAGAGCTGTTGAAGTTGTCAAATTTCAGGTAAGTACAAATTGTACTAGCGCATGCATTGAATGCCATTTTACCTCTGGCAGATGTGTGAGTCACTACTACACCCTCCTACTTCATTCCAAACTGGCTGCAAAATTCTGTCTCTGAATAGGAAAATTGGGGCGGGAGGAGATGGAATGGTTCTGTGGAGAAAATTATTGTGTAGGAGAACTCAAGTTACTGGTAAATAATCTGGTTTTGTCCTCGTTTTGTGATTGTCCTCTGCAGACACTTAAAAATTCTGAAGGAAAACTGGTAGTCATGGAGAGTGGGAGAACAAAGACACAAACCACAAATGCCATAGAAAATTATGTGGAAAGAAATTGCTTTGTTACTAGACTATACCTTTAGTCACTCTAAAAATCACTTTATCCAGCCGTAATGGACAAAGAGACAATCTCTAAGGACTTCATTCTGACATCAGAAGCATAAACTCTCCATTTTGAGCAGGGGTTTTTTCCTGTTGTCTCTTTCTTAATACAAAATATATAAAAAGCATGGAGGAGAAAGTGAGTGGAAAAAGGGAAACCATATCCATCTTTGAAAGGGAACAGGAGTTTTTAGAGCCAAATAGAAAGAGATACTGTTGTTCAACAGAGCACGGAGTGCACTGACTAAAGGGCTTCTAGAATTTCCAAATTAGAAAAAAACCCCATATACTAGGAAAGAACAATTGTACTGGGTCAAAAGTCAGGTATTATACCAGATTCCATAGCAGTCTCATTTCCCTGCAGTAGAAGGATGGAACCTGAGTACAGGAATTGTCTCCAGTGGTAAGAATGGCATTACCAGAATTGTCAATAAGGTAACCATTGCCTTAACAGCAGTAAGTAAAAGCATAAATTCTCTTCTTTGACAAAGACAGGACAACCCTGTGAGTCACAAAGCTGCATAGGAGGCGAAATCGTTGAAAATAAAAGGCTGCCAGCAGCTATTTGCTATGTTTATACTTAAGCCTGGGCTTGCCGTACAAATTCTGGACTTGACATTTACATCTGTCATTAGCACCAACAGGAGGCTCTTTCTCTAGCAAAGTCTATTATGCAGTTTAAGAGAAAAGTATTAGGCATCTCACTGGTATGGAGACCTACAGCACTTCTTAGTTCAGAGAAATTAAAAACATCTGAGTGTTTCAGTCTTAGCTGAAGGGACTGCCAGCAGTTCTCTGTCCTAGCAAAGACCTCAGACTATGTAGCTTGGACTGACTGTGTATCTTGGCCTTTCACTGCAGGAAGTGTTAATGCCCTACTAGAGCAGGAGACAAATTCAGGGGGACACATGCATCTATCCTACAAGCAGTTGCCTGACACAGGACTAAAGCAAGCCATGAAGCCAGGCAACATCGTGTCTCAGGATGAAACAGCACTTCCATCAGCTTCCTAAGCAGAACTTTATGCACAGTGAGCAGGAAGCATGAAAAACTGAATGCCTCTTCTGAATTTATGACTTTAAGCCACATTTTGCACTGCTATCACATGTTGCACTAGTAAAATGCCTCTGTGTTCTTTTGGGGTGAAAAGCACTGACAGTGATGCTGTACAGATGCATATACAGGTAGATAAAAGGCAATCAATACATGCGCCAGCACAAAGAATTACCTACCTAAAACTTGAATTTCAATGGCTCCATGTCCTTCGGTGACACACATGGAAACTCCAAAGAGTAAGATCTGGGGAGAATATCCCAAATTGAGAACTTTATTGGGGGCATTTTAGTTAAAAAACGCTGAATTAGGCTAGTTCATGAATTTGAAAAGAATTTCAGAAAACAACTCATCATTTGTGTCCCATAAGTAACTCTGATTATAATGCTGAAGGAAAATTAGTTTTGTACAAATTGGCGTCATCATTTCATACCCTCGAGAAACCTGCTTGCAATCCCCACAGCTATGTTAAATCATCACATAACAGAAGAGTGGCTGTATTGATTATCTCACTATTGTAAGGAACATACTTGTTATCTGCTTTTACATACTTTCGTTTACTTCGCATTTAAGTATATTTAGGTCTTGAAAGCATGCTAGACATCTTTAGCTGTGATGTAAATGAAACAAAAACCACGGCAAGCATGAAAATTAGCAAAGGTAAATCTTAGGAGGAAGCATTACTGAAATATTGCTGTTAGACGATAATAATGATTCCATAAATCTCCCTTTCATTTCTTGTGTATTTACAGAGCTTATGCAGATGGTCAACAGAGCACATCAGTCCCCAACGTTCATTCCAGTCGCTAAGAGGATTGTGAGAGTAAGAAAGGCTTGGCACTTGTATGATTTAACATCAGGTTATCACATTTTACAAAGGAGCTGAAGGAAAGACAACCTTGACAGACTGAAGTTTAATATGAAATTATGAAGGAATCTATAAACATAATGTTTTTAATCTACATATATATACCCATATATAAATGTATGTATATTTTTACACATGCATCCTGTATCCAGCTAACTTCTGATCTCCAGTTTGACTACCTACCAAGCCAGGTGACCTACTTCTTGCATAACTTCTGCGTTTCTTTAAAAAGGCTTTCATGGTTTGTTTTAGAGATCTCAAGAGACAATTAGTTACCTTACTAATTCCATTAACTTGCAAATTGTCTTGGCTTACAGGATTATGAGATCTGCAGATGAACTACTCATGTTTCTAACTTTTTTACTTGCATGTTTGCATATGATTATTAGTTTTATTAGTTTAGTTATTAGTTTTCCCCTCTTTATCCAAGCCTGCTTTGCTTCTTGCTCTTAAGCAGATTCATAGCTACACAGACACTAATAATGGAAAGCAGGAACGAGCTATTTGTATCTGATTGAATTTGGGTAGTACAATAGGATTATGACAAGAGGGTCAAGATAACCTGGGCTGAAGGCAAGGGGATGTTTTCCATCAGAAAAAAACCCTCTGATTAGTACCAATGCATTTAAATTCCAACACTTTTTTTTAAGCTTGAAAGAACTGCAAGAGATGCCAAAGCTGAGTTTGTTCTCTTAACACTGTAGTTACTAATGAAATGATAAGATACCAAGGAAGTAAAGAAAGAATTGAGAGACAATAGGTAAAAATAATTCCTGAACACAAGTAGATGACACAAGAACCTCGTGAAAGGCATCTTAGTTTTAAAGCTTAAGACAATAGTGTTACGAATGGAGTTACAACTGCAAACTGAGTGTCCAGATTCAGGACGAGATACAAGAATGCTCCATTAATTTGCTGTGTTTAGGAACAGAAAATCTTACTTGTATATGCTCTTTTTAGTTGCCTTTTTGTAAAACTCATGTGTGATATATCCCTTAAAGTACTCAAGAATGATTCCCTCATGTTAAAAAAACCTGAGGTAGTTGATGGTTACTACTAATAAAGTAGTGGCTATTGGAAAAAGAGGGCAATTAGTTGACTGGGAATGACAAACTGTTAGAATCAAATAAAACCATTTATATACTCTTTGCTCCTAAAGTGCTAATAATTGGAAAACATTAGGGTGTTCACAGATACTTAGATTCAATTAAGAACCAACTTTGCTATAATGGTCCTTATCTGGATAGCTAGTGTAACTTAAAAGAGTGCAAGTTATTAAGAGCAGTGAAGAAATCTTCAAAGTTCCCACTTGTAGTTTTGTGACATAGCATGGTAAACTGGAAAAGATTACAGAAACATGAAAAGAGAAGGTAGAAGTACTATTTCAAAGACTGAAACACCTCCTCCTTACCTAATATTTTTTCTTTTATTTTTCTCCAATTGGTTTCCATAACTACAAAGAATGTCTGTGACTCTAGGCTGCAATCCCATCGTGTTCATCCTTCAACAAAACCAATGCAGTGTTTTTCTTCATAAGTAACTGGGATGAAATCTTTGCAAGTAAATCCCCAAAACAGTATTCACTAATCTGTGAGCACAATTAACTGTCAGGGCAATCTCAGTTTTGATGTTTACCAGGTCAGCAAAGAGCTGCATTTAGTCAGAATATTATCCACCTGATGCTGCAATGCATGGAAGTGGTTGTCTCAGGCTCCTAATTGACACTGCTTGCTGTCCTGAGAATTTATGATGGTCAACAGGTGATATTTTTAGATCAGTTCGCAACTATGGTCCAATTGTACTCATGGCTCTCAAAACAAAACTGGTATGACAGGTCAACTATGCATTTCTTCAGGCACATGCTACAGGTATAGTCACTGAGTTTTCTTCTAAAAATTTAGTCCTCTAAATCCTTTGGTTTTTTTAATTTTTTTTTTTTTTTTTAATTTTGATTTGGCCTATTATTTGGGGTTTAATTCAATGGTTCAGTCAGTCAGCAAAGTCACAATGGAACTAGAGGACACAAATTTTTCACAGCATACCCATGGGTGCTGGGCCAAACACGATATGGGTTCCTACCAAAAGGGACCCTTCCTCACAGAGACCACCAAGTATGTCAGGTAAGGTGAGAGCGTGGTAAGCCCCCAGCACTCCTTCCTGATGTGGTGGTAGAACAAGGTGGTGGAGTGCACCCTGATCCAAGAGCTGGGAATTCTCACTTCTGACATTGTGTCAGTATATGAGATGAAAGATGTCCTTTAGCAGAGAGGAGAGATAGTGAAACCTTGTAGTTGTCACTGAACTACACAACTGCTTTCCTGATTGCATCAGAATAAGCTATCTTACTAGATGGACTGAGTCATTTATTCAATGTTCATAACAGTTAAGCTGTTCAGAAGCTGCTTGTCTGTGAGCTTTATCTCATAATTAGTTTTGCTAGGGAAGATCTGCTGGGAGCTTGGTCACTGAAGCAAAACCAGTAACAGTATCTCAAGACATCATTTTTGGACTGTCCGTCTTGATCTGCCAAGTATACTATATGCTCATTAGTCCTAATTAACACAGAGGATTCTGGTAGCTTAGAGGTGAGAATATCTATTTGCTCCAAATATTTTAACAAAGCAAATACAGAGTTACCACTATGAAATGTAATAAATGTGACAGTCATGCAGACATCAAGCAAAAATAGTTCCTGAAGACTATATGAAATAAAGGAACTAGAAAGCTGATACTTAGAGAAGATGGAAGAAGCACTGGAAACAAGAATTCTTTGATAATACATAGAAAAGAGGAGAAAAAAAAAAGAATGTAAGAACAAGAGAAAGATGAGACACATAAAACAGTTGTATTTGGAGCTGGGTGAGAAACACCAAGAGATGAGACCTTCACAGAGAGGGCACAGAAAACACACATGGAAACTATGCTAGAAGAGATGATAAAGCAGATGAAAACACATGGAAACTAAGCTAGAAGAGATGATAAAGCAGATTAAGAATGTATACAGTAAAGCCTATGGACACTGTGAAAAGTAGAAGAGCTTTGGTGACATGGGATTGAGTTACAGCATGTGATATCTTTCAGGATATCTTTTCCTAAGGTAAAACAGTGCAATTCAGAAAATGGGAATGATCAAAGAAACAATGTGATTACTAACTACATTTGCAATCTGTGCCATTGCAAGTCAGGAGAGCAGCTCTATCTAGCCTTCCTCATTTATTCCACACTTCTTCAAATTTTGAAAGCTTGAAACTGTGTGAACACTGTAAATAGCCATTGGCATATTAACACAGTAGTGTGCAGAAGCAAACTAGGTACTAGTCTGTGCAGCTAATGTAGAACCCTGTTTTGTTACACTGGTCAAGGGTTTTTGTCCCAGCCTCTAAACACCTCCAATTAATGGGATAAAGAACATAAATTTGCAATTTTTAGACACAAAACAGTGTTGAACATACTCATAAATGATTCTGCAATTATCTTAGAAGAACATAACGTACTGTTTTATATACATTTGACAAGGAGAAAAATTATTAATTGTTTTGCATACATACCCCCACATCATTAACAACACTGCATGTCTGCAACAAATTAATCTTATGATGTTATTTGACACTAAATGAAAGAGTGGACTTAATGTAGCCTTCTAATTAATTTCTGTATATCTATTTTTTCCTAAGGTGTATGATAAAACTCCATTCATTGCTTTTAGACAAAGAAGTAAATTCCAGATGTTAATCTTAAAACTTTATACAATATGCTATATGCAATTGTGTCAGGAGTATATTTAGTATTTTCGGGAACATAATTTTACTGAAACAGAAAATTGTATATGTGAACTGAGGTCCTTAATCTACTCAGAGTAGCTTAGTGTTAGTATCGACAATATAAACCTACAGATGACTTTAACTTTTTATCTTTTTTTTGTTGGGGTTGTTCTCCTGGTAGACAGAAAGCAAATTTTTGGTGTTGTTTACCATTCTCATTGCTATAGTTCATCAGCATGCCACAAAAGACAGTCAAGAGCTTCTCACTGGCTGGATCTGTTTTACTGCACAGTGACCTTAAATGGTCTACTACAATATGTGCACCACCTGCATGGTCAACTGCGTTCCTGCCCTCATCTGTAAAACAAAGAGTTACATTAAAAAAAAATAAACCAAAACCCACCGTCGAACCCCAAACATAACAGTAATCACACAAAATGAAGTTTTTAAACAGAGTGAAGTCATTCTTCCAGTGTTGTCAAATTCATCTAGAGAGATGCTTGAGAGCCAGCTCAACAGAGTGCAACAGAGCTAGGGAAATGAAAACACCTACAAGAAAAGGGATTAACCAGCTGGCACTTATACCTTTGTGAAGAAGTTCAGTGTTTGAGGCAGAGCTGCTGAAGCTGATAAATAAAATTCTGAAGATACATTCAGTTTTGCCAGAGGGAGTTTCTGAGCACTTTACAAAGCCTAGTCCATATACAGGTAAATTACTCTTCCCATTATGCAACTTGAGAAATTGAAATACAGAAAATAAATTGCTTGTGTTGCTTGAAAACAAAACGGGGAATAAAAGGGACAAAGCAGACAGAAATAGTAGTTTCCAGTGACAAACTCTGTTCATGCTCTCACTCTGCCACACAGCTTCTGTAGCTGAAATTTGATACCACTATCAGATTCTTTTTGTATGGCTAAAAGAAAAATTTGCTCTGCATCTGTAAAAGGCTACAAGGTTCTGAAGTGCTGTAAATAACACATCACAATCTTTGTATGGAACTCTTCCTATATAAAAAAACCAGAATTTGATGCATCAACGTAGTAATAAAGGAAAAATTGGCCTTCTATTGCATTAATCATCAATACTGCTTTCTTTCTCAGCACACAATCAGCAACAGACAACACTCAATAACCTAAATTCCAGGGCTTCCAAAAGGAGAGATTTCCTTGTGAACTACAGTTGGAATCAAGTGGAAAATCTGGATGAAAACAAAACCTTGTGGGTGAAAAGCATTAAAGCAAAAGTTTTGCAAAATAAGAAAAAAAACCACCCTCCCCTCAATTTTGTAATGACCCCAAAGCAAATCTCTTTTCTACCATCACTCCTCTCTCTCCCTATCATATATAGAGGTCAAGCAACCAAGTTTTCATCATTCAGCAATGTGTTCAGCATGAAAACCAAGGCTGGACACATTTATAATATGATCTTCTGCTATAAAGAGTTCCAGAGCTCTGAAAAAAGAAGTTTCTAAATCTTCCAGTTCTTGTTAATACTATTTATGAGCCATATATATCCCTTATGCTAGATAAAAACCAGGATTATAAGTATTGTGTATAGGGATCTCAGATAATTTGCTGAGTGGAGTTTAAGGAAGAGTAATTTTTCGTGGATCTTAACTGTTAAAAGTATTAGCAAAGTAGTAAGTGTTTTGCAGAATAACTGAGATAAATGCAACAGAGAAAAAACATCACTGCCATGACTGTTTCCACTGTGGACAGGGTCAGGGTATCAGATGACTGTGTTCTGCTGCAGGCATGTATGTTCCATTTTGAAAAAGAAGAAACTGTAATCTATTTACAGTCAAACAAATTTAATGTAAGATTCTGTGTCAAGAAAGGAGTACCAAAAAAAAAAAAAAAAAGATAAATACAAAAGAAATCTTTCACAAACTTGATGCCATAACAAATGTCACCATAATGCTGAAATGAAGTCCTCCATCAAAATTTAATGAAACAGTACAGTCCAGTGTTCAGGTTCAGTGCTTACATTTTCCAAAAGTGTGGGGAATAAAATCAGATTTTGATGGAATATTCCAGCGTTATGCTTTATGTATCCTCTTCTGGTATTTTTTATTACAAAGGTTATGCAAAATCATGTTTTTGTATTTGACTCACCTGTTCTGTGAGTCAAAACAAGAGTGCAAAATGAAATTGAATCACTGATTCTGGATCAGATGGACTGAACGTGATCCTCAAATTACTATAATACAATTAAAACCAACAAACTAAAACCATAATGAAGTTAAGCTTTAGATAAGAATCACATGTCAAGCTCATTCCTGTGTCATGATATGGAACTACATGTAAAACATGCAAGCAAAGAATAACGTAGAGTCAGGTGAGAGTTTGGAAGCAAGGGTTAAATAACCAACAAAAGGTTACAAGCCAAATGCCTTACCTGGATGGAATTTGGCAGAACTCCACTGAAAATAATTGTGTGGTAGTATTTCAGAATTAATGAAAATCTAAGTCATACATCCTTTAACTTCCATTTTCTCTGTTTGTAAAAGTTGTGATATATTAAAAACTGCTGTTTAATCTCTCAATTCAAATCCATGACAAAATTCTCATCAACACAATATTTTTGTTAGGTAAATAGATAATCAGCTTCCACTATATAGTCAGCAAAAGTAAAGCAGAAAGATACACTCCACAAAATGTTTCTGTCTCTATAGTATACTCAAAAAGTTAGGTACACATGAACTTCAGGATCCCTCCTGAAAAGGTGGCAGGCTGTAAGTGCCAGACCTTGATGGGACTACATAGGCTGGTAGGCTTGGAAAAGAGACACCTTAATTGAGTTTGTTGCTCTACCTCTTTCCCATCCTAGAGCTCACCCTGTGTGGCTGCTTCTCTGCCCCAGGCAGCTGAGTGAAGACCAGACCTGGGCTAGTGCCATAATTAGGGTCTCCCAGTGCTGCCTTCTTTGCCCAAGAGGATTAACTCAGCTCATTAGTGCAGAACCACAAAGAATCCTGTGCCAGATGTGGGAGGAAAATTCTGAAGGTCCTGACTACCCACTGCAAGCACTGCTAGGACACCCCGCTGCATCCACAGGCAAAAAGCTACTTCTGACTCAGAATGCTTCATGTACGTGTTACCAACTCACTTCTCACTACTCTGTCGCTAAGAAACAGATCCTGCACACAAGAATACTCATCAGAGCCCAAATCATTTACAGTCAAAACAAGCCCACAGCATGTTGCTGTGTCTTGTTCTCAATCCAACTATTACCTTGCAGTTCAGCAGCTCTATGAACTCCCACACATAACGTGCTTCCAGCCTCCCAGAAGCTGTGTTGAATTTTTTGCCTGTGACATTTTAAATAAACATTTGCTATTCCTAAGAGAACAGTGATTGAACAGTTTAATGAGAGCATTCACATTTCTGCTTAAAAATGCTTCATTACAGCTCACAAAGGGCAGTGCTGTTGTATAGCTTTTTTTTAAAGTACATGTAATATTGTCTTAAAGATGCCAGAATGACAATCCAAGAGACCAGAGGGATTTTTATCCTGTAAAATGTACAGTAAGATTTATTACAGAATGAGTTATTACTTCCACAATGTTCTTTAGACCAATTCAACATGTCTCTAAGAATGAGTAGTCTTTCTCTATCATGAGTTGCTCAAAGCAGTTTTATGCAAAAAGCGGTTCTGATGTGGATTATTAAATTACTGTGAGTGCTCACGTTCCCTCTATGAACAGTCTTGTCAAATTTTCCCGTAGCTCAGCCATGCCTACTCCAACTCAAGTCAACAAACTTTTTGTAATGTGTATGATTGTTGGATCTTTAAAATGCAGCACTTAAAGTAGTTGTGATTTGCTTTCCCAAGATGTGTGTGCTTAATTTTCCCTTGAGTTTTTGCCCCTAGTTCACTAAGCCCAAAAACAAATCACTAAGTCATAAAACATTAACAAGAAAAGAACTAAAGTGCTTAAAGAATAAAAACAATGTAGCACGTAAGCTATATACAGCCAGCGACTTATTTCTAAACCACATGCACCAATGCTTTGATTTTTGCCAGCACTGAAAGCTTATTACTTCTGGAAATACAGCTAAATCAGGAAAAAGGGCTGTGCCAAAGTATAGGCATATACTGGAAAATTTTTGGGCTTAAAAAATACCTATTTCTCAGATAATCACCTAGAAAACTATTGCAATAGTCTTGCAACTGGAAACCTGAATTGCGCTTTCCCCATTTCATGTTCTGCAAAAGTTTATTGGTGTAAATAATTGCTCTGGTATAAATGGCAGCAGTCAGTAAGGGAAAGGATGATTTGTTATGATCAAGGCCCCTGATTTGTATAAACCAAGATGCCAAGAGAGCAAGTTTTGGTAACATGGAAAAAATATAGTATTTATTTTTAAATTCTTGGGTCACCATTTAAGTGGCACACTTCCATTTTACTTCAATTACTTCATCTTTTTTGCATTTGACTACAATCCTGCATTTTTTTTGGACCAAAATATTGCTTAGTCCTGTATTAAGTTCATCTTAAAATGCTGGCAGCTATCCATAACCCTAAGGCTAAGTCTCGTAAGTTATTCCTTTAGAATAATTGCTAAAATAATAAATATGTAAACAGTAAACTAGAAATGCTAGCAGAATGTTGTCTGTTTTATACAGTCTCTTCAAGGACTTAAAATAGGTAGTGTTGATCTTCCTGGATAAAACTGTTGCCAGCAACTTTGTTGGCTAATGACAACTGATGCAGCAGTATACTGGCCCTCTTATGCAACTCGTTTATTCTAACAAACAAATACAATTTTTAAATGCTGTATCCAAATGGAGATCTAGGGGTGCTTTTGGTAGATTCCTCATAATATGTTTAATGTGTGGACCACAGGATATCAATGCCAACAAGCCTTAACCTCTTTCATGATTTTTTTTGTCTTCAGAGTGAGGAGTTTGGCAGATCATTTGAAGGGAAAGGTAAAGGTGCCAGTATGGCAATCTCCCTAATGCTATGCTGAGGCAGCAGTCAAATGCAAGCCAGATTCAACTCCACAATTTAATTTCAATAAAATTTGCTTATTTATCATATTCATCTTAAGTCACATAAATACAAGAAAAATCCCGTGTTTCTGATTTCAGACAAAAGAACAGTGATGAGTTTACTGTTCAAGACTTCAACACTTCATTTCCAGTCAAATTCTACTAGTGGACCTGTAATTTCAATATAGCAGCAGCAATGTTTTTATCAACAATGAGACATACAACACTACTAGTCTCAGTATTGGCAACTCATTTGTTCTGGATTCCAAGGATACTTCAGTGTGTAATTAAAATGTAGTAATTACTGCTACTGAATTCTACTTGAAATTAAAGAAGCCAACTAGTATGAGAATGTTCTACTTGGATAAAAACAGAGGTAAACTCAGGTAAAGGCCCTCAGTGCTGAATGCAGCACTTCCTTTTGCCTTCCTTTTCATGTGCAATATGCTTACAGCAGTCTTCAGCTGATTTTATAACTCTATGAAACTCCTTAGTAATTCCACTGCAGTCAAATAAATTACTCCAGGTTTATGGAAGCATAAGTCAGAGCTGAAGCCAGCCCAAGTCAGAGCCAGCCTATGCTTATTATTTCATATATCCTGAAATAAATTATGGAATCCAATTATACACTAAAACAGCAGGCAATTTTTCTATACTGGTAAACAGGCATTTATAGCACCTCATGCTACTAACAGAATAAACCTGCACACCACAATCAGTGTAGGATTCTTACTCCCAGGCCTTCAGTGCAATGTTGTGTCTCAGCTTCAAACTCTCCACAAACAAGGGTGTGAAGTGAGGGTGGCATGGTCACAGTCTGGTGCAGAACAGGGGTGTGCTGCTGACTGCTGCTGAAAGGAGCTTGGCAAGAGGCTTAGTTTGGTCCTGTGTGACAGTGCTGCTGCTCTCTGAAGGAGCTAAAAGAAACTATGGGTCTCCACCAAAGCAGCCAGAGAGCAGTTGCAGAAAGTGTGTAACCCATGGGGATTTGGAGTAGGTCAGGAAAAGCCCAAGGAGGAAAAAGCAAAACAAAACCAAAAGAATCAACCAACCGTAAAGCACTTTTGTGAATCCTACTAGGCCCTGGGAAGAAAGAAGATTATTCAAATAAGTGAAAAAGTAATAAATGGACCTGGGATCTAGGAAAAGGTGGGGCAAGTCTTGCATTTGGGGTCAGTGCTATTTGCCCCAAATCATGAAGCCTAGAGGACCTGACCTTCCAAAGCAACTCCAAGCAGCAGCAGGTGGGCTGATGCTTCTTAGTGTGCAGCCTGCACAGAGGAGCTGACCTGCAGAAGATTCTCGTACCTGAAAGGCTGCAGGATACAGCCTGAGAAACACCAGTAAAAAGTCTTGGTTTAGAAAGCCTTTTACTTCCTTAGCAGAAGACAACCCACTGATTTCACAGGAGGGAACTGGCGATAGACACACTAACTGCAGAATAGCCTGAGCTCAAGAGGTCAGTGGTATCAAATAGAGTTGATAGTGTGGCCACTGTCTTAGGTGACTCTTTTTCAAGAGGAATGGGAATGTTACTGTAGGCAGGGTATTCAAAGCATCTACCTTGACTCCTCAGGCAACCCTGCTGGCTGTACAACTAACTAAACATACGGCAGTCTCAGGATCAAGGAGGCTGAAGACCAACTTTGCTCACACACACTGACACCTCATGTGCTCCTAATGCTAACCACCTTGCCAGTATGTGTAGCACTAACTCTTTCCTCACCATTTTTTGCCAAATACTTAGGTTGCAACTTCCTCTGGTGGGCACTGTCTCTTGATTATAATACTGTACAAACAGTATTATTAGAACCCTCTACTTAAACAGAGTCCTGGCTGAGGCATTTAAGAGCTCCACTGCATTAAGGGATAGATTTTACTAAGACAGTTCTTCCACAATAATGTCGAATTTCTGGTTTGGAGAGTTACACAATATTCCTTCAATAAGAACACAACAAATGTAACTGCATTTAAGTGGTTTGGATGCAATATGCTATCTCTATACACCATATTACACCATATGAAATGCTGTATAAAACCAGATGCCTGTGTAGCTATCATATGGACAATTAAAAGGCTTGGCCAATGCAATATATGCATGGTGCACAGTGCCACAAAAATCTGCAGAAGTGGATCTGAGAGTACAACAAAATTATATTCTCCAGTATTATTTACAAAGTTATCATTATGTAATTAGCCTGTATTAAAACACAAAGTTAAAAGGAGAAGAACCATGGCTTCAAACTTTTAAAAAAATAAATTAATAAACACTTCCCAATATATAAGCAGTGCTTAGCAAGACACTAACAGATTCTTTCTTCTGTTTCCCACAGTAATTTAGTTGTTGTTTTCTACCAATACTGATTCAGTAACAGTTGATATTTCTAGTCACATGGTGCCTACTTTTCTAAATAAGGTAGAGTAAGCTAGACACTTTGCCCATGCCAAGACACTCAGCTAACAGGATTTGTTTTCTGAGGGGCTTGAAATCAACAAGCTGACCGTGCAGTTATCTAAAAATATGAAAAATTTCAAGTATCTTAAAAGACAAAGTGGAAAATAACATGAAAAGGGAGGTTAAATTGAAAGGAGAAGAGGGAATTACCTATCTTGTGTTGTTTACTTAGTTACTGAAATTCTAAATGCTTTTCTTACCAATATGAAATTTTTTTGTCATCATAAATATTAGGGGAACTCCAAGCTTTTGCTTTTCTACTTTGTCTAGCTTTGAAACATGAAGAAATAGCTCAGTCTCTAACCAAAGTTTGAATCTTAAATTTACTTTTAAGCTGGCAGCAAGATCTAGGGTTTCTTTTCAGGTCTGCTCGTGACCTTTTTTAAGACACTGGAAACATCTTCCATAATTTTTTTTCCTTGTTGCCTGTGGCTTCTGTGTTGACTGTTAAAGAAGCAGGTGCCTCTGGTCTTGTAATATAAGCAATACACAGACTTTACAGACTATGGATTAAATCCTGGAGGGGAAAAAAGTAAGGAATCAGAAAAACTCTGCTTTGTTTTCTAGACATTATTTTCTTTGTCTCTATACTGACAGAACTGCTATTCACTTATACTACTTATTCAAATCAGCTTCCTGAAAAAAAAATAGGAAAAGTATTTGCCCTGCAGAGAATAAACAGAACCTATAATACTCACGCACTTTAAAAAAACCCAGAAAATCAGACCTCATACCTTCATCTTAAAAAAGGAAAAGCGCAAATCTATGGCAATTTGGGTTGGCTTCTCACACACACACACACACTCCAGTCATAGGCTTCTGCTAAGTTTTGGCCTAAGTCATGATAATTTCACCACTTGTTTCAGCAGAGGTAATACTTGAGTGTAAATTTTAAAAAGAATAACCCTCAAATAGCTTTTTTCTGATCTTCTAGGAAGATTTCCTCATCATTCTGATTCCATTTAGGTCAGCTATAAAATAACTAAATGACAATAATATTGTTTATTAGCTTCTTAAGAACATTCATGATTAATTGCTGTTAAGTACTAAATATTACTGAGAAAGTATGTGTTGGCATACATATGGTATGCTTAGTTTCTAGCTGATGCAATACTTGTGTGCAGAGTCTTGGAAAAATATACTGCACTCTTAAGGACTTCTAACCTCAAATTGCTATAATTTTCTAAGACTGCGACACCCCTCACAGAGGACAGATCTAAAGGTAAAACTCTATTACTGAAGAATCAAAACCCAGAACTTCAATTCTCTGCAAGCAAAACACTCAGTTTTCAAGCAACAGTTTAAGGACTGGTCTCAATTTCATGGTATTTCTTGGGAAACATCTTAGTAGGTGGCATTTGCATTTGGTAGGATCTAGCACAATGGTAAGTGAAAAATCGTGGAAAGATGCTGCCTAGTTGCATGAATCAGGGTGACCTTCATAAAAATGATTAGCCATTATCAACACCAGTTGTGTTCTAGCATTCTGCTGGTTTTCCAGATGGTAATAAAAAAGGTTATGCCATTTCTAAAGAAAACTGAATTTGACTTCTTTCCAGTATGCTTAATTTCTTAAATGATTGGCTTTCTGCTTTAGATCCTGAAATTAATCTTGTCTCCTGAGAGGAGATGGACAACACTCTGCAATTGAGTAGTTTCTTATTTTTGTACTTAGCCTTTCTTAGCAGATCTCTGCAAGAGGTCTGTACATCTTTATAAGATAGGCAGCTGAGTTTATAGAATGTACAGCATATGTAAGGTCATGTTAACAAGAAGTGATATAATGTTCATGTTCTGGTGTTGAGATGAAGAGAGATCTGGTTTTATGTGAAAGGCCACACAGCTGAAATTCAGCTGGGAGTCTTGCCATCAATAGAAGTAAGTCTGCACAGACAACTAAGAAACATACAGTTTGGAAAATGAGAAAAGGATCAGTAAATTTCCTGCTGAGAAAGGTAGATAAGCAGATCTCAGAGAAGAGCCTTTACAGAATGAGTTGGCATTTCTAGCTTCTTCCCAGCTCTCTAGCTGTTTATATCATGAAGTATGGTTGCTGAGAACATGTACCCAGGCTGGTGGTGTCATGAAGAAACAAGGTGGTGGAGCAAAAAGGAATAGCTTTGAGATTCCCCACGGAGGTCTCTACCGACTACCATGAACATGAATATTATGGAAGGGCAGAATTCCCCCACAGAGAATGAGAAATTTTTCACTTCCATTACAAGACATATGGAGACCTTACTTCCCTTTGCCAACTTTCAGAATATGCTCTAAAAACAGTAAAAAGAACTTACTTTCTAATGGGTAAGAGTCTGAACTAATCTCAGCTGAAGTCAATCATCTAGTCTGTATGGCTACTGAATCAGGCTCTAAATATCCCAGCCTTTCACTTCCTCTTAGAATTATCGCTTTCGCAGTATAATTATGGTAGCCTCTATCATGTGCACAATGCTACATAAAGACACAGGAAAGTAGTTTGTCAATCAGTGCAGAAAAGACGTATGTAACAAACTACCAGTGGAAAGATCACTGAGATTAAGATAGCACATGCACCGCAAACTTAATGGTAAAAAATATTGTGAGGCTATTTTTAGCTAAGAAAATAATATTAATTTAACATAGCATCACCTTCCATTAAAGTTCTTGATAAAATTTATATGGTTGGCCTGATCTTTCATCTATACAAACTGCACTGGTGTGGATGGTGTCAGAGTAGGTCCAAGACCTGGCTACAGGCAGGTTTTGTCTTTCTACCACACTGTCATGTAGGTCTTGAAAGAAGGCAGGCCTAACTTGGGAACTGTGTCTCAGTCTCCCTGTCCCCCAAGCACTCAATCAGTCACGAGTCAAGTCACCAGAGAAAGAAGCCAACAGAGAGAGCAGAAGTGTGTACAAGCCACCAGGTTGTTCATTAAGCGATCACAAGCTTCAATTTGGAAAATGTTTTTCTTTAACTTAATAGCCCAGCTGCTAGAGCTGATGGTAGCAAATAATTTTTAGGAATTATTCATTCTGCTCTGACTTAAGACATTGCTTTTTGTAGCAAGAACCACGTTATGTTAAACATAACCTTCTCCAAACAATGGAGATGAGATCTAAGTTCATGTGGAGCTGAGCTGCAGGGAGACCTTAGAAGAGTTTGGCAGGTACCCCTTATTTGTAACATCTGTACATCTGTAACAGCCCTTAATGAACAAACTTCCTAAAGTAACAGCACTGGGGAGAATGACAGGAGGGGCTGGAAAGACATAAGAGTTGTAAGGCAGCTATACTTTGATTATGCATAAAGAGTGGTGAAGCAGTTAGAAGGACTTAGAGCTTTTATGCTCTGACTGGACAATGAATTTAGCTTTTATCAAAGCAAATACCATAACTGGCAGTTAAAAGGAAAGAGTAGGCTAGGAGCTTTGCATCTAGTAATATAGTTCAGATACAATTCTGTCCCTGAGTGAGGCTGGGGAATTGATTGTCTGGGGATATGGAAGTACAAGCAGGTGTACTGGGTACAGGCTGTAGATACAGTGTGGGAAAGGAGGAGAGATCACATCTCCATTTCCTTACTTTGCCCTTTCTGCTTTGACAAAAATTTGGGGGCTGAGTTGTATGTGGCATTTACTAGATAAAGCATGTAAAACAATTACAGGCTGTACAAGAACATGCAGCAATGTATCTGATTTTAAATTGCAGGGCTGCACTGAACAGTCTGCATACTTTGCTTCTACACAGTCTGCAATTCATTGCTTCTGACTTAAAATCTTTTTATCTGCCTCAATTGTTTCTTTCATCTCTGCATACAAGAGGAAGGCTGGGTGACTAGAAGACTCATCAGTGCTAAAAAGCTTCCTTCTACTCTGCTTTGCAATATGTATTTGCCTGTATTCTTTATGTTCAGAAATTCACATAAGGCAGATCTCTTCACAACATACTTTAAAAAGGATGTTCTCAAGGCTGTTTGTATAAATTTGATCTATTTTTTCTTCTTTAACTGTTTATGAAACACATTTAATTCTCTGCATTTTCTTCCATGCTCAAATAGGTGATTCAATAAAATAGTATTATTTTAGAAGACTAACACTGGTGACAACCCAGACAATAACACTGTGCATGTGTAGCTCAAACTTAATAGAGCAGAAAATCTGTCAGTAAGTCAACAGGTTTTCATTTCATGTCTTCTGTGAGGATGAATCTGTTCAGTGAGGTCTGTGGCCAGCAAGGGAGTAATTCCCCTTGTACCTTGTCTTTCAGCGTTGGGACTTAGTCATGAATTACCTTTCCACAGCAGCTGTGTTCCAGGAGTAGCCTCTCCTGAGCTTATGTGGAAATGGTCTTGCCTTCATGCCAGCAACTCTGGGGTCTGTGAACACTGAGAAACCACTGCCATTTTCCTTTAATCAAGAAAGACATTTCAGGCAATCCTTCTCTTCAAGGCCACTTTTAAGGGGCCTTCCCTGCAGAAAAAGCATTTGTCCCACAACTTTCATCCTGCATCACGCCAAGTTCTCTCCAAAACAGAGTCCAAATTAACTCAGTTTTGCAGAAACTGTCACTAAACAGAGTGATGCATGCTTGCTGGGACAAAATATAGGACAACTGGGGTTTTCAGTAAATAGGAATGTTGCTGTGAGCCATTCACTATGGGCTTTGTTTCATAGTTTAAGCATAACATTGATTTAGGACTTAGAGACATTCCTCGTTACTGCACGTTATAATTACTGGAGCAGTGTAAGTGGAAAAAATGCTCATGTATTTGGTAAAATATAGTTACGGATGTATTTCGGGTTCTTATATGAGTCCCAATTATCAGAAGGGTAACACTGCATTTGTCTCAATTGAAAAGAAAAAATACTATCAATACATAACATTTTTAATTAGAACTGCTGGCCTCCACATCTTGTCTTTGTTATACTTTATAGCTCCTTGTTAGGGAAAAACAATAGTAATAAATTGAAATACGTTAAATTTTCTAGTGATAAGCATAGTGATAGTATTTGTCCTACATAAGAATTTAGAATAGGGCACATAACTACGTAATAATTAAGCTTAAAGTAAACATTAAGCTAACATAACAAAAGAACATCAGATAGGGTAGATAATAGTGCTTGGTGATAACTAAGCACTGTAAATAGCCTCTTCCACTTAAATCCAATATGCTAATCTTGCTTTTTGTGACCTTTTATTACATTTTATTCATTACTCTTATTCAAATACACAGGGAAGGTAGTGACTGTCCTCCCAGAGAGGTACAGCAACACATCAGTGTCTGCTGCAGATATCGTCAGAGCCAGCTTTGCTCCACAGCAGGGCAACACAAGGCAAGCAATACAGCTTTTCAGGAGAGGATAAATCCTGCACTCTAAAAGTCAGCAGTAGTCCACAACACCTGACACCACAAAACCATTTTTGTGTGTCCTTATTGCATTTCATGAAAAGATGTGTATTGAACAACGACATAAATAGTTACACAGATTTTACTTATATGAAATATACCAGTGCACCTGAGAGTGACCTTTATGTCACACATGATCCTGAAATAAAATACAGTAACTAAATTATGTTATAGAAAGCTCAACAGCTTCTACTTGAAATTTCCATGGGGAAGCAGCTGTTCAGTGATTGGTCACCTTAAAGAAAATCCTAAATGAAAGAATTATATATTAACATCCTCAAGAGTAGTTGTCTGTAAATGGAAATGTCAGCATGGAAAATATGATTAACTTCCCTGAGGTCAAAGGCAAGGCAATTTAAAACAACATAAAATGTAAATTTTCAAACTTCGATGGAAAAAAAGAACTAGGAGAAAAGCTACAAATAATTCATTCTTTGTTCAAGAGACAATATTCAGAACAGCAAATTTTTTAGTAACTACAACACAGTACATAGAAAAATTCTTGCCATGTGAAATAAGACAATAAATCTCAAGATAATAAAATCCTTTTACAATTTCATCTCACTTCCCATCTGCAGACATCCATAGGCTTCTAAATCCCTCATGTGTATGAAAAGATGTTCTTGGTGTCTCTGTTTCTGCACCATAATTACTGTGCACTGGCTTTTATGAAAATATTTAAAGTAAGGGATAATGAGGCCACATTTTCAAAACACTGCAATCACTGGTTTGGTTTTCCAGTTGACATATCCATGCATGTAATCAGCATGTGGAGTCACAACTGCATTTCAAAACTCAATTGCCTCTCAGTGTAAAAATTTATTGTGCCCATTAAAAGCTAAAAACCCTCATCAACCTTCCCCCTCCATCACCTCTGACTATCAAAAATACCAATATGTAATCCTGGAGCAATTGGTTGGCCACACAATACTGAGAATCAGGAACATAGCTCAAGCATCATTTCAGCCACATATGAAGCTCTACACAGCTTTGAGACTGGCAGAATATGAATATTCCTTTATGACTCTGGTCCCTTTCAAGACATTCTGTTTGAGGAAAAATTAACTGTTCAGGCCTCTGCATATGTAGCACCTGCTCCTTGAAAACCTAGTTTATCACGTTTAAAAAAACCACAAATCCAGGATCACAAATCTTTTCTGTTTTTATATCCAGTTGTATCATGATATTGGAACATGTTTTTTAATCTTTTTGTCACAAAAGCATAATGCAAGTGTGACATTCAATTTTTCCATACAATCAGAAGAGTAATGGGGTAAACGAAAACCAAGAAAAGAGGACCACCCCCCCACAATGTACAGAACACATCAAAACACTCCCCTCCCTTCTGCAAGAGAATCTACAAAATACTGTGTATTTCAACACTCACGGCTATCGTAGCATATATTGCCCAGGGCACGTCCTGTTTGAAGCAATACTTCCTGGTCTTTGCAGTTTAACAGCTGCACCAAAGGAAGGATCAGCCCAGCTTCCACACAGGCGTTCCGCATAAATTCTGCAAGGAACACAAAGCCTGTTAAAGCAAGCTAGCTGTTTTTTCAGTTTCATCAGTTCTAGATACACTGGTGTGGCAACTGGGCCTTCTGAGTGACTACAAACACAGGCATAGACAATGTACAATCTAAGTACTCATTCAAGTTTCTAGACAATAACCCCATGTCAGTATTTGGGCTTAGTTCTTTCCATTATTTGCTAATTTAGAAGGAATTAAAAGTATTTAATTGACTTCCATGGAAATTAATTTAACATAGTTGAGACTGAGCATATTTTTAGCATCACAAAGAAGTGCTGAAAAGAACAGTGAATTCACAACAAATTTCACATAAATTAGAAATTATTAAATAACACAAAAGATGACTTAAAACTAGTATTCTAAAGCAACATTTTTTACTCTCTATTCCCTTAATCAGAATTCCTGAAAAACTTTTGCTTTAAAAGAATGTTTCAAAAAATGATGCTCAGTAACAGGCTCTTTGTATGGAAGGAAAGGAACAGAAAACAAAAGAATGAGAAATACAAGAGACTATGCGAGACCAGAGCCCTGCATCTTTCCACAGTCTAACTGGTGCCCACCATGGGAGGAAAGGTAGAGGACCTATCCCTTGGGAAGCTCTCTTCCCTTCTGTCCTTTCCTCCTGCTGTGTCACAGAGAACCAAAGTATTATTTCACACCCATACAAGTCACAGGGAACAATCCTGCTGTCAGAGAGATAAAGGGCTGGTCTCCAGAAGGCACTAATGGTCTGCCATTAGGCAGGCACTGTGCTGCACATTTCAAAAAGGAAGTTTAGAGAAGGACCCACCTGATACACCAGTAAGTGTTACTTCACAGTTTACCACAGAGCACCCTTTAGAGACATAGTATTGTGATAAGCAAATAGTCAGTATGTTTTTGATTTGTTGTGAATTGCAAATTATCACAGAAACACAGAATGGGTAAGGCTACAAGGGACCACAGTAGGTCATCTGGTTCAACCTCCCTGCTCAGGCAGGCTCATCCTAGAGCACATGGCACAGGACTGAATCCAGAGAGTTCTTGAATACTTCTAGTGAGGCAGACTCCACAACCTCTCTGGGTAACCTGTTCCAGTGCTCAGTCATCTGCACAGTAAAGCAGTTCTTCCTCATAGACTGATGAGGCCCCCTCTTAGTTGTCTCTTCTTGAGGCAGAACATGCCCATCTCCCTCAGCCTCTTCTCATCAGAGAAGTGCTCCAGCCCCTTCACATATTCATAGCCCTCTGCTGGACCCTCTCCAGGAGCTCCATGTCTCTCTTGTACTGAGAAGCCCAGAACTGGACACAGTAATCAAGATGCAACCTCACTAAGGATGAGTGCAAGGGCAAATTATGTCTCTTCCTGATCCCAGACAACGTTGGACCTTGGCAAATCAGCCTGCCTTTGTGTTACTTAGTAATTTGTAAGACAGAACAAACAACAGTGCACGGTCCCCTTAAAAACAGATGAGAAAGTTTTTCTGATTCTGAATCTACTGAATTCCTCATGCCAATAATTTAAAGATTTTATACAATGCTTGAAGTACAGCTACATCTTCTTAAATACTCCCTTGTTGCATCCATTACAATTTTCTTTGAATGCAGCTACAAAACCTAGTTTCTTTTATAGTTAATCTTGCAGTGTTACTTCAGCTAAAGAATTGTCATAGGGATAAACAAGCCTCATGTGATGATAAACTTTGATATATCAACAAGCAGATTTAAAAGAATCAGCAATATCTATACACCTGCACAGGTACAATAGAAGATAGTTGTGGGCACAATTAACATGCCTTCCTAAGGTACTGTAACATTTTAAAACTGTGGCCAGATGCTCCAGTGTGATAAATGGTGATGGTATCTATCATAATGAATGTAACAAATATCAGACATGTCTGTTCTTTAAAATTGGTCTTGACATGTCTATGCAATGTTCGGTCCCTATCACCAACTTTCATCTTCACTGCAATGTTCATTTACTAAACGTATAAAGTTTCTTCCTGTCTCCTGTCCCCTCAGCCTCTTCCTCTCAATTGCCTATAAAACCTTTTCTTTGTTCCTCAGCTACCCCTGAAGCACTTTCTTTTACATGCACTAATCTATCGTAGTCTCTACGTCATCAGTCAGATTTTTTTTTTCCTAGTCAGTAACAGAAAATGAAATTTGTTCTCTCCTAAAAGATTGAGATGTCTCAGTCTGTTCTGCTGTTTGTTTAGGTTCTTCCTCACATGGTGAAAAGGAGTAAGAAACCCTTCTTCCATCCTCCCTCCATTTGGAGTGAGCAGAAGCTTTCAGTCTCCCACTCAGCAACATGCAGAGCAAAATTGTATTTATCAAGGTCACGTAAGGGCAAGAAGTAAAGAAATGGTGCCACATATAGCAAAATAGATCTGTGAAACAGGAACAAAAGTGTGATAGCTGCAACTACATT
Source organism: Anabacerthia variegaticeps (assembly GCA_035583185.1). NCBI lineage: Eukaryota > Metazoa > Chordata > Aves > Passeriformes > Furnariidae > Anabacerthia > Anabacerthia variegaticeps. The sequence continues at coordinate 22,397,539 of JAWWEW010000131.1, read as the reverse complement.
TGCAGTTGATACTACACCGAAGTAAAAGAAGAACGAGCAAGTTCTACTCTGAGAACAGAGGAATTTAGAAGGTTTCCACTAATCTGGCAGGGAAAAGAAGCAGATATTGTGAAGCAAACAGTGAAGAATTGCTTAAGAAGTTAAGAGGAGAACCACCAAGAACAGAGTACCACAAAGCAAAGGAGGACAAGATTTTGAAAAAAGAAATGATTGTGTTCTAGTATTACAGACTGTGAAGATGATGTTCTCATTCTTACACCTGGCAAAGAAGATGAGACTGAAGCCCTTGGAAGAGCGTTTAAAATGTCCACAGTGGGGAGAGAAACTCCATGTAACAAGTGCACCTGGATCCTTCAGTATGCTCACCATTGAAAGGGAAATACTTGTAGTTGGAGAGACGAGAGTGACTAAAGGGAGTTTTGTGTGTTTGGATATTCAAAACAGGAGAGACTAACATGAGCTCATGTTGGGAGGAGAAGAGTCATGTGAGCTGAAGAGGTAAAACAGAGCAAGAGCACAAAGAGATGAAACATAATAAAACCACTAAGGCAAGTAGAAGGATTTGATGTGATCAGATGTGTGTGTGTGTGTGTGTGTGTGTGTTTAAGATCAGATGAGGCGAATGCAAAAGGAAAAAAAGAAGTGAGGAAGGAAAAGATGCTCTTTTATCAGTAACACTTGCTCTGGCAGTGTTGCATGGCGTGACCATAGAGAAATGAGCTCAAAAGCCTGGGTTTAATGCCTATTATCCATACGATGTTGATAACACGAATTTCTCAAAGCTTGTTGAAAACAGGTGCAATATAAGCATTAAACTCTTGTATTTTTTATGTAACAAAACACAGAAAACAACAGAATTCAAATGAGGTATTCCTTGCTATCCTTAAGCAACTACTTCAACAGAGTTAGAATCCAATGAGAAATACCCAGATAATCTCAGCCTTAAAAGCTCTGGCTACCTTAAATAACTTCTGAATACTTTCATTTTAACCTTAGCTGACAGAGGTCCCAGTTACACCTGCGAATGGCTCTAAGAGAAAGACAATTCATATTTTGTATGATGAACCAAATAAAATGCCAGCTTTTCTAAACAGCGTACGTATAAACCAGTTTAAAATCTGTCAGGAAAAATGATACATTAGAAACGATTCAGACATTTCATGTATTATTTCAGATTTGAAAGATACTGGCCAAAATGCTCTGTAAGAGAATCTTTCATGAAACAATATATAGTAATCAGTTTAGCTATTGTGAACATTGATTTTATTGTTAACTTTCCTCTCCTCAGGCAGGAGCTTCAAGGACTAACTGTGAGGATACACGTTTGACTGTGATATTCTAAATACACTTATTATGAATTCATTAATTACAGAAAAAAATGTAATACTGTTTCATAAATAGAATTCTGAAACATTTCTAAGTTTAAATTACTATGTTTACACTTTTATTGACTACTTCTCTAAATAATTTTAATATTTAAAAACTAAACATATATATCTTCTTTTCTCAATAAAGTTGTTTCTGAATGTCCATATACAGCATTGTCTTAAAATCAGTAAACTGGGTGGAGAAGGTCACTCGGGCTATCAGCAGGAAGCTGTAGTATGGTGATTCCAAAGAAAAGGTGGAAATGGAATGTGTAAATAGCAATAATGTAGCCCTTTCTCTGAAGAGGCATCAGCATGAGAGTTTACAAACGGAGAGAGATAAAGCTGCCAGGACAGCAGTTAGGAGGCATTCTACTTTTCTCTGCCAGGCCTCTGGGAAGGAAAATCCAAAATGCATCTGTGCCTCTTTGGCTGGGATAGCAGCAAGTCCAGGAGTGAGAAAAGTCAGACACAAACTTCCTCTACCCTAATTGCAGAGTCTGCCCATAGAGTCTGCCTGCAGATATGAGGCCATTCTTTTGAGCTCAAGGTATGCAGTGTATTGGGTGAGCTTTAAGATAATTCACTTTCAAGAAAAATTTAAACAGTTGTTATCTCCTACATTATATCATATACTATATTATCTAATACATACCAAAATGGACCCCTGATTCTCACTTGGGACACTGGACTCGAACACATTTAATGGTCTTTAAGTAGGATTAACTGTTTTTGGTGTGGTATCAAAGGCCTCATAATGGTAATAATCTCATCACAAATCTCAGACCAAAGAAATGATCTTCTGTTCCTTAACTACCTACATACATGCTACAGCTGTAACTACATGCCCTATGCATAACTGGCTGCACAAATGGTGCATCTCTTTTTTTGCTATATGCATTTCATATAGAACTGCATTTCATCCGCGGTGTGCTATTTCTGCTCAATAAATTGTGCTATTGTCTTAAAAACTAAATACCATGAAAGTAAGAGCTAAAAAAAAAAAAAAAAACCCAGAGCCAAATGATCTTTTGATCATATTTAAAAATAGGGTGAAAAAATTGACAAAACAAAAATAGTGAAAGGGAAAGAGACATGAAAGGTGTCTAATCTATAAAATGAAAACATAAATGAAGTAAAACATACTGACAAGTGAGGTGAAAAACTGAAGATGTTCCAGCAGAAAAGTTCTTGTAGAAAACCTCACCATTTCTGGCTACTTCTGCTATGATGTTAGCTACTTTTGCTGTACAGGAAGATTGTGGCGTCAACAGACTCGCGAACACCTGAAGAACTCCACTTTTCTGGATTTTTTCACTTGTCTCCATATCTGAAAAATAAATCACAAAAAAATTAGTTGTGCATCAACTTGCTTTGGGGAAAAAAGAAAAGCAGAAAGAAAGTTAAGTCTTCTCAAAAGTGAGCACCAATAAAAGCACTGGCCTTAACAAGCCTGTCAGAAATTGGGAGTCAGCTGGGATCACATAAATGGAAACAGATCAGTGAATTTTTTCTTGCTCTTAAGCAGTAGAGAAGGCACACCTGCATACACTTCTTCCCTTCAAACTAATACCCTAATGTTTCTTATTACCTAAGTTGAGTATAAATGTCACACTTTCGCTAGTGATAAAAGAGGGAAGACTGATTAATTTGAGCAGCAGTGAGTGAGCGTGCCTGTCACTGGGCAGGGAAACTCCTACCTCTGCTCTACCCTGGGTGTGCGCTCAAGCATAATTATTTTGGGGAAAAGCACATTACTCTGGCATCAAGCAGAAGAATTGCTACTAACTATGCAGCCCACAGTGCTCTCTGAGGCATTTTTGCCACTAACTGCCTTAGGTGTAAAAATAAAAAGCCACAGGGTGCTTCAGCTTGTCTATCTAAGCCCTGTTCTTCCTCTGCAGAACACATACAATTTACACTTGGTGTAATATACAAATTAATCCAGTTTCAAAGCAGAGAGATGACAGTATGACATTAAATCTTTGCAAGTATTTTATAGTAGAACCTTCATATAAGGCATCCTAAGGGAATGTGCCAAGAAAATTATTGTTAGATCCTCATGCATAATACTCTGTTCTTGTATCTGCAGAATAGAGCCTTTTTAGTCCCGGGGATTCTGTGTTCACCAGGAGAAAGTTCTCTTAAAGAAGGTGGGAAAAAAAAGACTGCTGAAGTATACAAATTAATTTCTTAAGTCACATATAATTTAATTATAGTAAATATATAACTGTTATAGTCATATATAGTTACAGTTATATATAACTTTAGTTATAGTAAACCAATCTTTCTGGAGTTTTGAAACGCTTACACAAGGAAGGGTATTTTAACTGGAACAAGATGTCTTTTATATAAACCCTATTAAATTTTTATTTAAATTGTTAATTGCCCTGCTAAATATAGCATTTTTGCTTCATATTTTTTATATTCTTCTAAAGGAGGAAGACAACAGGAAAGTGAACAGGGCTGCCCTGTGAAGTCCAGAGAAAGATGTTCAAGTGCCATTCAATTGTCCAAGGAGTCAACTGTGCATGCAGTTCAGGTACTAAGTATTAAAATGCACATCTGTAGAAGAAAATACCAAGTTGGAGGTCTTGAGGATCGCTTCAGCACAGCTGTAGGTATATAATCATTTCTTAGAAGTGCCCAAATGGGACAGGTACTTCACGACTACCTGCTAAACATGAGCTAGCAGTCCAGTGTGTGACTGTGCACATGAAAGTGTGCAGTTCTCAGCTCTGTTCTGCGGGATGCACTGAAGGCATAACTGTACTATGAGGGGACTGCAGCTACAGACAGCACTGTAGAGCAAATAACTTCCCTAAACCAAAGGAAGCCTTTCTACTCTTTTGGGATTTGTTCTCCACTTGCAACTAGAGAGTGGCATAGTTGTTAATGCAGGGGCTGCCCACCCATTAAGGCCCATGCACCTCTGCCTCCTTTTAGCTCAGCTTCATATAACACAAGTCCTGTATAAATACGTAAAACATAAAGGGACATAAACAGGGGCATAAATGAAGGAAAGTGTGTGTGGTGTTATTCTTTGGGGTGGACAGTGAAGGGTCATGTTTATATAGCAGTATTTTTACTGTGACTGTAAAAATTATGAGTTAGTGTTTCTTCCGGAGAACCTGAAAGACCACACACCAATGCTGCCAAAGCTCATAGCCCTAGCAGAAATACTATATGGTTTGCTGAGAATTAGAAATTGCTAGTGACTTTAGCATAGGCAACCCTCAATTCTTGCCTTTATTTGTTCTCTTCAGAGGCTGGAGAAGGCCTGCCTGGCTTCCTGTCTCTGTGTGTGTATTCATGAAAGAGGCATTATTTATTAGGGATATGAACCTTCTGCACCCTACCTTTATTCTGGGCTTCCTAATAATTCATTAGAGGCTAAATTATTTTGAAAACATATTTCAGTTCTTGTCTTTTGAATTGCTATCTCAATGTATTGTCCACCATAGCTGGAACATGTAAAACCAAAAAATTTCTCTAGGAGCAAGAACAATTTAGGCAAAATTCTCCTGCTGTGCTTTCTATGCTGGGAAATTATATCCAACATTCCTTTAGCAGAATTGCATCCCCTTTCAAATCTGTTAAATTTTTGTCTGAGAGAAACCTAGCAGTCTAGGTAGCCAGACATTAGAGTGCTACACCTCAAAATCCTTTAGCTAGATGTGATATCCAGATTTCAAATGTGTTTCTTTAAAGCCTGATTTTCTGTCCGCTTGCACAGCCCACCGGTAGAGCACCTGCTGGCCCCTATCTTACAGCAAAGAAATTGTGGGATTGTAATAATGTTGCTTTAGAAACAGCCCTTTTGCACACAATATAATAATGATGTGCCACAGCAGCATAATTGGGGAAAAAACCCTCTAAGGTTAAACCCGCAGCCTTAGTCGTCTCTTTATATCACTAGACATCAAGACAAAGGGTATATTAGATCACATAGTGTCAAAATCTTATTAATGTCATAGCTGGGTGATTAAAATGTCAATATCCTTGCTTTTCGTGGTTTTTGCAGTGCCTGGAGTCAGAATAATAAAGTGTGTGGGCAGGAAATTCTTTAATGCCATAGATCAGAGTAGGAGAGCTGAGCACCGTGGCTATCAAACTGTTTAATTAAGTAGCAGAAATCACTCTAGGAAAAGAATCCATTGAGTGTCCCAAATTAAATTCTACACTTTACCCCCTCTCAGCTCTATTTCCTCTGGAATTCCACTTCCCTCTATTTAGTCTTTTCTCCTCTCTATATTATTTTGTCCAAGCAAAAGAAAAGGCAGAAATGGGGAAGGGAAAGGCCAGGCATATCTGTCAAAAGTGTGACTACTTTGCCCTTGCTAGCAGAAGAAAGCTAGAGGTTCACCACTCCTACTCACTATAAACAATAAGTTGCACTATTGTTAGTAACCCAGCAGTACTGATGGCTAGCACTGCAGTAATTCCTGTGTTGTGGAGCTTCACATCACAAATGAGGCACACCACAGCTTTCTAAGTACCCTCTTTATTAAGAAAAACATGTTTGCCATGTACTCTTTTGAAAAATGTGTCTTTCTAGCTGCAAAGATGTTTTATAAACCTACTGAAACTACTGAAGAAAATTACCTTGGCTTTATAATGTTCCTCCTACATGTACTCTCATCAGAAGGATGAACACATGAATAAATGATGAACCACATATATCATGAAAGGAACGTTCCATCTGCACTTTCAGGAGGCAGAAGGGAAGAGAATGAAGGGAACAAGGACTATCTTTCTAACTGGCACATCCTCCTAACCACCAGTGATGCTCTCTCCATATACAGCCTCCCTCAAGAAACATCATCTCTCTCTCCATAGCCTCCTACTGTATTTTTCAAACCACAAAATGAAGATTTTAATCTGACTACAAGAGCACAAAAAGGGAGATGTAAAGAATCTCAGTAAACCGAATTATGTGCTCTCGTGCAACAAACAATGCACCACTGATAAGGAGGTTTTCACTTAGCATACCTTCGCCAAAAAGACTGCTCCAGTTATCAAGAGTTAGCTTGACAGGGAAAAAAAAGTCCTTTAACAATAATTTACATATAAAAATAACTGTATAAATTTCATTTCTTTTTGGCACATTCCTCTTCACATGGGAAAATCCCCAAAACCACAATCTGCTTTCTCCCTTATCCTTCAAATTAGACACCTATGAGGCAGGGAGGGAGGATTCTACCTTAGCTGTGCAAATGCTTCCATCATGGTGTTTGCTCTGTTCTGTCTCTGTCAGCAGCCACAGGCCAACTTCAATTCCTATTTTTAATGAAGAAACAGAGACAGTACACAGATGTTTGTAATTAAAATCTCAGTTCTAACACAGAAGGAAGGGCAGATGGAGAGACAGATTCATCAATCAACTAGCTGCAGGATTCCCACTGATTAACGTCTCCAAAAGCTACATCCAAAGGACAGAAGTGAATTTCAGGATGAAATTCCACCCCTTGAATAGCCTGTTGCAGGTACCAAAGAATTAAGTTAATAAATATACAAGCCATCTTTGCCTTCAGTGAGGAAATATACACATCAATACTTCTACGAATACATCACAGCCCAAGGCAGAATATTAAAGTTAGGCAGCTTGGAACCCCTGAGTTCCTGAACTGGGTCCAGTTTAGAGCCCTGACACAGTTTGGTGGGTTTATCCAAGCTGTTCCCCTGCTCCCCCTTTCTGACTCACTCTCTCCAGGATGTAACCATTTCAGTATCAAAGCTGCTGGAAGAGTCTGACATTACTGTCTCAGCATCTTCATGTTTTACATTCAGCCTGTGTGGACATTTTCACCTGCCTCCTCTGTTACTCATACTGACCAGACTTGTTACAGGATCCTGGGTATAGGGTATCATTGTGCTTTAGTTCTCCAAACTGTGTAAGAGGAATACTAGGCCTACAGTGTAAAATCCTTTTTCCAAGTTTGATTTAGTTTAAACAACAAATCAAACTTGAAAGCTGAGCATTACATATGCAGGAAATGTTTCATGGTCCTTTCAAGCAATCTCTTAAGAGTACTCTTAAGCGAGCTGAAATGCCTGCTGTGAAATTCCACCCTTTGCTTATTGAAAAAGTATATCTACATACAAAGCACTTTTTTAGCTACTGATATTTTTAATAAATTCTGCTTATTAAAGCAGAAAGTTCTCAAAGTAGCTGAATGAAACCCAAATCTAAAAAAGATCACATTTATAAGTGACTGAGGCAAAACTAAGAATGAAATTTCAGACCTGAAATTGTGAATTACTTGATGTCTAAATATAACTTTTTTTTGAAAAAAGTAGGTTTTGCTTCTGTATTGCATTTCAAAAATGCAACCTAAAAAAAAAGACGTGTCAATTCTATTATTTGGAACTGCTATTCACTGATGCCTTTCACAAAGAAAAAATACATAATAGTTAATCTTTATTTGGCACACTGTGTATTTAATGAATAGTGCTTGGAATTTAACACTTGGATAAACATTTAACTATCTGGCACTAACTAAATACATCACTATTAAAGGGGATTTATGTAAAATATAATCCCACTAAGTGGCGATGATTACCATTCAGCATCATTAGGGTAAACCAGTTTACTGGGAGACAGTCCAATAAAAAAGCAGTCACCTTGACTTAGTATAGTTATACTGTAACGATATACTATATACAGAACTTAGGATGAAACATTTCGGGGTTGTGTGTATACAGCGCCATGACAAGGCAACAGCTCCATGAGTTAAGATGCAAGAAACATCCTTCTTCAGCAAAAACACGGAACACAGTACTTGAGCACAAAATTTCCATTAGGATTCCCAACTTTTAGCAAGTCATTTGACTAGAAGTGTTCTCAGCTAAGCTTAATGGCATGCACTGAGCTTGACTGACTGAGCTGGCCCAATTCAGTTTGAACCCCTGGCTCTGCTACAAGAGCCTATATGCATCAGAGGCAGACTTGAAATTATTGCTTGTATGAGTAAACTGGTCTAAGATGTGGGGTTTTGGTTTGATGGCTTCCTACCAGCAAATCCTTACTGGTGATGCAGCTATACTGCCAAAACCCACAAAAATAACAGAAGCCTGTTTTGTTGATAATGTTCTTTCTGAGGGATGTGGCATAAGGTACTGTAGCAAAGCAATATTTTAGCCTGTAGAAAGTGCCACCTGTAAAAGGCAGTGGGAATTATGGAGATATGGCATCCATCACCACTTAGGTACCTGCATTTAGCTTGGATTTTTTTTCTTTCAAGAATGTTATCTTTAAATCTTTCTCCCTTCTCCCATTTTTCTCATTCCTCTAAAAAAAATCTTACACTCTGATCCTTGTTACTCAGCCCCTTAGTTTCATTTCTTTCTTTTTCATTTCTACTCCCTCTCCTCCCTTGGTTTGAACAGACATTAAATGCATTATCCCTGCACCACTGAAGTCCAAAGAAGCTGGATCAAGATTTAGTAGTAGCTAAACAGACACCATTTTGTGTCTCCAATACACAAAGAAAACAAACTGTACAAAGTACTCTGGATAGCTCAGTGCTGCTCTTAATATTTTTGTAGTTTCCAAGACAAACTAGGAACAATAAAGTAGTACAATCTTTGTCACAGGTTAAGGTCACCCTCTTCCTAAAGAGTATTTTAATCTCAACAGATAACTATAAATTTCAGCAGACAGTTAGCAATAGTACTGCTTTGTTTTTATCTTTTTGGAGGAAGATGTTCTAGCTATCTTCTGCATATTTCCTTTTTGTGGATATACACCATAAGTGTTGGCTGTCTGTTTGAATGTTAAAGCTGGGAAGCCTAGGTGTCAGGACTAACATGCAGGCATGTGTTTGCTGTGTCTGAGTATACACTCATGGGCGTCTCCTTCTCCTTCTAAGATCATAGGTGATGACACACCAGGGATCACTGGAGGGCAGACCTAAGGAGGATCAGAAAGTCCATCTGGAAGAGGGATTGCTGTTGAGAAGAAAGGGAGGTGCTGAAGCTCCAAGAGGAATACGAAAACAGGGAAATGCTACTTGTCAATGAATTTAATTCTACTAGCTATCAGTTGTTTTAATAGGCCACTAATCCAATTAGTACCACTGTCTACCCACTTGCTTGTGCTAAGCTATCTCAATGTGCCTCTGCACTGGCTGTGTTGTCACAGCCTATGTGTTAGTGAAGTATTAAAGCTGTGGGGATGCTGAAAGCTCATTTTTTATTTCTATGAAACTATTGTAGCCAGAAGTCAATCCTACATGTGAAGGTCAGAATAGAACCTAAGACAGTTATGGTTTTAAGCTGTAATGCCATGCAAACATTCACAATCACAAAAGCATTGTTCCTTGGCCACAATCTGCATGAAATGATGGTCAACTCATTTTGCTCTTATTCTGCCCAAACAGTCTCTTCAAAACAGAGAAAGGTTAATTTGGTGATGTTTAAGGATGTGTTTGCTAGACTAAGCTGTGAAATATGGAGTTTTTAATCCATGTTCCATTCCATGACAGAGACTGGAGAAAGCTTAAAATGCCTAGCCAATGAGAAAAAATGAAAGTGATTTCAGGAATGTCTGGCCTTAGAATAACTCTGCTAAGACGAAAGTTTCTACAACTTAATTTTTCCTATTTTTGGGGTGGGAGAAAGCATGTCTTTTACTTTCATGTCAATGTGTGAGAGGATTGTGGAAATAAAAGATGAAGTGACTATTGCTTAATCCTGTGTGCACTTAAGATGTAGAGTGTTTCATTGAAATCAGATGGCACTTTTGTGTTAAAAGTTAAGCAGACAGCTTCAATGAAAAAATAAGAACTATGACAAATGTCCAAAAAGGAAATAGATAAAAACAGGTAAAGCTCGATTTTTCCTTTTACAAATCAAAGGCATTAAAAGCAACAGTAATTTTAAATTTTTTGTTTCGTTAGTTGAGTCTCAAATTAAAGAATTACAAAACATTATCCCTAAATTCTTCATGATTTTTCTGCTCCAGTAGAAGAATTGTTCTATGTTGCAATCATCTTCACTGGCCATAGAAGATCAGAGAATTACAAAATTCTGTGATCTTCTATGGCCAGTGAAGATCAGAAAAAGAAACATCAAGTATAGAAAGTACATGAGTACTAACTAAATTCAACAACATATGGAAGCCACAACTATAAAGAACAGAATAAAATGAAGAAGTTCCAGCTCAAATACAACCTCAGTGTTAACATATGGTTGTGAGAACTGGAAATCCACCAAAACATTACAGAAAGGAAACTAGATGTCTTTCAAAGCAGGTGCCTACAGAGGATTTAGGGCATTGGATGCAAAATTTCATCACTGATGAAGGAGTGTAAGAAATCTGCAGTCTCTGCAGAAATCCTACATTTTCTTAAGGATTCCAGATGCTAACACATCCTCCTCTGTGATGCCATCAAATAGGAATGAACTCATTTCAGAAAAGCCTCTGCTGACTTTCAAGAGAACACCTGAACAAGAAGGTTAAGGTGGAAGGGCTGAGCCCATGATCCCAACACCACAAAGCTGGAAAAGCAGGAATTGATGGCAAAGGCTTACTAGAAGTTGCTCAGGGAATTTGCCACAATGTTGTTTCCTCTGATACAACGATGACTACACTCCATCCAAAATGGGGCTGCAGCACACAGCCAGAATACATTTTGGGACAAGACAAAATACCACTAAGAAACTGTGTTCTTTATGGGGACACAAATGTCATACTAAAGTAGCCTCTAAATAATGCTAGATTTCCAGTCTCAAACATAGATTTAAAATTTTCATGTGTTAGTAAATTTTTCATGTGATGGTTCCTTGAGCTACCAGGTATGAGCCCAGCTCAACAAGTAGGAAATAAGGCATCTTAGGCAAGGACATCTCTAAGGTAAAGCGTATTATTTTAAAGCTTTCCAACATTTCTAAATCCCCCTCAAAATTGGGGCCCTGCCTTCTCACTTAAGCTTGTCTTTATTGGTGTGATTTTGCTTAACCATTTTTACACACAACATGCAAACTCATACTCTTAGTCTCCCAAAAAGTATAAATAAAAAAATGTTTCAAATGCATGCGCCAGCCTTTGCACTTCAATTCCATGTCAGACATTTCCAGAGCCAGGTGCTGAAGGCTGGGATTAGCGGGCATTTTCAGCCTCTTACACTGAGTACATCAGAGCCAAAAATAGCATTCTCAGAAGATTTTTCAGACTTCTCATTTATCAAAACTGGGTTATTTATGTCTGCTATAACTTCTTGTATCTGAAACACAGCATGCCTGGACTAGCAATAACTTTTTTTGTCGTTACTGCAATAATTATGTCCCAGAGAATCTGTGGTTCAATATAAAACCTCTGTTTCCTCTTTGTTTGCCTTTTCTCAGGCAGTCCTTTCTTGTAGAGCCCTATTTAGGGATCTCAGGATAACTGCATTTTTTCGATAAGCACAGTATTTATGAAATGACTCTTACTAGGTATAAATTTGTATATATATTTGTTGATATAAAATGATGGCCAAAATTGTTTTCTGTTGTATTTAGACAATTAACCAATTGTTCCCAATATCCAACAGTGCATACCCATATTTTTCTTTGAGTGTGAGATAAAGCATTTACATCACTCTACACCCCATATCACTGTGAACAGTCTGCTTCCAGAACAGCAGAATTCTTTCATTACAGTAACATATCAAACCACGTCCATAGAGAAGAAAGCCAGATTCTGTGGAGCAGACAATGGAGTTACTTATTTTAATATACAGTTGTTAAAACACATGCGATATATGAATTTCACCTCTTGATTCAGTAGAAGCCAGTATTTCATTCGGTGCATGGCTGACTGGTTTTTTGCTGCTAATATTGCTCATGAAACATGTACTCCAGCCTTCTCTTAAAAATCTGAGTTTGTAGCAATCTAGAGATGGTGAGCGCTAGCAGGTGGAGAGAGATCAAGCATTCCTGTCTTCCTTTCAGAAGCAAGGTGGACAGAATTTCAGCTCATGTAAATGAGGAAGATCCACAGAGGTGAAAGGAGCTGTGCCAACTTACATTACCTGGGAATCTGGACTAATGTTACTGCAGCCTTATGGCTGCAAAGTCCCTGGAAATGCCAGTTAACTTCACTGCAAATGCTGAAGGAACTTCACACAAAATAAGATACATTCTTATTATTCTAAAGCATTTCTAATGCTTCTTACTCTTCTGTCATTTTTGCTTCTTTCGTCTTGAACTCCTCAGGTTTACCTAGTGCTGCAAGCTAGGCCATGTATGACCGCCCTCAGCCAGAAGTGCTGGTGGCAGGTAAGAACTGCAATACCTGCATAAATGGGAGTATACATATTTCCAAACAATGTCTCCTAAGGAAACCATCCGTGCAGGTTTTTCAGACCTGGGCCTCCGATGTGAAGGGCTATAAAACTACCTCCCTAGACAAACAGTAGCTAAAAGAATTTGAATTTGGCTTGCCAAATATTACCAACACCTATCAAACTCATCTAATTTGACTCACCCTTGTGTACACATTAATTTGGTTGGTGTGACAAATAGCATAATAGCTTGTAAAGTCAGACAGGAGGTACCATGTCAGGGCACTATGCCTGTCTAGGATTATCAAAACATCATCTTTGAGAAGGAACATGAAAAACAAAAGGAAAAGCAGCAGATCACATAAAAAGAAATGAAAAGTTACAATATTTATCATAATTTTGCCATCTCTTTCTACACAGTAGACAATATGAGAAGAAAGTAATGCTTTAACATAGTGAAAATTTAAAAGATTGCATGCCAAGTAAATGGAACTATAATTGTATTGTTAGAGACTAGGGAACTTAACTTTGGTTTCTGCAGCAACCACAACCCTATGCTGCAGGCATACAGATGGTAATTAAAAGCAGTGTAATGGTCACTGAAATGTTCATATGTACATCCAATATGCCAGAACTGAAGCTGTGGACATGATCCTTTCCTCTGCTGAAAATCTCAGTGTTATATTAAAACTGGGTTTAACTGCCCACCTTGGCTGGCAGTAGATGGGAGTGAGTTGCATTAGTATATTAGCAATGTACTAAATTTTATATAACATAATACTTTTATCTCCAAGTCTTAATAATGTGAATAAAATGAACTTCTGTGACTTAGAATACCACCATGAACTCCTAATGAAATCACAATCGTATAAAATTCTCTTGAAATAAACTCCATTCCTTGTATGGCTTATTTCTCTAGCAATACTCTAATATGATGATTTACTAAACTATAATCAGAATGTATACTTCATTAATATAATCATACACATGGAAATATACTGAAAGAGAGATATAACTATTTGAAAAATCTTATTTAAATTATTTCTGCATTACAATTAAGATACTTTTATATAAGAATTTTATTTCTAATTATTATACAGATGCAAAAGTAGAGAGTATCTCATATCTAGATATAATACATATGATAATAAGGACTGTAACTAAAAATCAATCAATCAAATCCATATTAAGATGTTAACTGGATGGACAAGAACTATGAGGAAGTGTTTAGAAAGCTGATTCTGTACCTATTTGTTGAACCAATCTATTACAAGCAATTTACCCCACAATCTATGAAGTGTTTTGAATGTACTGCTGTTCCCACAAAATTATCCCCAACCAGAAGTTTGTCTTCTATGAGGACATTCCCCCCCCCCCCCCAAATCATCAGACTGTCCTGAGAACTAATGCCTGTTGTCCATAGAGACTCGACAAAGCTTAGGTATTGAAGTGTCCTGAGCCCTTGAAAGGGCATTGATACACTGGTTCCTAAATTACCAGCAAGTTGTTGGGAGAAACTATCCTATCTAACCCATCTAGTTTTCAGAGTGAGTTATTTTAGTTGCCCTCAATCTTGGGCAACTGAAAATACGTGGAGATGTGTATCATCTGGCAGCTCAGCAGGGTTATATTCATGTTACTCACTTACATGCAAAGAGCCTGGTAAATGATGGAGGGATTAAATTTTCTAAAACTATCCAAAAGAGAGACATAAAAATCCTAATACTCTGTTTACCTGATCTGGGAGCTACAAGACTAGAAGAGAAAAGATTCTGGAAGGAAGAACAGCCCTAGACTGACAGGGAAGAAAGTCATCTGGTTGCAAAGAAGCAACAGTAAATTTTCCATACATTAGTCAAAATTATTTAGCATCTGTCAGACCTTTTCTGTGACACATCTATGTGACCTTCATAGGCAAAATGGTAAACTCTGCTATTTACACAAGTATGTTGTCACTTTTCATACCATCTTCTTTTTAGTACTTACTATTTAAGTATTAGACTTAAAAGTACTGGAAATACCAAATTCAACTGGAGGTTGGATTCAAAGACTGGATATACCTTTATATAAATGTGTAAGAAAAATGATTCAGCATCTTCAAAAAATGGGTTGTTCTAAACCCCAAGTATTTTATTACTTCCTGGCTGATATCTCCTTCCAAAATAATCAGAATTAAAAACTGACTATTATTAAATGCAGAGGTTGTTATAATCCATTTTTGACTTGATATGGATGGTGCTTATATTCATTCGTGGAAAACCTCACGAAGTGTTTAACACCAACTAAGTTAAAATGCTGTGATTTGTAGAATACCATCATGGGAAAGACCCCAAGACTTATTAATAGTATGTACTGATATTGATATTTCCAAAGGACTAACTTTTTTTTAAATAAAGAATTTTTAGTCATGGCTTGTATCTATCCTGGGAAGTTTTTCAGCCTGAAATTGTACATGTATTTTTCTTCTGCCACAATCTGAAGCACTAAGAAAGTTTTAACTCAGGAAAGACTTATAAACTGTCATCTTCATATACCTTACCTTTATGTCTACTGGAAGTGGGGACATGCATTCTATAGTTTTAGGTGAAAAAGACATCTTATTCCATTCTGATGCTATTTTTGTTATCATATTACATATCAAATTTGGACCATCTTTGGATATCCAGCCTAGTTCTGCTCACTGAAACTCCTGGAAACAAGAAATCTCTGATCAGAAGTATGAGGAAAAATATATTATAAACAGGAAATTATGCTCTTCCAACCAGAATTAGCGAGCAGCTCCCTCATCTTACCAGGTTTATTTCTCCATCTCTGTACTTTTTTTCTTGAGCAATCAGTTAGGAAAGTAATTGTGCTACATCATTGTATTGGAAAAAGGACTGGACTACAGCTGTTCCAAATATTCAGGTATTTGCCTGTCACTTTCTTTGTTGCTACCCAAATGTTACAGATATATGGGTTAAAAAAAACCCCCTCAGAACAGCCAATCCAGCAGCCTATTGCTTGAGTCAGTTTTTCTGCCATGTTTTAATACCTCCACTTTAATTCAGTGGTCTCATATGATTTAAAATTTGAAAGGTCCATACAACTTACTGTTTTGTGCCAGAGCTTGAAGCAGACAGTCCAAGCATCCCTCCAAGCTATCTGCTGTGCTGTCAGTGGTTGTTATCTTCAGCTTTTTCAGAGCATCACTTAAATTATCTGCTTGGTAAACAAAAAGAAAAGAGAAATCAGTGTCCTCATCAATTTGGTAACAGCAGTATAGCCTTGAAGGTAAATAAATATTGAGTATAAAATAAACAATTCCTGTATCAATGAAGAAGGTGTGTATAGTCTCTGTTCTTAGGATACAGAAGCCAGGAGTGAAAAGTTATAGGTGAAATTAAACTTGTCAAATTTATATATACATTTATCATTCTGCATCTGAGAAAAGGATGTCAGCAGGCACTTTATAAAATGCCACCAAACAGCAATTTAGCCATCAGTATTTTCTCAGCCTAGCTGATGCAGAAAGCCAGCAGCCATTCCTTTGCTTCTATCCTTGCATGCAGGAATAGAATAGAACAAAAATAAGCATATCTTGATTTTTTTCATCAATAAAGAGAAAGTAATTCAAAATGCCTGTTTCTTCATGCTGTGTAGGCTTCTGTCTTGGCTATACATCCACAGATGCCTAGTGTTAAGCCTTACAGGTTTTTTACACCATTTTCCACCACAATGTTACAAGCATCATTGTTTATATGTGTTTTACTGTGCTAACTCTTTAAATTTAACTGATCCCTAGAAACAGATGGAATCTTCTTGAAATAAGAAAGTCCTGTTGTGGACTTCAGGTAATAAACTCTTGCCTCTTTAAAAAAAACACCACCACCAAAACACGAATAGCATAGTAACATTCTCAAAAGATGCACATTTTTCCCATAAAGGTTGGGGTAGTAGAACTGTCACCATTTTGAATATTCTGTCTATTCACAAGCAAGGTTGAAGTGCTGGCAGCTGCAGCCCGAGCCTCTTTGGTAAGCCTGCTGATGACTAACCTCACTCTGAATGGACTATTCTTTTAAAAATGGGTGCTGATTCAGTTTCCATGCCAACTCTGTCAGTAAGCAGACAGTGTTACTCAAAACAAATAATGTTAAATAGTGTCTTGTTCCCCAGTGGCTAATCCAAGAGCCTTGACCCAAACCCAACAGAACCATAGGTGCAGTTTCTTTGCAATGCATCACTGGTATCTTCTGAGCCTGAATGGGAGCCAGTGCTGCCTTGGAGCTTCACACCAACGTAGGAAGCCCCCTTCATAGGTTGGCACCTACTGTGCTTTGCCTCCTCTTCACTTGCCTACGTATGGGATGGTGCAAAGGAAAGGAATGGAAACACAGCAGGCACCCTGTGAAGAGGGTGGAATCTCACTCCTGGAGCTGCTTTGCTCCTCAGCCAAAGCCGTGGCTTTTGTTCCACCTCCATTCTTAATTAGCACATGCTTTTGTATTTCAATATCCCATACAGATAAAGGGAAGGTACTTAAATATTGAAGTGCTCAGTACTTTTATATGAAATTGTTTATATGTCTCTATGATCAGGCAGTTAGATTGCCTATTCAGTAATGAACATGTTCTTAGCAATGCCATAGCCAGGACTCCCATTACTCCTAAACGCAGAGAGCCAGCAGTGTGCTCTGCAAAAGCCTTTGGGGCAACCGCATTTCGTTGTGCTCCTTGAGATCTTAAACCTGCCTCCCTACCACCTCTCCTTGCTGTGCTGAACTCCCACCACCTGGAACAAGCTAGCAGGGAAAAACCCCTAAATTTCATTTTCCTTTGTACTCACATTACTCTCTAGCTGGCTTACTGCAGCACATTTCTTGAATGACATTTAACTAACAGTAAAGTTGAACACGCACTGCAAAGTCTCACTGGTTAAAGATGTTACTCAGGAAACAATAGTGGAATTTGTCAAGAGACCCAGGTATACAGTACTCAACAACCAGCTCCAGTACTACAACTTAACATTGTGTTCCCCACCTCCTCTTATACTTTCTTCACCTGCCTCCATCTCATATACTTCTCTTCAGTTTTCTGCTAATACAGTACTAATTCTCTTCTCCCCTTAAAGGCATCTCACCTCCCTGTGTATTCACACAGTTAACTTTGAATCTGCAGCAACATTTACAGTAAGAGGACTAAACCTCCTATATATATAAAAACCTGAGGGTCCTACAATCAGGGGAAGAAGAAAATGCATAGTTAAGAAATCCACCTTCACACCAGATTTTGCAGACTGTGCAGAGAGGCTATTGTAATCAGAGCATACACAGACTTTATTTTTCTCTTACAGCCTCGTCTACCTCACTTGCTCAATAAATCACAAGATCCCCCTTACTGTTTCATTTTTCTTTGCAGACATGAGTGCTTTATCTCAAATACTTGTAATTTCTTCCACTCCATGCCACATTGGAACCTGCAATAGAGTTAGGAGAGTCTCCCTGGTCTTTTTTGCTACCTCCTCTTTCTGGTCAGTGCCATGTTAAGTTTCTCTGGGTGAAGTTCACTATCTAAATACTATACAATTACATATTATATGCAGAATGATGCATTTGGGGCAAAATTGTCAAATGTGACTATCCAAATATTTCATTCCCTAGGACAAAAACCTCAATTTTTCATGATACCAAGCATATGCATATCCCACTGACATATACAAACATTTAACTGCAAATTAAGGCACACTTCAAGTATCAGTAGACACTTGTGGCAATGGTATGTCATATTACTTTTAAAATATCTTACAAACCATGTTGCACTATGTGCCAAATTGCCATCTCACCAGGTATACTTGGATGCTATAAGTACTTTAAAAATAATAATAGAAACGAATTTGTAAGTCATATGCACAAAGTGTGTTTCTAAAATAAATTACAATAATCCTTAGTTTTTTAATAAGCCTATGACTCTAAACTTCTTGCTGCTTGAGACTTACTCACTCTGTGCTAAAGAAGAAAACCTAAGTAGGAATACTGTAGAAACAACATACCTTTTGATACAATGTCAGAAAGCCAAGAGCACAAAGGGGAAAAAAACCCCAGCCTTCAAGAATTTATTTGCTCACTTTGATTCTTTCTGTCATAGCCAATTTTCTTTTTAAAGAGTCAATACCTTGAAAGATACAGTTACTTTTGAAGCCTGAGAGTCTTGGACATACGTAAATACAACTTAAAAGATTCAGACGTTTTGTTATTTAATTTTTATTTCTGTTGTTCTGAAAAGAACAAACCCTTACAGTCCGATATGACACTGACAGGGGTATTCAGAGAGAAAGGGCTGTTGTGTTCCAGAGAGCTCTCACCACATAATCACACAAGGCTTCCTGACTTCTGCAGTTTCACAATTGCTCTAAACCTGTCACTTAGGCGAGAAGCTGCAGATGCTTTTCTTCCAGGTACAAACCCCCTGTTGTTTTCTTGTGATCATCTCCTGCTTACTTTAGTCTCTCTTCCTCTCTGTTTCCAGTAGGCTTGTTACTGCACAGCCTGATCAGATTCTCAGTGATAAAATGCCATGGAGAAAAAACGATACAAAGAATCTGTTTTGCTGAGTATCAGAGAAACGCGAATAAGTAGCTTTTGCCAATATGCAGGATCATGTGAAAGCTCATATTAGGAAAATCTAAGGGGGCAAGAATAGGATGACAAAGGTAAAAATAGGTTAGTAATGTTCCCTGTGGCACAGCTGCTCAGTAATATGGTATCAGATTGTGAATTTGTGAGGCATCAAGTCTGAAGTTTAACAGAAGTATCAACTATTTTGTTGATGACCCCAAGCACAGGGAGCCTCTCATACTTACATCTAGCTTATCTCATTGCTATGAGAAGAAATAGTTATCTTATCTGGACAAAAAGCTCTGAATCCCGCAGACCTTAATCCTACATATCCTAATGATACAAACTGATAAGTGAGGAAATGGAGTGTGTCAAGAGCTGTCAGACCTGTCTGGTCCATTCCACCTGCTGTTGCATTTTTTCCCCCAATAACCACTGCACAAACATCCATAAAAAATGAGGTGGTTTAAATACTATGGTTGCCCACATTACTTTCAGCGCCACAGTATTACTACTATTAGTACTGTCTCTTCCAAACTATTGCTATCTCTTGTGTAGGCATTTTTACAGAAAAAATGAGTCACAAACTAACATAAGTGAATGTTTTAATATTCCATTTCATTTCACAACAGTCTTTTATTCTGAGAGCTTTTCTGTGACTCATTCCTATTTTCAATTACTAACTTGTTTTATACAGAAGAACTATTCTTTCATCTTGTAAAAACTTCGTAGTCAGTCAACCTTGTTTAGGGTCAGGACCATAGGAGTGCTGGTTGGACCACAACAGTTTGGCAAGGTACCCAACAGTCTACCTAGGGATGCACCTTCTGTGAGCAAGAACCAACTCACTAATTTTGCTGTGAGTTCACAGCATCTTCACCCAGATCACAGAAAAAGCTCTCTTCCAAGACTGATGTTAAAAAAACTACTTAGAATGTCTTAGTTGAGTGTTTAGATGGACAGCTTTTGCCTGGACTGTTTTTCACCAATTTGTATAACTTTTCCAGTATAGATGTTTTGTCTGAAAACTGAAGAATTTGAACATATCATTAGCAGTGCCTGTATCTTTTGATTGACACTTAGTATATTGTTGTTATTATTAAAGAGACTATTACATTATACAAGCAACTGATAAGGAATTCAAAACTAAGAGATTGAAATGGGACATACTGAAACGGGCTGATTAGGTAAGAAATGATGTTCAAGCAGTTCTCTTATAGGAATGGTGGCTGTATTAACGTCAGAGCCTTTTGAGTCGGTTTCAATGCCTTTCAGGAAACAATGACATCAAACTGAGCAGAAGAAATGTGCCATTTTATGGGCCTCCTTGTGTTATAATAGCATAAATCTCTTAAAAATTTAAGTGCATACATCCATAGGGACTTGGCTTCAGAAACTTCTTTTTCTTGTACGGACTTTAATGTACTAGAATTTCAGTACAAACTAACCTATATGGGCAATTAAACATAGACTCACCACAGTTGTTTTTGACAAAAAGTGTATTCTGACATTATATTATTTGAGAACCCAGGAACTGACACAAAGATCAGACACATAATCCATTTAGGCGAGCATCCAGCTTCCAAGCCATCATTACCCCAAGCTCTTCCCTTCCAATACCATCAGTGTTTCTACTCTAATGCAGACCCTACACCACTGGCAGACTCCCCCCCACTAAAACATATTCCGTGGTGCTTGAGGTACCCTGTGGTGGACAACACCTCCCTGACAAGTGCCCCAATCCTGATAACCTCCCATAGGGTGGTGGGGGCGGGTTGTTGATCCTGAAGAATAGGCATATTTGGACCAGATTACTTTTTGCAGCAGAAAGCCCAGCAACTGGAGAGATCTGTAACATGCCTTTGGTCTTCAAAGACCCCAGGTGCCACTTCTTCTCCAAAGAAAACAGAAGACTGGCCAAAAATTATGAGAGCCCCTTAGTTCCCAGGACATTGAATTCAGCTGATAGAAATGTATGGGATGAGTCCTTTTTGAATCTATATAAGGAAAAACTAAGACACTTTGCCCTGGATAATTTATCAGAAGACACCTAGTCCCACATAATCGTTCATCAACCTAGACATGCAAAATACCCCCATTGCAGAATTTGTTGAGGACAAAAGAATTTTGTTCCCATGTTTAGTCCGCTGCCAAAAAATACTCCATCCTCTCCTGTCTTTGAAGCAGCTGCCCTCAAGTGCTCCCAAGTGTATGGTATTTTCTGTCAAACCACAAAAATCCATAATTAGAAACAACTCTTTCTTCTTAGTCCATCCAGGAAATTTCTAAACTTGGCATCTAATCAGGAGGTACCTATACACTGTCAGAGGGCAGTGGCAGAGGTAAAGACTTAGTTTTTCATAAGTAATGCCAAGAGAGCTGTTAAGGACAGACAAGACCAAATGGTTTTTGACAACGCAAAGGTCAACAGCTTTTTTAGGGAAACCAACAGGAAGTAGAAAACTATTCTGCCACTGTTAAATGCTTAACTATGTACCCACAACCCACACTTTTAATACTGCATACATCTCCTGGCAGCTCAAAGGTAAGAAACAACTGCTTCTCAAGAAGTTAAACAAACAAGGACTCTTAATTCTGGAAAAAAAAAAGATGACGGGGAAAAATTATGTAGATATGTGAAATCAGAAATATGACTAAGGTAATGAAAAGAGATCTAACAATTACTGTTTCTTCTAACACAACTAAAATACCAGAACTAAATTATCAAGCAACAAACTCAAAAAAGACAAAGTATATTTTCATGCTACACATAATGAAAGGATGGAGCTCTTAAGAGGCTGGAATTATAAAAAGATTAATTTAATTTATTCAATTAGAAAAAAAAAAAAAAGAGAAAACTAAAGTCCATACATGACTACTAATACTATCATATGCATAATAATTCTGGATTAGGAAGTTCCTAAATGCCAGATTACAGGAAATTGGGTAATACCTCCCTGTACTTGTGCTACTCCAGTCCCTGCTCTGCTCTGCCCACTGTTTTCCCAGACATGAGCTACTGGTCCTTCACTGTCAGAAGCAGAACAACTGGGTGCACTCACTTTTGGCGACAGGTGGGCCACGTGGCATTTGCATTGTCACATTGCACCTCAGTGCTCTGGTTCACTGAGAGAAGAAGCTGACCAAACGCATCTACCCAGATATGTTTGGACTTTACTGGGCCATCTGCTTGGATCCAGCAAGCTGGTAAAGATTTTGGGTTCTGTGGTTTCTCCACAGGCAGTAAGATAATTCCCATGTTATCAGTTGTACCTTTGCGCTGAACAGGTTCTGGGGCTGATCCTGCTGAGGCTGATCCTGGCCCTAAACCAGATTAAAACATAAATCCATGAATCCAAACATCTTAATTAGGGAGGAACCTTTTTTTTAAAAAAAACAGAAATCCTGTTGGTTTATTTGTTTCTGGCCTACTCATTGAAGTGGGTTAATGTTTTTTTCCAACATATTTTTCAGTTCAAGGCATATACTGATAGACCATTAACTGCAGGGCTTCAGCAGCGACCTGTATTTAACTTAGGTACATTTGCTCTGCTTTTCTAGCATAGTAACTAATTTTAATGAGTGCCTATTTTTGTCAACAGATCAGCTGCTTCATTCTTAAACACTTTCTGAATCTTAGATATGTACCATCTGGTCTTAGAGACTCGCTACTCTTTCATTTATCCACTTGCTTCTGCATCTGTTTTTCTGACACGGGGTTTCATTTTTATTACCTGAAAATACTGACAGGCAATGACTCATTGCCACCTGAGCACTAAGATGCCTAATTATTTTTTGTAATTATCAGCTCAGCCTATACACACTAACAAGTACTTAGTTTGTATTTAAAATCAGGATAGAAACCTGAAAAAAGTGGCATCAGCCAGCATTCAATTCACTTGGAATATCTTAGCAATGCAAAATCTCATTTTGCTGTAGAATTTGGGTTATTTTTTTTTTAAAAATAGTGGTGTGGTCTTTTTACTACTTCTGAACTCCCTCAACAGCATGCTCATGAGTAAAATTAAAATGATCAACCCCAATGATAACCAGTAACAGGGATTAGCTAGAATTACTTTTTTGTTTGTTTGTTTTCTGGGGTTTTTTGCATTGGAGGAAATTTTATATCTTTGAAAATAATTTCATGTATTATTTTTACTGCAGTCACAGAAAAACAACAGATACTAATACAAACATATTTACATTATGGCAGGTATATTGACCTGTAGCTGCTCTAATTGGTTTCTGCACATTAATCATCCTTTCCCTACCACTTAAACCATGAGTTGCAAAGGCTAGACTGTAAGAATGACATTTCAGAAGATTTTGCAGAATCTTGGAAGATTTTTGTCTCTTTCCCAGGAAAATGTGGTACAGATTTAGGCATCTTTATATTTCATAATTAAACACTGAAGTCTGGAATTATCTTAGGGTCCCAAGATAATGACCAAAATTCAGTGAAATCAACATAACAACTTTTACTGGTTTACAAAATGCCCTAAAAGATCTTGCTTAAAATCAGTCTTAAAGGAAAATTTAAATAGGATTTTTTTCATTTAATAAAAAAGTGTTAGATAAAGGGAATCTGTACTGGATAAATTTCATTTTAAAACCAGCTAATGATACAAAAAATAATTATTTCAAATAAGAAAATACTCAGTTCTCAGTTTATGAAAAGATATTTTCTGGAAGTCTATTACTAAGAGTAGTAGTAAAAATCATACACAGGATGGCTACCAATTTGTAAAGAATTACATTTAATTGTCAGATAACTGCACATTGTATTTTCATCTAGTCTGTTTTTTCCAAGTGCCTGATCTTCACTGAGTCACATTATGAAAACCCAGGAGACACGCAGGGCATAAAAGAAAACACTAATTGGGACTTTTAATAGACACAAGACTAAGTTCTCACTGGGGCCTTAGTGAGCAAGAAACACACAACATCATCTGCAATCAACGTTGAATCCACTTCAGTGGCTTTATCCAACGCTCTGTTATGAAACTGATAATAAAGAAGGTAGGTGCCTGTTTTATCCTAAGTGATGTGTTCTATCTTGATTAGCCAAATCTGAAGTGGTTTGGGGGCTGAACGGAAGAAAAATGTCTTATTGTCTCCACCTTAAGTAATAAATGATTTTCTTCTGTATCCTCTGGTTTAATTCTCACGTGTTCACATGATTCTTTTAATAAATACATTAATTTCATCAATTAATGCATATCACTGTTATCTTCTTCAGAGTCACCCTACTGCCTAGATCTTACCCTTTCCCTTTACTTTATAGACAGTTTTATAAAGACAATCTTTATGTGAACACACCATCATCAGAATGGTACAGATTTATGTCAAAACCAGAAGAAAATCATAAAACTTATATCACAACCTAAGCCTTCAAATAGCAAATTCTGTTAGGGCTCATTTTTTTAATACCCTGAGAATATAGCTAATGTAGGCAACAAACATCTGTGCATCATGGTGTATGTAGATTTTCCTCACTCTGTAACTGGCTAACAAGAACACAATGTTATTTAATGGACAAACCATTCTCACACTGATGGATTGTGTCAAAACCTATGCTACTAGCCAGTCTGTGGAGAAGCACTAAGGTCAGGGGCTCTGCTGCCTCTAGAAAAAACTAAATCAACCCAAATATACTTGACAATGCAAAATATTTACCATACAACACAGAGCATGTCAAGATGTACACGTGAAGAATACTGCTTTATCCAAGGGACACCTATCTCAGGACAAATGTTCTGTCAAAGAAGAGCTACTTAATATCTTCTCATATCCTCCTTCTTGACAAGAGGTTCTAGTTTTATTTACCAGATATTACTAAAATATCCTATTCTGAAGGATCACTTCCTTTCTCACCGGTAAAGTTAGTATCATTACATTATGTCATTGTGTTTCAAAGATACAGATATCTTTGCTTTCACAGAGTATTTATAAGGTAAGAGGGAATCAATATCCTCTGTGAGTGAATGGAAGAACTGAAACTTGAAAAATACAAGGTCAAAAGTAGATGTGCGGAAATTTGGGGGTTTCAACATGAGATAGCTCCTGATTTGCAGGTTCGGGAATTACTACACATTGTAGATTCTTTAGCAGTCTTCAGATGCAAGCACAGATTACCCTCAGCACTAAGGATAGCAGATTACCAGGGATATATTTTTTAAAATTGCCTACCATATTTTCCTACAGGAATTTCTACAGTAATTATGCACCATGGGGCAGAAGGGGATCCGGTTCTTTGTAGGAACATTCAGCTATCAACTGTTAGACCAATGTTTTTCTATACATGCCTACCCCTCTTTAATATATGACATGGCTTCAGAGTACTGCAACATAAAAAGCAACAGAAGGTCTCCATCACCAGATTATTCTGGATTACTGCCCACCCTATGCAGAGAATGAAAAAAATTTAGGAGGGAAAAAACAACAGGATCAAAATAGCCTCTTACATGATTACTGATACTTCAAACAATAGTGCAAACCTGTTTCTTGTTCATGCTAAAATAAAAACCCACCAAGTAAATTAAAATGGACAATCTGAAGTAGACACTTGGCATGGCATATAGCTGCTCCTGAAGAGTAAATGACTGAAACAGGATCTTGTAAGTAAAGGGGTAACCTTAATAATAATCACATCTATCATGCCCTACAATGCTCTATTACAAATAAATAGGCAACCATAAAGAGCGGTATAGAAAAGACAAGCTGCATGGGTGCATGAATCTATGCACACACCACACACACAACTAGCAAGGCTTGCATGTCTCTACTGGGTCTTTTTTTTCATTCGTCTTAGGTGTTTTATTATGTTCTTTTGTCTTTGTCTTCTGCTTCTCCAGATGATTTCTGCCTAAAGCACTTTTAATCTAGCAAGCAAGAGTCACTTTGTCAAGTCAAGATAGCAAGAACAGAAAACAGGTGATAAAAAACAAACAGAAGAAAATTAAACTACAGAAACAGTACAGTCTAGAAACACACATTTAAAACTTATATCTCTTTCAGCTTTACCTTTTCTTTGGGATAATTTTTGCCTGTGCTGACTGTAACCTACTCTAACAGTTTCCTGACTGTATCTACTCTAAAAGTCTTAATCCTAACGGGATTCAACTTAGCTGACTACAAATGCCAATACAGACGCTACACAAACCAATAAGAGGAAGACACTTTCCTACAGTTTTTTGATTTTTTTTTTGTTAAATTATCTTCCTTAGTATATTAGAACAAATGCTCATTTTTATAGATACATGTTATATTCGAACAAACACTGGTACTTTTCTTGCATTATGTAATGGGGCTGCCAATTTTCTATACTGTTTCCAAGTTCTGTACAAAATATGGCTTCTTAAGAAACAAAATAGCATATATGTAATGCTAGATGTTAGCCTGATTACACATTTGTAGGATGCTATAATGTGGGACAACAATTTAGACTTGTAGTATATGTTCCTAATCAATTTTAAAAGGTTATTCTACTTAGAGCTTTTTCAATAGACAAGTTAAAATTACTTTTTCCTCTTAAAAGGCCTATAAGTTAATAAATAAATAAAGTAAATCAGGCAACACAAAGCTGAGGATACAAAGTTCCAGGACTGCCGGTACTGAAGAATCAGCTGAGACTTCAACAAGCTCTGGTTCTGGCCTCTGGCCTACACTATGCCAGTAAGTACATATAAATTGTACAATACATGTACACAGTACAACATCTGTCATTACTATACTTATGCTACCAGCTTGAGTTACTGAACAAATATGGGATCTGATGCTGTATAAAGCCCTCAGGCACATCTTTCACCAGCAACAGTGAGAATTTTGCCTGAATAAGACACACAGGCTCAAAATTGGTACTGTTAGCTCTAACTGTATGTCACATCAGTGTTCTTCTGTCATATGGTATGAAATACTGATCTGTAACGCAGCACTTTTCAAGCTATCATAAGTTCCCTGAAAACCCTAAATATAGAAAGGCAGCACTTGAAAGGAGCAGGGCTAACCACGAGTCCACAGTGTGCTCCAGACTTTGTTTCTTTGCTTCTTAAACTATCTGGTTTGAAGGTATAGAACCATGGGATCATTAAGGCTGGAAGAGACCTCCAAGATCATTGAGTCTAATTTTTGACCAAACACCACCATGCTCACTAAACAATATCACAAAGTGCCACGTCCACTCATTTTTTGAACACTTCCACGGTGACTTTACCCCTTCTCTGGGGAGCCTGTTCCTGCTTTTAGGGAAGACATTTTACCCAATATCCAACTCGAACCTCCTCAAGCACAACTTAAGGCCATTTCCCCTTGTCTTATCACTAGTAATCTGGGAGAAGAGGCCAACCCACACCTCACTACAGCCTCCTTGTAGGCAGTTGTAGAGAGTGATAAGGTCTCCTCTGAGCATTCTTTCTCCCTCAGCTGCTACGTCTAGGACTAATCGTCATCCTGCAATTTACTGAAGACAATGGAGATTTCCACTTTTAAGGTATTTCTTACTGACAATAAGTAAACCCATGATGATGCTAGAAAGGGAGAAAACACAAATTTGCATGGTCTTATATGTTTACCAGAATTCTTAAATGGCAATCTGACATCACAACTATCAGTGGTTACTGATGTCAGAAATCAAGTTTATTTTAATACTTACGTACTTTTTGTTCTTTCTTATAAAATGCTTCTTTAAGTCTGTTTCTTTAAAAGTCTGTTCTTAAATTCTGCTTTTAATAGGGCCACAAACTGTGTATATACAACTGACTTTTTAAAATTCACTAAAAGGCTGTGATACTTAAATCACAATGCATCTCATAACTCCTTTCTTCCCCACCTTACAGAAATGACAACCTCTGAAGCAGCCATCATCTTTGCATTAAGGGAAGGTATATGTGTAATTTTGCGTAGTAGGATAATACATCAAGCCTTCTGACACATCCTCTACAAGCATTTCAAATATAGTAAGTTAAGAAACAAAATCTGAGCCCTTGTCCTCTTGGGTGTTAATAAAATTCCATCTGGTCACTTAGAAGCTGTGCCAACATTACCACACAGAGAGACTTTAAGCTGTTTTAATGTTCAAGAGTCATTTAACAGCTTTTTTATTTACCTTTTTTTTGTCAAATATGCACCTAATAGTGCACAGATGGCTAGGTTCTAACAACTTTACTTGTATATAAACATGAAACTAACCTTGAAAGTAAACTGCTGAGGTTTTGCTTTGGGTTGTCACTTGGGTTATATGCTTTTTCCTAACATTTAGGATTGTTCAGTCTACTGCTGCTCCAAATTCCTTACTAGGCAAATACAAAGCGAAAGTGAAAACTCGGTGCACAGTTTTTTTAAAACTGCAAACATAGTAAGAATCTGCTCAGTCTGCTCTGAGCCAACAGGATGTGAGCAGGTACAGGGAGCTGAAGTCTCAGTAGACAGCAAGTTAAAGGAATGCTCACTGATACAAATCTTCACAGGGAAACAAATCCCAAGAACTGCTCTGGGCAATGAGAGAGATTTCAGCAGCAGATGGATACTACGCTCAGTGTATATAAAGTACATATCTTTCAGTGCCAAAATCAGCTCTAGACTTATTCTCTAGTCACTGTGACAAAATTTGTGTGTTTAATATGGAAAAATAAATTTCACACTGTAATGTATATTCAAACTTGTATTGGAAAAACAAAATTGGTTTGCCAAAAGAACCACACCCTGCGTTTGAAAAAAACCACATTCTGAGCGACCTGATTGAGCTTCAGTTACCCAACCTGGCACAGGAGGCTGCATTAGGTGATGTCCCCAGAGACTCCATTTTTCGTGTGAAGCTATTAGTCCACATCATAAACACAGAGCACTGAATTTGCTGTTGCCTTCAATAATCAATCAAAATAGCCAAATTATCAGGGAAGATTCAAAATGTTGTAAGACTGGCAGAGGTAATTTAGGTCATCCACTTCTGCACTATACTGAGCCAAAAGAGACAGAAAAACAACACTGAATTGTCCACGAGAGTCTCAGCTAGAGGATCAATTGTCTAGGATACAAGAAACACACAGTGAGACAAAAATGCCATTTCAGTTACAAGAAGTGGTTTAGTAACACTCCCTCCTCATTCCCATCCCTCAACACCATTTAATGGAATCAAGTATAAAATCTGTTAATTAATAGATTTAATTTATATCTTAAATCTCTGTAAGATAAGCACTCAGAATACAGATATGGGTCCAAATCTGTCACTATTTATCGGTGGGTAACTCATTCTTACTGGAGTATTTTGTAAGTATTCTTACATGTCTGCATAAGCATGTGAATAGAAAGATCTTGGCTTTGACATTCTTTTCCAGCTCTTGACTGTGAACTTAATTAAAACTAGCTATTCCCGTCTTCAAAGCCTTAACATATATGATTAGGATCCAAAGAGCAATCTACTACAGAAAATGGGTCTGAGCAGTGGAAAATATAGACTAATCTAGTAAAAGCTGTGAAGATTTAAGGAAAGACTATAAAAGACCTAATAACAGAACATAATGATGTTTCCACACACATTCTATAGTTACTTAGTGCTATATTTTTAAAGGTATCTTGGCACCTTAAATGAAGACATCATTGAAATAAATGATTTATGCAATCTGCTTTTGTACTCCTGTTCCAAAATTTTACAGTTTTATCAATTAATAGCTTTTCTTTGTTTTGCTACTGGTTTGTTTTTTTTGTTTGGTTTTTTTTTCATGCGATTATGAGATAAAAATTGTACCTGCCTGCAAATGCATACCATTCTAGAAGCAAGTTTGGACCTTGAGCATCTTTCTGAATTGCAAGCCCTTTTAAAAGCTCTTAAAATATGGAGACTTGAATTTCCCAGTTCTTTTCCAAGCAAAGAAATTGCTTCACTTGTTGGATCTTCAAGCAGCTCATGTTAAATTCAAGGCTCATCAGAGCACTCTAGCAACCTGTTTGCTCCTGGTCCAGCCATCAACGTCAGTTTCTCTGTGGCAATTGCTACCACAGTGTGCTGTGCTGACATAGTTCCCTCAGCATGTTAGTTCTGTGAGAAACCTCGCTGACACCTGACACAGAACAAATATCAAATATTGAAAGGCTGAGGGCTCACACAACACACTTCCAACCAAATCTCAGCAAGGGAAAGTAAATATTTACCCTGATATAAAGGTCATTTTGTATTTTATTCTTTTGCATTTAATATCGAGACATAAATATAACAAATAAAAAAGGTAATAATTAAATTAGCTTTGCAGTTCCTGATTAAAGAGACATAAAGCATTCTGTTATGCAACAACACTCATGCAAGTTCCATTTTCCTTCTTGACAAGATACATATCCTAAACCAGCTGATCTACTACACTCATCCCTGCAGTTATCTTTTTATGGAAACATACAGTTTTCCCCCAGTTCTCTATCCCAGCAGAAGGCTGAGAGTTGCAGCCTCTGCATCTTGTCAGACTGGGGGACTTCACAATGATGTTCCAAAGCACACATATTCCTTAGATATAAAGTCTTAATGGTGCTTTATTCTGTTCTCCAGAAGACTTTAAAATTTGCTTCTATTTATTTTTCCCCCAAACTACATAAAAAGGTCTCTATGTTAAGTTCCAAGCTACAGGATAATTACAAACCATGCATGAAAGCTTTCAGCCCTGAAAATATACTGTTTGAATTTGATGAGTGTGTGCAAACAAGTTCATAATGGAAATGACCTGCCATTTGTTATTGTTCCGTTTTCAGTAAAAGTTTCTTAGAAATAGGTTGATTGCAATCCTAATAAGTGACTCTAAACCCCCTTATTTACAAATCACTTGCAATTAAAAATTCCTATGGTTTTAAGTACTTGTTTGCATGTATACTCCCACTAACATTACTTTCATCAAAACATTTTTGTCCCAAGGAGGGAAGAGAGGGAAAGACTATCACATAAAAATGCACCTTTCCAGCAGAAGACACAACCGTTAAAATCTGTAATTAAAAAATTTCCTTTAACCACAGAAGGACTAATAGAAGTGTGAGAGTCTCCTCATGCTATGGAGAAAAAGGCTTTTAACATTCTCTAATGCCAATGACAGATACAAATGACATTAAGCCAGTTCTGGAAAGCACTGCTTCTAGGCTGGTGAGATTTCGTGATGCCACTGGATTGAGCGGTTGAGCAAAAATTCCTAAAATGGCCCCAAATCAATATGCACTTTGTAGGCAGACTGTAGTGCCCACATATCACAAATTGAAGACTAGGTAGTCAGCATTGTTTATACGTTTTTAAAGCCAAAATGTACTCTAGACTCAGTTTGTTTTTACAGGTATCATATAAGGCTTTAAACCTGGTGTTACTAAGATTAGTAGACATCTGTGGTTAATCCCTCTAGTGATAAATATTTACCTATTAACGCAGTTATTTGTTCTCACTTAGGAATGCATGGGATGTAGAACACAATAAAAACACTGCAGTGATAGGATCAGCTCAGATCCTCTCCAAAGGAAAAGGATTCAACTGAGTTTTCATGTAAGTCTGACATAAAACTGCAGAATTGGATGGCAAAATTAAAACGCTCAACATAACCCTATTTTAAAGAAAGATTTCCACAAAATCTATTAGTATTCTGCATGATTGCTGCAGTTACAAGTGATCATTAACCTGTGCACAGCATTTAAAAACTTTATTTAGTAAAAATTATACAACAATGACAATGCAGTAAACACGATACTGATGTTTTGAGGCAGCACATTACTGTGCATATGCACAGCTGGGTAAATATCAATCTGAATGTTACAGTCCTCAAGTATTACATCAAATTGCTACAATGAACATTTGAATAAGTCAGACAGGGCAATATGTATCCACTGAAAATATGTTTCTGGAGACAGAAAGCCTGACAGTACAAATCGGGGTAAAAAAACAAATATCCAAAAGAAAACGCCACTTTATATATCCTAAATCTCAGAACTCTTAATTAAACTATTAATCCCCCATTCAATCAGCTGTATTTGGATAACATCCCGAAAGCAAGAGAAATGCTCCCAAGAGACACATATTTACAGGAAGCTCAATAAAAAAGGCAACCAGGACTTTTTTCTTTTCAAAAAGAAATCTATCTTTTAAAGACAAAAGGTTTCTGTGAAATGCCACTTGCTACATTGAATTGAAAGTCATTTGCTTCCCCCACAAGCAGGATCTGAGTGTGTTGCAAAGTGGAGGAGTGATTTGCTTTCACTGCTTAATAACCACCTCTCAGACTAAGTAAAGAGTCATATTGACAGAAACTGAAAGGGGTCAGGCACTGCATACAATCTGCAGATCTCAAGCATGAAGGGCAGAGCTAAGGGCAGATGGGGAGGACAAACAAGTCCTCGCATTTCACAAGGGAAGCAAGGATGGATGACAGTTAGATACAGTTGCACGTTTTGCCCCCAAATCAAGAATGCCTACTGTACTCTCAAAGACATTTATCCCTCTGATGACCAAGCAGATCTTGACTAACCCTTAAATCACAGGGGAGGAAAAATAACCAGGTTTATATGCAGAGATGACTGCAGGAAGCCTACCTCCCGTGGTCCCATTCAATGGACACCAAATTCTAGAGAAATTTAACTTTTTTTTTTTCCTTTTAAATTCTATGTGCATTCAGCTTAAGCCCAAATCCAGAACTCTCCTACTCCTCTTAGGCAGCTTAATAACCGAATTCATATATTAGTCTTATTGATATCTCTAAGGGTGCGGCTCTTGTTGGCCCTTTTTTGAATGTGCCCCTTACACACAGGCAAGAGGAATTCCTGGAGAAAGGCACCAGCAGCCAAAAGAAAGCATATGGCAAAAATGTCGAAGTGCCTTTTGCATATTAGCCTGAACACGAAAATAAACCAAATGCTACCGTCGACCTGAAAGGATTTAAAGACAATTTCTTAAAAACATACTTGGATCACATTTTTATACTTTTCATGTGAGGACTGAAACACTTCTTACCTTTTCTGTTGAGATATATTTTATATTGGATGGAGCTCTGAGCAACCTGTTCTAGTGGAAGGTGTTCCTGCTCATGGCAGGGGGTTGGAACTAGATGATCTTTAGTGTCCCTTCCAACCCAGTCCATTCTATTCTATATTAACCAATCATGGCATTAAAAAAAAAAAAAAAAAAAAGAGTAGTCACAGGAAAAATTACTAGAACAAAAAACCTCCACCTTTTAAAAAATATGCCTTAACTAACAGGCTATGAACACACACTACTATTATGCCTGATACTGTGGTCTGTTTGAAGGTATAGCAGAGAAAAAGCTTGGACTTTTCGAGCTTTCCTGCAGAAACATGTGCGTACCCAAGGAAGGTGATGGTGGTAACTCATTTGTGCCTCTTCATCCATTTCCATTTGAAAAGAAGGTTTCAAGCTTTCTTAGAAACATCCACCTCTAAGAAATAATTGAAGGTCTTGGGCTTAAGGCAGAAATCATGCTGATCAGAAAATGATATGCATATTAATTATGGGTGGTTTCCTGCTGAGCTCGGTAGCTGATCCTACTCTCAACTCTTCAGGCACTTTTTATTTAGACAATGAAAACTCCTGGTTCAGGTTTCTGAATGCCATACTGGAAACCAG
Organism: Anabacerthia variegaticeps; assembly: GCA_035583185.1. Classification (NCBI taxonomy): domain Eukaryota; kingdom Metazoa; phylum Chordata; class Aves; order Passeriformes; family Furnariidae; genus Anabacerthia; species Anabacerthia variegaticeps. The sequence goes on along the minus strand of JAWWEW010000131.1, from coordinate 22,363,723 downwards.
CACCTCAAAACCAAAGTGTATATGTAATGCAGTCTGTCCCCAACCCTGGCTCTACAGAGAAACTGCCACTGCAGTAAGTCAGTAGGTATTTCAGGATATTCATGTTATTTATTTTATAGAGTCTTAGAAGGATGAGCAACTGATCAACTGCCAGTCCTTTTGCCATTAGGGATGAAAGAAGCAACACTTCAGAAGGCTGAGACACAGAGAACAGAAGTCAAAACTCAGCAATATTTTCTGAGGCAATTCCTGACCGGCTCCTGCATGTAAGCAGGATGCTGCAGCCTTCAGCATAACTGAGTGCACTGAGCAGTTATTTATGGGCTGCCTAACAGTCAAGAGACACTAAGGATCTTCAGTCTGTCAATAGTCTGAAAAACTTCAACAATGTGCCCTAGCCCATCCTCTGCCAGGCATCTTGTGCCAACATTAAGGAACAGTCCAGTCCTCTCTATATTATATGTTTATAGTGTTTACATCAAGGAAATTGCTCTCGGTCAGCATATATAACTCCCACAGATGCCAGTCACAAAGAGACCACAGTTGAGAAAAGAATCTTTCTCTTGTTGAGTTTTCTGATTGTGTTGGAGTTTTTTCCTGAAACTTTATTTTCTCAATTATAACTGGTCTCTTGAAAGAAAGGGGAAGTGGGTAAAAGAATAGCTCAAAAGTTGTCACATGTTAGAGGGGTAAAGATTAGTGACATTCCATGGAGTAAGTGTGGGGCAGCCAAAAGCTGCTGTCAATTTTAACCACTGTTGATACGCTGAGGTTTTAATGAAACGAATAAAAGACGAGGATTTTTCTGGATCAGCAGGCATCAAACAGTACGTCTTTGTCGCTGACCACATTCCACTTATCCCCAGAAGCTGCGTATAAGAATAAAAATTTAAAAGAGCATTATATATTATATATTCTTCCTCTCCATTTTATTAACACACAAAAGCCTCATATGGAATGTTATTGAGGTAATATTAATTAATACAATCAGCAAGTGATCCATAAAGCATTATTTATCAGGAGCACTGTTAATGTTTCCGCTATAAGCACAAGATAAAATGTAGTCTTTCTCCTTCAAGTCCCATTGGAACAGGAAGCCAGGCACAATGAACAGTAGTTTAGTTACTGCTAGCAATTTCAAATCTGCTATAAATGCAGCAGAAGACAGGACACTCATAACTCCTTCCAAATATCATCTAGATATCAGACCTGCTCAGACTAAGCACTCCCTTCCTCTAAGAGAGCACTGTCATGTGTAACCAGAGCTGGACTCCTCTGTGTAAAAGATTACAGGAAGGCCCAGAGGGAGAGAACTAAAACCTGTACTCTACACTATACCCCAGAATAGACATTCCTGTTTATCATCATTCTTTTACACTGAAGTTTGTCTTCCCTTTGAGTAGGTTCCACTGTGATAATTGCTCAAAAACCAGTGCAGCTATGTCCCACTAGAGAAGTATTAAATGCCTCTGTCAAAAGGAATTATTCTCTGATCTAGTTAAGCAGAAGTTTTGATTGTCCAACAGGTCTACACACCTATATGGGTGCTACAGAAGGATAAAAACTGTGGAAGATGCTACCAAATAAACCTGTTAGGACAGACTCGTCTATCTTGAAAAAGCTTCCTTTTGCTTCAGGTTGATAAAAAATTATTACCAAAGGTGAAAAAAAAAAAAAGTAATAATATACAAGTAAAATACAGTGTATTAGGATAAATGAACCTAATTTAGGTAGAGGCGCTTACCTCTATAGTTAATATCAATATGGGCCATGACAGACAGATATGACTAAACTGCAGGACTCAAGAGAGCTTCTAAGTATGTGTTCTGCCTAATCAGAAAGCTCAAGGTATATACTCTCCTCTGCTTAGCTGGAAAGGAATACGGACATGTCATAAAATCACAGACCCAGTACTGAAATCCAAAAAGATTACACCAACAACATGTAGAGAAGGTGGGAGCTATGGCATGATCAGCAGGGCTTTCACACAAATCAGTGGGAGATCTGCACCCATTGGTTTGCCATAATTGCTGCTGCATCTCAATGCATTTGTCACCACCTAAATAAGCAATGTAGCACAGGAAGAGCTGAAATCCTATTTAGGCTACACCTGATAATCCATCTTTTATCCCCAGCGTGATTCTGCAGAATTAAGTCTGTTGGGTGCGTACAAATTAAGGTTTGCCATCCTCTATTCACTTGCATTAACTTGCAGTAACCCATTTTTACTTGTAACTGCAGTTACTACAAGTCACAGTTACTTGTAGTCTAACAAAATCTCCAAGGCAATTTTTCAAGGACACAGACTTTAGTTTCCCTTTATAAATAGATAAAAATAAATAGTTTTTACATTGTATAAAATAAATAAGTAAACTTTAATTTTCCTAGAGTCAGTTATGAAGGGTTTATCATTGCTTTACTTATTATCAAGAAGTCAAATATAAGCCCTATTCAGACTGGTTAAACCACAGACTTCGAGTATGCAGTTTGTGCTTGAAACAAGTATAGTCTGAAGGTGGATATGTATTTAGAATCTTTGCAGACACCACTAAATTTGGGGAACAGCTGGCATACCAAATAGGAATTCAGAGGCACTGTTCAGAAACCTGGGGGCTGGATCAGCAGAAGTTTCTGAAGTTCAACAAGAGTAAGTGTTGAGTTCTGCAGTTAAAGCAGAATAACCCCAAGCAGCAATGCAGGCTGGGAACAAACTGCTGTAAAGACCCAGGGATACAGCGGATGCCAAGTAAAACATGAGGCAGCAGCATGCTCCCAAAGTAAATAAAGCAGACTGTATACTGGTTACATTAGGAGCATGACCAGCAGATCAAGGCTCTGCTCGATGCCTGCAAGGATTTGTGTCTCCTACAGTTCTTTGTTTGGTTCCATATGTCCCAGATCAAGCAAGATACTGAAAAAAATAGAGAGAGTCTAGGGCAGAGCTATCAAAATGGGCATGTTCCCACAACTCATGATGTTGTAAGAGGAGATTGGGGGCTTCTTCAGTCTGGGAAAGAGGAGGCTAAGGGCGGGAGGGGGGGGCCCTGAAGCTACCTGAATAGATGTTACAGTGGCTTCAAGTAGTAGCTGCACAAAGGTACAGCTGACCTGGTTCAAGTGTTGCCAACAGCCCTGCTTCAAAATCCTTCCAAATGATGACCTTGTATTTCTTCTATGAATCTATTCAAATTTCATCTCAAAACACCTTCACTCTTTCTACCACAGGACTTGCTACAGTGCCTCCAAGTAGGACATACTTATTACAGCTATGCCTAAGTCCTGCTGTGTGACAAATGTAACTGCTTAGTCTTACTAAAAATTAGCAGAACACAGATTGGAAAATTCCTGATCTGATTATTCCTGACATCTACCTCTCAAATAACAAATATTTTCCTTTTCTTTCCAAACAGGTTAAGTACCCTTTCGTTCTACAAAACAGGCTGTGGTTTGAGGCTCAGGAAGAAAAAGTCTCAAACACAAGGAAAAACTACTCCTTTTACATCTAAAATTATTCCATTTCACTTGTAACAGACTTAATTTTTATTATGAAATTCTTGTATTGCATTTACTCAACAGTGTATGTATTTTTGGTATTGCTTGAAATCCCACATATATGAAGACAGTCTGCAACTGTAAAATACCATGGAAGCTAAGACTTACTATTGGGAAAAAGTAACCTGCGGAGTATGCTGTAAAATTATCTTGACTTGGTAAGTACTTCATATTACTCCAGAAGGATCTGAGCACAACTTTGAGGAAAAAAAATGGGTTCCTTTTCACCATGGACTTCAGTTGTAAAGGCAAAATAAAAGGAGCTTGAATAAGGCTTGCTTTCTGTAACAATATCTTAATACTGAGGCAAGACTTTTTTCTATCTCAAAGAAAAAAAGAAAGCATTATGCGGTAGCTGATGGGGATCCTCTCCACTCCTTATCCCTCTCTCACATGGCCCTCCGGGTCCCGAGATGTAGCAAGAAGGACCACACACGCAGAGTGGGCAGGAAGCAAAGAGGATTTTATTCACAGGGTAGTGGGTATTTATAGGGGT
>JAWWEW010000131.1:22300561-22352975 GCA_035583185.1 Anabacerthia variegaticeps | reverse complement strand
TTTGTTTACCCCCCCCCCCCCCGCCACAATATTTTAAATGTGTAAATGTGATTTTTGTAAGAGGTTTCTGTCTGACCTAGAAATGGAAATCATGAAAGCATTTCAATTATTTTAAACTGCAAAGTTTAACACAACTTTATACATGCATCTTGTCTCAATTAATGCACATTGTTAATTCCACCTACTTCAGACGCACACATATTTGCTCCTTGACATTTCTTATCATAATTTGCGAAGATATATCTGAAAGTGTTTCAAGTCAGAGATATTTCTAAGACACATGCTTTGCCCACACTTACACTTGTACAGTTAAGGCACGCTGTATTTATTTGCAAGTCCCAAAGCATCACACATTAAATTCTGTCCTTTATCTGGAGTCAAGTGAACAGCAGTTATCTGGTTTGTAGATTTGACAAATTCTTTTGGATATCTGCCAACTTTATAATCTACTTGAACTATAGCTTAAGAATCGTATGAAATCACCAGGGTTTCTGTACAACTTCAGAGCTCCCTAAGCTAAAGCTGTGCAGTTCTCAGGCTGAACAAACGTCACCAGACTATGTGCACAGCTTTGAGGCTCCTTGAACCACAGCCATTTGTTACAGAGGGTTTACAAATTCTATTAGGCATATCTGGAGCACATGTAAATTTTAATATACATCAGCTATTTTTTTTGCACTAAAGGGAACTCCGACATTCAGAAATACAGGGCTTTTAACTATCATTTTACTCTACCAAAACAAATTTCATTTGGTTGCCATTAAAACAAAATTTGTAAATAGAAACAATTTTCTACACCATATTTAACAAAAAGAGGCCCTGGGAGATTGTCCTTTCAGTGAAAGATGCTACTAACAAAATCCCTTACTAGGAAAAGCTCCCTGTCTAATTAAAATTCAAACTGCCATTAAAGAAAAAATCTCCATTAGCTGGAGAACACATATTAACATTTTAAGACATCTAATTTCTAGAAGTTTAGAGGGAGTTCCTAATCTATTTCAATCTGGAAGCAAGTTAGAACCTGAAACATAATGCCTTCAACAGTATCAAGAGAGCAGGAATGCTCATCTTCTCTAACACAGCACTTGAGCAGCCCCAGGTGAACTAGTCAACAGTGGAAAGTGGGTTTTTTCTTATGTAAGTAACTGGTTCATTGTCTAATGTCCCTTTGTTATCCTAAAACATGAACTTCATCCTGTGATAGAGTTAAGATGGGATAATGACCAACCTCCTTGACAGATGCCACAGATGACTCTCCACAGCTTTCACTCCTATCAAATGGTAATGACTTTATTTACCCCTTTAACGAACAAATGCTAGTATGCTAATCTTCTTGTTTTACATATTTATAAATAATTAAGTTTTGAGAACTTCCAGAAACAATTCAGCTTTACTTGAGGAAGACAGAAAATTACAATGAGTCTTCTCAAGGGCTGTCAGAAGAAAGCAACTGTTACAACAACAACAAAAAAAAAAAAAAAAAAAAAAAAAAAAAACCACCAAAAAAACCCAAATCAACCAAACAAAAAATTATCTGATTTTATTTATATTACCCCAGCTATTTTCCTAATACTGGGGAGAGGGGCGTAGAGTAGAAGTCCTCCTTTTTTCCTCCTATTTCTGTCCACTGCTGTTCTATTAATCCATCTTTCCTCTACTTCTAGTATTTCTCTCCCTTCACATGTTTCCCTTAAGGGATTTTTGTTCCCTTCTATTCTTGCCTCATTAGCTTTCTCGTCTCCATTATGACCACTTTGTTTTCATCAGGTTTCAGCTGTTCTTTTGCCCTTTCTCTTTCCGCTTTTAGTTTGATGCTATAGATGTTCCTCACAGACTTCTGAAACTACCTCTGAATATTCTGTTCCCAGGAAACATACTTCTGAATGAATCGTTTAACCTAAAGCTAAAGACAAAATTTGTTAGTTTCAGTCTCACATAATAGAAGATCACAAACCTTGGCCTGAACACAGGAACAGTTATTCATTGTGGAAGGTCAGTCAGAAATGACCTAACATCTCTGCTGCTTCAGAAGTACACTTCATTACTGAAGCAAGAGAGATGCACTCTAAAAGCAGTTTCCTCCATGTTTATGTTTTAAAAAGAACACTTTTGCCAAAATCAGCCTCGTTTTGTCAGAAATGTCAGCACCACAGTTATACTGGCTCAAATTGGTGTATTCTGGCTGGCTAGAACTAATACACAGGTGGTGTTAGAAGCTTCATTGTTTTAGCAAAAACTTTAAAAGAATTACAAATTACCTTTTTGTGCAATTGACATATCTCTTTTCCAAGCAGTTTATTAGTTGGACTTGCATTTCTTGTAGGAAAACTAGGAAAAGAGCTCTCAAGGTGGAAGATCTTTCTTCACTAGCTTTCATTTCTCTCATCTGAGACTACTGATAAGAATTTTTTAATCAAAAGTATGCTTGTTTATCCCTATCTTCCCAAAAGCATTACTGCACACAGCCATACTTGAAGTTTCACACCCTCCTGCCTCCTCTATTTTATGAGCCAACATCCTGAAGACAGGCCGTGGTTTGTTACACCCTGCTCTGCGGTTCAATTTGAATTTAGTGTTTGACAACCACCAGGCTTGTTGCATGCGCTAATTCTTACGGGAAACTGGGAGAGAAAATTGGGTATATCTGGAGGAGAGGGGAAATATAAATCTTTGTTCTGACAACAGCGTAGCTAAATGGACAGTAAAACAGATCCATTTACACTACAGACTAGGAACCTTACCTACCTTATCGTTGTGCTCTTAATGCTAGATATTGTAAAGAGAGTTTAGCAGGCTGCTTTCACAGCTTGTTGCCCAACTAGACATCTAAGTTAGAGCACAGGTTGCCTTCCATTTCCTGTTAACAAAACCAGTAATCTCAAAATGGAAGAATATTTCTATGAGCTTTCACTGTTACAGACTGTAACTAACACTTCACACAAAGTGGTAAGTGCCATGAAAAAAATTGTGTTCTGTATTTGTATTCTGCATACAAACTCTTGTGATGTTTCCCCACCTTTTGGGCTCAGTGGATTACTGTTGAGTGGCCAAACCATAACTGAGATCATAATTTTTATTTTATTAATTTATGCTCATGGAATAATTTCAGTCTGCTTACAATAACCTCCACAGGCCACTGCTCTAAAACAGATTTCCCTGGACTCAGTGTGTTTGTGTGAGTATACAAGCTGTGTTTTTCGAGGTTAAGAGAAAGAATTGACTGAGGAAAGGGACCATTCATTGTGAAACTGAAACATTACACTAATAAATGAAAAGTAAAATCCTGTAATTGTTTTTATAAAAACAGAACTAAAGTAGTGGTGGTGCACATGTCACCTGAAGTATTCAAAGTTCTCTACTGAGAGGAGTACTCGAGGCAGCTTACCTCTCGAGGCTAGAAGGTGCATACTCAGACATAGCTTTAAAAACTATGAAGGCAAGCAACAAAAGTTACAATTTTGGAAAGAACCCATAGTAGTAGAGGAAATAGCTATCCTTTAGCAGAAACAACTCCAATGATAACATCTTCGGAGGAACATACACTTGGAAACAATGTAGCAGAAGAGATATTCCTATACTGTAAAGCTAATGCAGATCCACAAGTATTTTAAACTACAGAAATCTTTTGATTAGAGTTAAAATATACCTGCTTGGGCTTCCATGTTGTATCTCCAGTACAGAAACCAGTTAATACTACACCCACCTTCATAAATACAGAGTGGACCACATATTTTACCGTAAGACATTAGTGCACTCTCTGCCACAAACACTTTGTTTGCTGAGCATGATTTCAGGAGAGAAATAAAAGCTATTGAAAAAACAAATTCATGCTTGATTTAATTCTAAGGATTTTCAGCTTTTATGCAATGTGCTACCAAAAAGAAAGCTATAAAATGGGGAAATCTAGTGCATTGATTGTATAAGCTTAAACACAGACCTTTAACATGAAAAGTCATTATACAGTTGCAAGCCAAGGTGAAACTGATTCCAGTCTTGCCACTCAAGGGCTGCTGCAGAGGCTACTTAAGAGTTTGCTTTGATTATAAAGACAGTGGAATCAGGCCCTGATATATGAAGAAGGAGGAGGAGGGTTCTTCAATATTTTCACAAGCAATATCTCCGGGCAGTTATGGACAGGTGCTGACAGTTTCTACAGGAAAATTATTTCAGTCTTCCTGAAAATAATTATAACTGCTCTTACTTTTGCAGTAAGCTGTAGCAGATTCTCAAGCTGTTTACAAACTTGCCTGCAAATCGTCTAAAAAGGAGTGCTGCACTCATTCTGCACCAGTTTTTCTGAACAGGTTTTAGCTCATGCTCTGAAGTTATTCTTTTTGGAAGCCAAAATAGCTACAACTAGACTTTGACCAGAATGAAGAGATTAATAGTCTTACTTTGTGTATGGAGACAGTAAACATATGCCAACTAAATCTTGGTGTCTTGTCTTTTCCACCCTGAGAAAGAGATTTTCACTACATGGTTACAGTTTTACCTAATTCTGATGAAATCTGACAATTACCCCTAATCCCTGATCCTGGCAGCTTCCAGTTTGAATCATTCGCCAAAGGCTCTCCGTTGCTTTCAAGGAGTTAAATAAGTATTTAACCTCATTTCACAAACAGCAAAACTGAGGCACTGCAACTGCTTCTTTCCATGGAAACGTCTAGTTAAAAGTGAAAGATGCATGTGATTTGCAAAGAAACTACTGATACACCTAGGGCCCCAGGAAGTGCTGATGTCAAAGCCCCGAGCCGAATTCAGGAACTGCCACCTCCTTACGCTGGTTGCGAACCACTGTTCCTTACCCTCTTGGACTCGCAGCCTTGATCCCACCATCACATCTGGCACATGGGCTGGGTCTTTGGCAGTTCAATGCTACCTATCCCTGGGATCTACACTACTGCCAGATTTCCGAAAAATCTGTTTTATTGTGGCTGTTTCATCCCGGCAGAACTGCAGCTTTGTGCAAGAGAACGAGGTGGAGACGGCGAAAGAAATTCACCAACAGCTCTGCAAAGAAAACCCAAATACCACACTTCCTAGACTCATGTGGCATTTGTTGGACACTCCATACAAGTGTCTGTGTGAAACTAACTTATTTAAAATCTTCATATTAAAAAAAAAAAAAAAAAAAAAAGAAGAAGTAACATGGCTGCATTTCAAAGCACGATTAATGCTTTAAAAGCCGGAGAAATACGAGGATCCTTGTCTCCCACAAACAAGTAGCAGAGAGATTATAAAACAACCTAAACGTGCCACCCCAACTTGTCTCCATTATGCAAACAGTAACCGGGAAAGCGTCCTGGGGGTGCCTTATATAACTCCTCGCTCCGAGTCCCCCCCGGCCCCCGGGCCACGCACCACGGCCCCCGGGAGCCGTGCGGGAGAGGAGGGGGACACCGAGGGGGAGCCGTGCGGGCTCCCCGCGGGCCGGGCAGGGCGGGCACGCCGCGAACTTCTCTCCGCAGGGGCCGGGCGGCGACCAAGGCAGCGCCCGAGGGGCTCGGCGGGGCTGGGAGCCGCCTGCGGGGCGGCGGGAAGGGAGGCGGCCGACGGGGAAGCTGCCCCGGGCGCCTCTCCCCGCCCGCCCGAGGGGAGCGGAGCGGAGCGGGCTGCGGCCTCCCGGGGGCGGAGGGGCGGCGGCGGGGGCTGCACGGCGCTGGGGCTGAGGCGGCTTACCCATGGCGGTGCCGGCGCGGCCTCCTCCTCCTCCTGCTGCTGCTGCTGCTGCTGCTGCTGCTGCTGCCGCCGCTCCCGCAGCCGCCGCCTCTCGGGGGGCGCGGCGGGGCCTGCGTGCGGCGGGCTATGAGTCAGGGCGGCACATCCGGGCACGGCCGGCACACACCCGCACACCCCGCGGCACCGAGACACCCCGCCGCCGGGGGAGGGAGGAAGGCAGGGAGGGAGGGAGGCAGGGAGGGAGGGCGGCAGCCGCGCAGGGAGGAGGCGCTGCGGGCTGGCGGGCAGCGCTCCCTGCGGGGACCCGCCCCTCGCCGCGGGCCGCCTTTGTTAGAGGGTCGGGGTGGGGCCGGGGCGGGCCGGCTGGCGGGGCGGCGGGGGGGGACAGCCCGTCCGGAGCCGTGTGCTGCACACAGCTCCGCACCCACCGCATCCCCGCGGCTGCGGAGCGCTGCAACTCACGCATCCCGCCCATGCCTCCGCATCCCCGCACATCCTACGGCATCCCCACGGCATCCCGACGGCCATGCGGCGCCGTGCCGTGCCTCGGTCCGGGAGGAGGTGCGGGGGTTTAAACGCGGCGAGCGCGGTGTTTAAATTAATACTTAATGATACGGACTCAAGGAGGAACGTTTTGCAAGGAGGGAATTATGCTGGGTGGATAAGTGGGGTTTTCTTAGTTGGGCTGTATGGAGGAAACCGCAGGTGAAGTCTAAGTGCTGCGTGTTTTGCTGAACCAGCATTACAGGTTTTACACTCGAAACTGAAAGACACGAGGTAGTTCTATGTGGAAGGCGTTTTTAACAAGGAAATGAATCTCTGTATTCATTGGTCCCTGTTCTTTTCTGCCCTGGGGTGTTCAGTCTCCATAAAGCAGGGAACAATAAGGAGCTGTTTGTTGTTACAGCCCTCTCCTTATAGCGCTTTCACCGGGAACCATTTGGGGCAGAGGGGGCTGGTGAAATTAATTGAGTAGCTTTTTTTGTGGCATTTTCACATTATTCCTTTCTTTCCATGGCTATGTATTCACGGGTTTACCTGAGTAAATCCTAAGGTAGAGTTAAATAGAGTAGGAACAGTGTGACAGAGGGGTTTGCTTGCTCTGTAGAAGTGGATCGGCCATTGGCAATTCGGATGAGTGATGCAAAAAGAAGGTTCGGTCGAATCATCCCCCACAGTGTCTTCACAAGTGACACCAGTAATCCCTTTCACCAGCAGTCAGCAGCTGCCGGGGGTTTCCTCTCTGGAACAGGTCCCAGGAGCTTTCATGCCTATAAAAGGGCAGTGTGATGTGACAAGCAAAGAATAATTCATCAGTCCTTCTGCAGAGTACAGACTGGACACGTTGAGGTTTATCTATTTACTCTTGTATAGCCCTGATTCACCAGCTCTTTCCTTAGGACATAGCAGAATTTTGCAGTTGACTTCAGTGGGGCTAACCCCTGTCCCAGAATGCAGAACTTGACACTGAAGATATATAATTTCATGATCAACTGATACTGAAAATCACCGGCTAGACACTGTCTAGACAACTAAAACACTTTTGTTACTATTTTCATTGCTCTTAGACTGCAGAAAATTCAAACCAGAACATGTTGGGTTTTTAATTGCAGCATTTGTCTAATTCAGTACTTTATAAAATACAGGATTTTTAAATGAGTCTAAGTGGTGGAAAGTTGTATTTTTTCTGCTTTCATCTATTTCCAAATCTTGCCTGAAATTCATCTTTGTCCTATGTTTTTGTGTCCTAATATCTTTCACTCAGCAATAAATTTTGTGTTGGCTTTATAGCTGTGTCCCCAATGTTTCCTCTACATGTCTGTGAAAAAAAGGCAGTGCAATTCTCTTCATACTGCTCTGTTGCTGAGGGGTCATGAAAGAGATAATTCACATAGTATTCCATGTGGGATAAGTTCCACATGGGATAAATGAGAGCAACCTATCAAATGCACAGGTTTCTCAAATTTACATGTGTGTCTGAACTGAAATGCACACATATATCTTTTCAAGACCCAGAAAACTAAGACTGCTACCTGCTCCAAGCAAGGATTTTGAGGACAGTGAGTTCTAAAGAGTTTTGCTTTCAAAAATGTTGCCAGAAAGACACCTGGCACTACAGAACGTCTTTGATTATAATTGGTTTCACTGGATCCAAAAACACCAGGCAAAATCAGGGAGACCTTTTGTTCTTTTGGATGAATACTTATTAATTCTAGAAGAGAAAGCTCCCAGCATGCTGAGGGCTTGATTTTTGTCAATCTTTTAATTAGGTACAAGTTTACAACAGAACAAAGGGGTGTTGTAAAAAAAAGAAATCCAAATAAAGTCCTGCCATTCTTGCAGTTGATTTCAAGATCCTGTATGGGTGGCTACTCATGGAATAGTGCAGAGAGGAGTCTTCTTGAAACCAATATCCATCTCCAAGAGACTATAAAGAAAAGCTTTGGGCCATTAGGCATAGATACCATATATGTAGAAGATAATACACAAAGTCAGTGTGCTGAGTTTTTTTTAAAGTGATCAGCATCTGAAAAAGTGTGAGAAATACCTGTGAGAATATCTCATTAAAAACAATGAAATTAGGATGTTCCTGATGTATTCATCAAGGAAAAAAACTATTTAAAGACAAGCTTTTGAGAAAAACTGGCAACTAGAAGTAATGTATTGAGTTACTGGTGAGGTTTGCAATAGAAATTGGGAAGAAACCTGTACAAATGTATTCTGTGGATTTCAGGAGATGTTTAATTTCAGCAGTGGGGAAAAGACTGAAAAATTTGTTCATAAAAATATCCTGTAGAACAGCTTATTGCTGGGTTTTTTAAATGCACTTTTAATACAGCTGTGAAAATTGAATTGTAGACTACAAAAGTTAGGCAGTTATTAACAAGTGCTGTCTCTGCGCTCCCAAACATTGACTGTGTCTGATGTCCTGCAAGAAAACGGAAATTCTCAGCACATCTTCTCACCTCTGACATAGCAACTCCTCGGAAAGCTTCTTGCATACATTATATTATTTAATTTGGCCCAAAGGTGCATGTAAGGAATAAATTTTTAATTGCCTCTGTACTCATGTCAGAAATCTACATGAGCAACAGAAGTGTGCTGGGATGCTTGAATACATAAGGAAATATGGTGCCATAATTTAGTGGAATTCAGATAACCTGGGAATGGGCTGTCACAATTTGTTCTGTCAGTAATGAAGGGCAAAGAGAGCAAACGTGTGGATAGTGCTTTGCTCCTATTAGAGACATAGGCAACCCTTCAAGTCCTGGCACCTTGAGAAATCTCAGTTCTCGCAAAACTAGAGGTGGAAATAGTGCAGAGCTGTCTGGGAACTGGCACATGAAAAATAGGACAAGCTACTTTTTGAGACCTTCCTCTGATATGTGCATGGGAAGGCAATAAAAGTGTGCGAAGGGAAGTGTTGCCAGGGATGACTTGATGTCCTTCGCCCCGAAGGTAAGCTGCCTCACATTTTCCATGGGATAAGAGAAGTTAGTGATACAGACCTAGTTCTGTGATAACTCATTCATGTTCCCATATCTGTTCTGTAAGTATTCAAGATAAAGCTTTTCTAATAAGTGTTGGAAGTTGAAATTAGAAAACGTCAACCTAAAGTACAACTTTCTATCTGTGAGTGCAATTTAAATACAAGAATGACTGACCTGGGAAAGGGAAATCTGAGAAACTCATGAGGACTTTGTATATTTTAATCCCAACCTTTCAAAAAACAAATCTTTAATCTGGCTGAAGAAAAAAAAAAATCTGTGTGTGAGTTTGTGTGCACTGTGAGTCATGCTACAAGACTCATACAGTAACCATTTTTGGCCTGAGAATTTGGGGGTTTTTAGTGACCAGTATCTCATGCTTTGTCCATGGGTATTGGAGAGAATAAAAATTGCATATGATATTTGGTACATTCATGACATATGAAGACTAACTGTAGGCTTGACTTACATTTTTGAGCTGAAGGAGGTTTCCTGCATAGTCATGAAGGAACTCCCTCCTCACCCTCAAATTTAACTGGGCAGTTTTGTTAATTTTGGGGTTTTTTTTGCTAGGGTTCTGTATTTATTATGCCTTTTCTACAAACCTCAAGAAGAGATAAGACAGCAACTGAAAGGGAAAATTGCTCTAAGGTTATTTTGTCTGCATAAAATCTGTTTGAATGACCTAGTCATAAGATCTGGCCTTGAAAAAGACTTTGCTTCTTGGTGAGATTGATAGGGCCCTTGCCTATATTTGCTTTTCCCGTCACTGTGGAAGGTGGTTTGCCAGCTGGACTCTGTAAATCCCACCTAACCAGCATCCAGTCTTGCATCTGTCATGAGCAGGACAACTTAGTGGTTGCTGTTCCTCAGTGGTGTTACACGGCTGAATTTGACTAAATCCTATTAGGGTTCAGCTGAATAGAGTCAGACTAATTATGGAATATCTAGGTTAAATTTATTGGCCTGTGATACACAGGTGACCTAATGGCCTCTGCTGGCATTATGCTTATAAAAGTAATAGGAGGCAGCTGGGAGGGCTGGGAAAAAAAGGTTGAAAAGGGTGAACTAGCTTTCTTTTCTCTTAAGGTTAGTGAGAACTCAACTTTCTGCAGCAAACATAAATTCTATGAAATGAAAGAAGTTAAAATATTTATTGGGAGGGAGATGTTTCCAGACATCTGCAACTGCTCTGTAAGTATACTTTTCCCAATATTGACTGACTATTGTTTCCTAATTTTAGTAATTTTCTTACTTAAGTTAAAGGAGTGTGAAATAAATTGGAAAAAAAGCCTTTTATTGACTCACACTGTTATTTCTTAGTAAGTGCCAATACACAATCATGTTCTTGTGTGAAGATTTATCTTGGAGTTGTTAGATGTACAAAACAATTATGTAGGTTTTTGTTTTTTTTAAATTGTATGCTTTTAGTACATTATCATTTGTGTAAATCATGTGTTTTTGGATTTAATGTAGCAAAGGGCATGTGTCTCTGGGAGAATTTGGTATGGTGTGTTTTATTTTAGCACTATGGAGCATTTTAGATTTAAATATTATTTATTACTATCTAAGTAATATTACTTCTCTTGTGGGATAATTATGTCCTATTTATTTCTCTGCTTTTATCAATTTCTCTAGTGTAAATAAAAGTAAGCTCTGAAGTAACTCCTAATTTGTAAAAACAGCTTCTGACTTGATAATACTAATGGAGATAATTGGAATTCTATCTGAGCAATAATAGTTGCAAGACCAAAGCTACAGCTAATTAATGCCACTGTTCAACTATTGATGATGCCTAAAGGAAAAGTACAATTTAGAGCAGAGTTGCAAAAAATACATGCTTTGAAACCTTTTATATTTCTCAGGTGATATAGCCAAGTTACTTGAGTTGGTGATTGTATGGTTATGAGAATGGCCATTCAACAACTGATGGGAAACAATTGGTTTATTGTTCACTGTATGTGTTCTGTTAGAATCAAATAGCCAAAAAAAAAAAAAAGTCTCAAGAAAAAAACCACTATTCTTCATCACATAGTGTATCACTCTGTGCTAGATGATATACTGCAGTACTTTAATAACATCAGGAAGCTTTCAGAATTTAAAATGTTATTAAGATGTATACACCAGCCTTTCTTATTTAAATCTTTCTGCCCTTCTACAACCTTACAGTTCTGTGAGCTTGGGCTTCCCCAGGGCTCGTTAGCTCTTTCTTTATTTTGACTGCATTTGCGTGTTTCCATCAGGAATTAACTTTACTACACATTATACCTGAACTAATTTTGACTGAAGTTAGGAAATTAATATAGTATTAGCCAGATGACTCTCTTCAGAGGAATTTGCAACTCTGAGGCACTGTCTTGCTTCAGTATTGCCCCCAACATTCTAGTGAATTTGGAGAAAGGAATATCCAGCTGCATGGACTAGGTCCTTTCAAAGCCTGTCTGTAGTTGAAGTAGATGGAATATGTGCTCTGTGGCTTATTTAATTTTTGGTTCCTTAGTACAGGAATTCAAGCTGTATCTTATGGTAGCAAAAGTTATTTAGTATGTTTATTTGTGCAGAACCCTGTATGTTTTGTGGTTCCTTAACTGTAAAACTGGCTACAGCTTTCACTGAAACACAACTTTCACTGCATATATTTAATTAAACGTATACATGTCTAGATCTTCACATATATTTTATATATATACACACAAATATATATATGTGCATAGCTATTTTGGGGGTATCTTTAAAATCTAAATTGTGTATGAACTGAAAAAAAGGTCTTTTTGCATTTGTGCAAATCTGAAATAATAACTCTGAATACCACAGGCAAAACCCTTAGGCTTTAATTATTCAACACTATAGAATTAGTCATTTTCCCAAGTAAGTCAGTCTTCACATTCCTGTTGAATACAGCATTTTGCTGCAGCTGCCTTTTTTTTTTTTCTTCTTTCTACGTTTCAGCTGCTGCAACTTTTCTGACTGCATTCCGCAATGGGAATAATTAGTTGCACCTCGTTGTCCTGGGTCTTGGAGGTAGACCCCACTTTGCAAGCATGCAGCTCCAAGTACAAGCCAGTGATTTAAAGTAACCTTTTGTGTTATTCTTCCCAGGCAAGCTCTCAAATTTCATAGTGGATTTGAGATACTGCAAGAAACAGCCTGCAATAACACCTGTGATTTCTATAGCTGAAGTCATGCAGTTGAGCAAACTTGAGAAGAAGACTGAATTTTCAGATAGGTGTTGAGTTCTGATCTGCTTGCTCTCAAGCTTCTTTTCCATTTAATTCTTTCTACCATACAGCTCAGGAAGTTTGGGTGGAATAGCAGTTTATGCTTTGAAAGCAACTAATGTGTAACAGCAAAGGCAGAGAATGGCTCTGTGTGTGTGTGTAAAAGGTGTGTAATAGAGCAAGGTTTTTTCTTTAATGTTGAAATGTAGGTACCAGCAACGAGATTACCAGTAAAAACCACAACCATTGTAGCATCAAGAATAAACTTTAGCAATTCTTTAGAAAGATGGTGTCTTCCAAAATTTGAATTGGGGCAAATTTGCACCTAGGCAGCAGCAGTGAGGCTGCTATCTCCTCAGAATACTTGAATGAGCTTAACAAGCTCACCTGTTCACTGAGGCTAAGAATTTCAGAAAGGCAATTCTGAAGTGTTCAAATGCCCACAAGAGCCACTCTCAGCGTGTTGAAGCATTTCACCCTGTAACTGCTGGATAAGTTAAGTCTACATGTTTGATTCTCCAGATTTCTTTGATTTTGCATCCGCAGAGGGCTTGATATCTCAAAATGTTGGTGTCAGTTTCTCCTTCCTTAATGCCCTTTCCTTTTCCTCAAAAATGGCGCTAATCTAAGTACAGTCACGGGGTATCTTAAAAGTTGCCATATGTGGTAATTTACCTGTCTTGCGCAAAATATTACGAAAATGACTTCAGTGAGCCAGGTTTCCCACTTCTTATTGTTTGCCTTTGTAAGGATTTGTTCATGCTAAAAAGTAAACAAAATGATATTGAAGGTTCAAATTTTTTTTGCTTTGCCTAGTGGGACTGGAAATACAAAAGTGGTATTGTTAAAAAACATGCCTTTGAGAACAGGTTCAGTTGCCTCTAAGTTCCTCGGGCAGTACATAAGACTTGTGTCTTCCTTGAGAAAGATTGAAATTTCAATGCAAAAAGCAGACAAATAATACAGGACATCAGGATTGTCGATGAACGTGAAAGAGAAGAGATGTTGCTTAGTCTAGAATCTATAAGATGATACTTGAAAGGGCTGTGAGGGTGATTGGACTTGATGGATGAAGATTCCAGGTATGTGACAGTGGCTTGAGAGCTGATGCAGCAGTTGGACCAGGAAGGGACTAAGGAGTAAGACAGACCACAAAGGGTTTACAACTGTAGTGTAAAATTATACTTGAGATCAGAAAAAAAAAAAAATGTTATTTATTTTACTTCAGGTAGTGGGAGAAAGCTGATCTGATGCATCAGGAGAAAAGAATGCAATAGAGAGACTAAAAGAAAAATCTGACATTTACATTGCATGATGGAAAAGGATTTGTGGTCAGCAGTAGTGATCTGACCCGGAGGGAAAGCTGCCAAGCTGAAAAACATCTGGGCTATAGCAGCAATGGGTGGATCAGATCATAGACAGATTCAATACCAGTGTAATAAGATATGCTGAGATCCTTAATCTCTCAATGTCTTCATTATCTATTGAACAAACCACCAAAGCAAAAAAGAAAACAAAAAAAGGTAAATTAAAAAATTCAAATCTAGATTGTTGCGTCATTGAAAGATGATTTCCATCAGTATTGTAGGTCAAAATCTGGGTTATTCATTCTGTGGAAACCTCAACATAAGGAAGAAGCAAGAGTGAAAGGTTTCATTGTTCTTGTCCTTACTGAGAAGGACATCAATGGACAGATACGAGACTGACAGATTCATATTTTGAGTCCATGTGATGAAACTTGTACCTCACTTTCCAGCAACTCTACAGGTGTGATCCCAAAGTTTGGGGCCACTCCTGAGCATGACCATTTAAACAGTGTAAACGTAGGCTATGTATTGTACATATGTACTTGTGTTCACAGTCACTTTACTTTCTAAAAACTGCTGGATACGCACTTTTTCTAATAATGGGTCTTAATATACTGGTTTTACTCATCAGGCTTTCTAATTTTAAAGCTTAGAGCTGATTTGAAGTTGCCCTATTTAAGTGCTGCATATCTCTGTTAGCATATTTTTCCCACCACCATTGCTAATTTAGCCTGCCAGGCATTGTGACACACTGCAAGACTGTGCAGGTACTTGTCATGTCTGAAAACTTCAAGTCTGAAAACTGCAAGTGGGGGGTGGAAACGGCAACAAAGGTAATTACTACATATCTTGATCTTCAGGCAATGGAGGTTGTGGTTAGGAGTGATTTCCCTTGGGGAAAAGCAGAAGGTAAGAGTCAGAGACTGCAATGCTGAGTTGGTGCATGGTTTTTGGCATGGCGAGGAGAGCTGCAGTGGCATAGGGGCTGCAACCTCAGACAGGAAATACAGCCCCTCAGCAACCAGTGGGGCGCAAACTGAAGCTGCGGGAGAGCATGAAAAGAAGAAAAATTTAAAAGTGAAGTTTTATAGGAAGCATGTTATATTTTAGCCTCACATTTTTTATTTAAATGGCAGCTTTCTAGTGTGCCCTACTGCTGCTGTTCCTAGATCTGCATTACAGCTCTGACCTCTCCATCACCCCAAATGAGACATTGTTTTGCTTGTTGATAGTGCCTTTATAAAAGAAATGTCTCTTATTTGATGTTAGTCTGCTTTCAGGGACACCCATATCTCAGTATTTTTAGCAATTAAGGATCTCCAGAATTGAAACAAAAACACTGTTGTCAACAAACTGAGAGGCCTTTGAAAAATGAGCTTTGAAGTCTTAAAATTGTTGCTGCGGGGCTGACCACAGCTGCGCTTCTTGAACTTCCTGATGGCAAGAACTGCAGCAATGTTTAAATGAAAGGAGTTTCAAGTAATCTCATTGCTGCTTTGTATTGCTGATTTTCTTTTTTAAATATTGCGTTTGAGGTTATGTCTTTTTTTATTGTGTATGAAACTGATAACTACACAAGCTTTCAATTTTAAATCAGCTGAAGGTTTCTGGTATTCTCAGTTAACAGTCTCCAAAACTGTTTTATTTTCACAAACCTGATTCATAAACGAGATATTAGCAGGCAAAAAATTAGAAAATAATAAAAGGTCATAAACAAAAATA
Source organism: Anabacerthia variegaticeps (assembly GCA_035583185.1). Lineage (NCBI taxonomy): Eukaryota > Metazoa > Chordata > Aves > Passeriformes > Furnariidae > Anabacerthia > Anabacerthia variegaticeps. Next base: position 22,337,561 of record JAWWEW010000131.1, on the reverse strand, counting down.
GTTAAAATGGACATTTGCTTCTCTGTTTGCTTTGATACATTTGTTCTGCATGAATTTTTACGGACTGTTTTATTAGAGGAAGTTTTCTAATATGCTGAGAATGTTATCCTAAGTGGAAGCCCCAGTGAGACTGTTGCTTAGTGGAAGCATATTTCCCTTTTTTCTTGGGTTTGCATTAGTGATGATGAGTTTCTGGAGCTTTCAGTGTTCTTGCCAGAAAGATAATGCTATCATGTCTTTGCTGTTGTCATTCATTACAGTCACTGCTGCTTGTTGATGTGCCAAGAATAGTTCAGGGATTAGCTGGAGCTGGGCCTATGGGGACACCTGTGTATTTGTGCTAATGTTGTGAAAGTAGCAGACTTAGAAGTGTAATTCACGTGTACTGTGAAGTATGTGCAAATAAAATCTGTATGTTTCTTACCTGCAAATTACATAGAAATGTAGGTCTGAAAATATTAGGACTCCTCTCTTGCAAAACTTGCTCAAAATTGCGTAGTTAGAGCGCTATTCCTACCTCATTGTGTAGAGAGACAGCTTCATCTTTTTATTCCCTTCTCTCACACCTGTCCCCCATCCACCCTTGTACTGTCTCATACGTATTGTAATTTTCTTAGTTCACCTTCTCCACAGATTCTTTTGGGCCATGTGTTTTGTAGGGAAGCCTCTTCACTTTTCTCTTTGTACTTGTTCACTCCAGGTGACCTCTGAGTCTCCTCTAGGATTAATAAGAGAGCCGTGGCTCAGTCGAAGCAGCTGTGTGTTCTGACAACATCAATGCACACCAAAGCCTAAACTGAGCCTCCTGGACCGCATATGGGCTCATAGAGACTCCTGTGGGATCCAAGGCTATCAGAATTCAGCATAACAAATGGCTTATCTACATAAAATATCTGGAAGTGAGAACAAACAATAACCAGTGAAACGCATAGTGATAGCATGTTACCCTGATAAATTGGATGGCTTGAAAATAAAATGTCCTTGGGTAATTTTACAGGAGGGAACAAACATAAACTTATTGAAAGCTCCATTTATTTGACTTTTGCCTCAGAGTTTCAATGGAATATGTGATCCACTTTCCCCTGCTATCTTACTCTACCAAATTAAAGCATTATTTATTAAGATGGTTGTCAGAGAGGGAGTTTAAAATAAGAGAATACTGCACTGGTTTCTTGAAGACTTTTGAACCCCTAGGTCTTTACTCTGAGACTGAAAAATTCTACTGGTCCTTAGGTTGCTTATTTTAATGGATTATTTTTTTTTTTTTGTTGTGCAGGGCAGATAGGATATAATACCTTCATAATTAATTCAACATAATATTTAGCAGAAATTAAGCATTTCCAAAGCTTCAAACTTTGGGGACCTGAAACTGCCTCTCCAACAGCACCAATATTTTCCTCAGAGTCAGGCTTTTGTTCTCAAAGAAGATGAGTTGAATCTTGCTAGCTGGCTTTATAGAACTCTGAGCTCTAAGAATTCTGCTGTCATGGACTCTTTTGCAGAGCTTTTTATTTCCCAGGCAAAACCTCATTTGCATTGTGGTATTGTTATGTGTTTTCCTTTGATCTCCTACTTTGGATTTCTAAGACTGAGTGCTATTTTTTTTTTCTTGCAAATTTGCATTGCTCCAGGATATGAGAGGTTTGTTTGAACTCATTTAATTGGCCAGTGATGTGAAAAATGATCACTTTCTATATTGAAAATGAGCTCAAATAACCCCTTCTTGGAGTCCTTATAACCTACTGTAACTTTCCATGCATTTTTACTGACTCAGATTTATCTTGTCTGGAAGGAGAAAGAACAGGTCTAATCTTCTCCAGGTTTGCAGATATTGATTTTTGGGTTTATAAGACATCACTGTAAAAAATTTAGAAAAATTGAAAGATAATTAGCACATTCTCCAATGTTCTTATTTCAGTGAAAATGATACAATTCCAATTAAATCAAAGAAGATAATCATCATAGATATGATGTGCTTGAGAATAAAATATAGTTTGTTTTTTTACATTTGATTTCATGCTGATTTATATTGTAATTTTGGAGAGTTACATTTTATTTACACAAAGGCTATGTTTTATGGGATATTTTTGGACAAGAGGAGAAAAAAGTTGTGGTTTTTTTTTTATCCTTTGAAGAGCCTGAATGGAAAAATCCAACCTGAAGTGTATAAAAGCTGTATTGCTGGTCATAAGGAATATGCTTTTTTAAGATTTTTATCAACATTCATGACATCTTCAAATTGTTTGTTCTTTTTTAGAATGTTAGGAGGAAACTGTAAGTGTGTACATTAAGTTTGGCATTTTATACTGAAATGATAAATACATTAAACTGTGAACTGTTTCTTCTATCAACTTCATTATCATGTAGAGATTTTCAACCATCTCTTCTGTCTTGCCCCTCTTCAGAATCCTCACCTGTAACATTTTACTCTGTTCACATTTGCCAAGCCCTGCAACCAGAGGTTGTGTATCATTTTTTAGTCCTATATAAAAGGAACTTGTCTCTACCTTATAGGTGGGGTGTGTGTGTGTGTTATCTTGAGATTATGAGGAAGAGATGGCAATTTACTTGGCTTCCATGCTGTTCCAAATTATCAGCTCCACCTTTTCTTTTTCTTCCCCTTCCTTCTCAGCTCCTATTTTAAACCATGCACAAAATAAGCTTGGTTGTGTAGTTTGTTTTGGGTCTGTTTTGTTTTATTTTAAATAATCTTCAGGTATAGCTGGTCTGTATGATCCTATCTGTTTTAACTGATGTGCTCAGGGGAGAGTCACATGTAGATTTGCTCTTGGATCTCAGGTAGCAGTCCTTTAAACTCATCACTAAAGACTGAAATTTGTAGTTACTAAGTGATAGGATCCTTATAATGACACAGGTGGCTAAAAGCATTTTTGGTATGCTTGCTGTCTTGTTCTTTGTGATTACTGTGTCTTTAAATTTGTAGGTTTGGTGTTTTTTTTTTTTAATTTACCATAGTGCTTAATCTGTCTTTCTCTTCTTCAGTGCAGTTGCTGAACTGTGGTAATTTCATGCTGTTTGATGAGAATTGTGGTATTTCATTGTGTAGGCTTAAATTTCTGTAAGACATGTTAGATACGGGGGAAAAAAATGAACAAAATGGTGATGAACAAGTCAGGGGAAAAGGTGATTCTTAACTCCTTAAATATGTAAGGAACTTGTGTTCTTTTACTGTGTAGTATAGACCTAAATTATTAAGATGAGAGAGATGGCCGCAGTTTATCATTCTACATTTTGCCTTCTAAAACTCAAAGTAATGTCTGTTTGTATGTATTTGGTCAGTTTAGTGCTCCTAGTGGTCTTGAATGTGATCCCCTTGCAAGGGGTGGCCGTTGCCTGGTTGCCATGCCAAAGCACAGATCAAAGATGTTATTTTTGAGCAGTTAGAATAGTTCTGCAAACTCTTCTGCAGACATTCTGTTGATAGAATTAACTTGCCATGCTTGGGCTTTCTAAAGTGAAATTCCAGATTGAAACTGAGACTGTCACTTGCATCACTTCACTGAGTGCTCAAGAAAATAATTACGAAGGAAAAAGGACAGACTGTGTTCCAGGCATTTTATGCCTTCTGCTTCTATTTTAGAGTGAACATGCACCATAGGTAGAAGCATCCAGACTGGAGGGATGTACACAATACTCTGTGTCCTTTTAATTTTCTTTGGAGGAAGAAAATCCAGATCTATAGGTTCAGATTATTGAATTATTATCTTTCATATTCCCATTCTCAGAATTTAATGAATAAGAAATACTCCAGGAAATGCGTTTTTTTTTCTGTAAAAGATTTATTTTTGGAGTGATCTAAATTAAATGGTTGCAAAAGATATCGGAGGCTAGTCTGCAAGCTGTTCCAAGAATGGCCTCCTTTCAAATACTTGCAGCTTGTGAGCTCTCCTACATACCCAGAAACAGATTCAGCAGACTTTTTGTATGTAGTCCCTAGTAAAACTTTTCAGTCTTTAATCTCAATAACTGATTTAATGTGATCTGTACTGCTGCAAGTGTTTTAAGTTAATACCACAGGTAATGTGTTTGCAATTAGATTTATCTGTTTGTGTTCTCACTTCTATTAGTGCTCTGAGTCTATTGAGTCTTAATTAGTCTGAACATATGATTTTTTCTTTGCTTTTTATTGTTAATGCTATAGTCTTCCTCAGTGTACCATATAAAGTATCCTATTAAAATAGATACAAAAAAGCCATGAAATATGACTACAAGTTCACAAACCCAGCAAAACACCAATTTGTTTTATATTTGTCCTTGGCTAAAGGGGAAACAGGGTAAAACAGCTACCACAATGCAAGCTCCTGGTGTGGACAGGTTATATTCACGTGCTTGTGTGTTCCAGAATAGCTTCTCTCCACAGACAGACCCTCAGATCAGTTGACAGGAATGATGTCTCATCAATGAATGTATGCATATCTTAATAAAGGGTACATATTGCTGGAGCTGACAAGAATGTCAGGCTCTTTATATTCCCACATATTCTCTAAGCCTGACAGATATGAAGCTGGTATGGGCTGAGTACATTCAGATAATTTTTCATGAAAGATGAGTAGTTCTTCCTATATGAATTAGTACCCTTCCCAGAATCTGAATTTTCCATTCCTCTGAGACCTTTTTTTTAATGCTTTACAATTCAGAGACAGAAATGTGTATATTGTACTACTTGACAAACACCTAAATGCAAGAGAATTCCATGCTTTTGAGATGTGGGTAGAATTTTAACTCATTTAGAAAAACTCACTGAAGGCTTACCAAGTGTGATCAAGGACATATATTGAGATGCAAATATATTGCTTGACAGAAATTCTGTTATTTTTCTGGGCAGATACAGAATAACTGTCAAAGCATGACTAAATCTTGAGAAATATTAAGGAGTTTGTAGCTGAGGGAAAAGGGCATTTTCCCTGCTCTTTCTAGGTGCTTCATTTAAGTTATATCTTACCTAAACCTTTAGAGAAATCCTAACACTGTGTGGTGCTATGAGTAGGATATCTGCCTAGTAAATAACTATATGCCTTTTTTTTTCTTTAAATATTAAACTGGCATGCTGATAAAATCCCTAGTGTGGAAGCAATTTTATAGGGAAGATATATTTTAAGCATATATAACTAGCAGTAACCATCACCTTTACGCAGTTACTGGTGTGTCAGTAAAATAGGTATTGTTTACCTATATCAACTGCATTTTAGCATGTGAACTCACTTGTCTTTCTCAAATTTGGTTGAAGTAATCATTTAGGTCAGATCTGCACTACAGAGTTTTGCTGGCATAGCTGTTGTTACTTTTATTGAATAGTCGATAGCCACTGATTTCCTTTAATCTTGTATTAATAATAATCCTTTTCTTTGTATACAGTTGCCAATAAAATAGTCTTTCAAGTAAAAGGCCCTGGAAGTCAGATCTACCTGCTGGATCAGGAATAGATACTAATGAGCTCAATGAGGAAAACAGACTTATGCCTTATGAGAGATTGTCAGAGAAATTAAATGGACTCGACATCAGGTTTTAGACACAGGCAGAGCATAATTACAGACCTCAAATGGCACTGAGGAAATGCTTTGAATCCTACATCTAGAACTGACAAGAAAAATTCTAAAAGAATTCAAGCACTCTGGTACTGATGATAATTTTTGTGATACCTGGAAGGTAGTTGCTAAAACTGAACATTTGTCTTGGTAGGAACAATGGTTGTAAGCTAAAGAATTGTGTGACAGTTCAGTTGTGTCAGTACTAAGTACAGTTTATTATTTACTAGTTCATTGTGAATTTTCTGCTGACGTTAATTTTGATTAGGGGCATTGGAACTGGATCCTGCCCTGACATAGATAGAATCCTCCTATATATGTGGTTTTGTATCTCTTTTTGCTGCAGTTGGTCCTTAGTTAAAGCAGCTCAAAGACCTGAGGACAAGATAGAAATTAAAAATAAGTATAAATATCACACATAAAAAAATTATTTCAAAATGCTGCTTGGAATTCTTCCTGAGCCTCCTTGCATTTACCTGATCCATTAGGAGCAAAGGGTTAAATGAGAAGGAAGTGGCAAAGAATGACTACTTAAGCCTTTTCAGTCTTGCTATTTTAGTGACACAAGAGAAAAAATGTGGGCTGGGTTTTGCACTTCCTTCAGTCTAGACTCTAATCAAGGGTCTGCTTTTTTCTTTTGCAATAAACAACATGGAGCTTGAGACCTCAATTAAGAGGGACGTGTACATTAATCCAAGGCTTTATCTCCTCTTAAGGATCTGTATATTTGACAACCTAGTAATACCTCCTCTTTAGCATCTCATAGATGCCTTGGTCTGTTTCCAACATGAAAATTCAATCAGTAAGATGCCTCTTAGTGGTTAGATCTTGTTTAGAATCTCTATATTATTGCGACTAGCCATGTTCAGGAAAGGCAAATTCAAATCTGCTTTACAGGAAAATGGAGTACCTATATTAAAAGTGGAGTGTAAACTGCACTGTTGTGTATAGATGGCAATTAGTCAACATATCTGTTATGAGCATCAGAAAGGTGAGGTGCTCAGTTTTTGAGTGCTTTGGAGATTGTAGTATCACAGGAATTGTAAGCAGCTGGAATTCAATTAGTTTCTTCCAGTGCCTAATATGGCACTGATCCAGACTCATCAGGACAAGAGCTAGACTGTAGATGAGTAAAATTTTTCTTCCTAACTGGGCATGCTGATAGTTTAGTGTTTGTGGTGCTTTGTTTTTAGTTTTTTTGGTTTATTTTTTTTTCTGGTGTTGTTTGTTTTAAGATTTTTCTGACACTGAACAGAAATGCTGCCCTGCAGCTGAGTGGTCACTGCTCTGTGTCAGACAGGAGGCACAAAGCAGTCCTACAGGTGCCTTAAAAGTAGCATCCCGATGTAGGCATGATGATGCGGTAATGACTTCTAAGTTCCCCAGCTACCAGCAGAGAGGGTATTGGCAGGTAAGGAAGGTGTGGATGTATCATAGTAACTTTGAGCTGCTGGCTTGGCCTGCTGATGCCTTTCACAGCGAGCCTGCTGTGCAGGTGCTGTATTACTGACAGAATACAGCTATTTGGACAGGCGTAGGTCCACTCAGACAACAGTGGACCCTTCTACCCTGTCCCTGTTCTTCAGTAATCTTTAGGGACCATAATATGTGAAACACTAAAAGTGCTGTCCAAGGCACTCAACCTACATGGAGATCCTATAATTTTCTCTATTAGATGGAGACTAAACTTTGGTGTAGTTGTATCAAAATGAGAGAGCTTCCTGGAAGAAAGTTAGTAAGGTGATATTCCCAGTAAGCCCAATTAGAACTGTTATAGAGATGCTGAGAGCACTGGCGGGGGGGGGGGGGAAGCTAAAATAAGTCCAAGAAATGAGACAGAAGAGCAAGATATTTTGAAAAATGAATTAAGATATTATTTCCCAGTCTCTTTTGGGAGACCTCCAATGCTTTGTCAGGGAAGATAAAAACCTCTGTTAACCATGCTGTTTAAAGTGTCTGAGTGATGTGGAAGCCAAATCACAGAGCTCTCAGTCTGTTAAAGCAAGACAGATTGATGAGGTGCTCAGTGACCTGGCTGTCATGACACAGAAAGTTTTCCAGGAAATGGAGGAGACATGGAAACTACTGATCAACTTGGAAAATGCTGAGATAAGATACTATAAGTAGTGCAGGAACTAAATAATTAGCCTGCAAAGAAAGAAGATTTCAGACTATAGTAGCAGCTGGCTTTCTGCATAAGATATGTTGAACATATGAAGGGCTTAGGTAAGAAAGGATATTTTCCCAGCCAGCTCCAATTTTATACCCTATTTATAACTGATTGCCTCAGTTTAAATTGTGTTGTCTTCTTACTTAAATAGCCAAAACCCCTTGAGGTATTCTAGAGGAAATTGGTAGCATGCCGATTTCTTGTTTGTTGGAATTTTAGGCTGAAGATAAAAAGTGCCAGCATAAGACAAAGCAACTCCTAGTGAGACTACTAAAGGAGTATTTTATCTGTATGAATACTGATGTGATATGGCCTTGTTTGAGAGAGTCTGAAAGTCCTTGTTCTTTAATACCTGGGCTAGAAGAGTAATTTATAAAATAGTTGGAAATCCTGCCATAAGGAATCAAAAATCTTGTAACAGTGCCTAAGGTGTTCTTTTGATTAAATTCTTCATTGCACTTGGGGGAGCTGAATTACAAATATTTCATCCTAAATAAGTAAAAAAAGATTAAAGTATCAGCCATTCTAGAGCTTTCCTCAAGTCAACAGAGGAATAAAAGGATGTGAATCTGTTAACTGCTCTTTCTATTGACAGCATGCTCAACTGTCAACAGTGTGCCAGACTACCATCTCTTACACAGTCTGCTCCCAACTTCTGGTAGTAAAGAACCAGAATAACTTTGCAAATGGAAAAAAAATGGTTTATTCAGGTATTGAGGGTTGAAACATAGAGACTAAAGAATGTTGCATAACTGGCAAAGAGTCAAAGCTTGAAGACTTGCCCAGCTTTCCTGTAGTCTTTTACCAGGCAACTCAGGTGCACAAATATCAGACTTCTCTATTAATCAGATTTTTAAAAAGACCTTATTGGCTTTGTTGCAGTGACGGGTCTAAGGTGACTGCAGGCTTTTGCTCCGCACTACTCTGGATGCGTAAAGCATAGAGCCCTGAGGAACATGCCACTTAGGCATGTGACAAGAAATTAGCTTGGAAAGAGCCAGACCTAAGAGTTCTCATTCCATAATTGTTCTGCTGAATGCATGCCAACCCAGAAAAGCATCTTCTCTCTAGTTCAGTTTCTGAACTGAAGGCTGAAGACTGCTTACAATTCACTGGTGAGATGGTAATGTTAAGTTGCGTAAAGAAGTGTTGGAAGCTTGGTCTATTCTGGTGATTTGGAGTAGGAAGGAGCTATATGGGGGAGGAAGTTGGAAGGTGTTGCAAGGTATGAGGAATCCCTGATTCATTGTGTATAAGGTCAAAGCTGAAATAGCCTTTTGTCACTTGAAATAATTCAGCAGCTAAAACTGCCCATATGAGTTCTGTGTTGAGATCATTAACACAGATACTGTACACTGTTGATAGGATGCCTGTCAGCTGGCTTCTTTGCTTTTAGGGCAAGCAGTAAGTAACACTTAATGAATTGTGACACAATATGCATGGTTTATTCACTAATCTTTCCATTTCCAGAGGTCTGGCAAAATGTCAAATGCAACTAAGCAGTATGTATGTAGTTATGAGCTAGAATTGCAAAGCAGGGGAGGAAACTGCATTATGTGGGAGCAGGCACTAGGACTTCATTCAAGATGAGTTCATGTACATGGGCATCCTTTCTAAAAGCTAAATGGAAGAGACACTTAAATTATGTGATTGAATAAGATGGCTGAAAACTCAAAGGGGAAATGAAACTTAATTTGAGAAGAAAACAGACTCCAGGACAGGCCAGTTGCAGCTGTGGTTGTCCATAGTAAGTTAGATACAAAAGGTAACCAGAAGTCAGAAAAAGTAAACAAGGAGTAGTGAAGAAATCATGAACATGAATGCATATTTAACCACTAGGACTTTTGTCTCCTTACCATGTTTAAAATTGTTCTCCTTGTATGCTTTAATTGGAAAAGATTTTGTAGCGTTTTTAAAAATATATATATAGTGAAGCAGAGCTAAGTTGAATATGCTTCTGTAGGTGTCTGTAGAAACCCACTCATTTTACTGAAAACCAGATAAGTGAAACAAATCTAACAGCTGTAGGTATGATTTGAGATAAAAATCAGAAGAATCCGGAAAAGCTTTCATTATAAGTCAACCACCTTGCAAAACATATGTTTCTTGTAGACAGTAACATCAGTAATTCAGAAAATATTTGTAAAAGTTTGTTCTCTCAGAGGAAATACTTACATAATATATTTTTCTAAGCGTAACAGTAGAAATACACAATGTTGCTTAGTATTTTGGGAACGATCTTTACTTCTGGAAAGTGCTGATTGCAGTTATCAGTCACTACTCAGATTTCACCCTTAAACTGCCTTTATAACTGTGTTTAAAGCAAAAGAAAGATTCCTTTCCCATTTCATCAGTAGACTTCAAGCATGTAGAATGGATCTGAAGTTCACCGCTGTGTCTTTGCTTACAAAGCAGGTATTTTAGCAGCGTGTATAGATCTTAGCTAAGGTCTTCCATTCCCTGAAGAATTTACCTTTCTAGAGGTGTTAATATGGTATGCCATCCTTTCCATGTTTTTTTTTGTACATATATTAGTGGAATAACAGAGTATGCTGTTAGGTAAATGCTCTGTTACATCCACAGTGTATTACAGTTTTATTTCTATATTTATTAATGTTGAGGTGGGACTTGGTTGAGAGAGATCTGAGTTAAACTGAAAGGGCAAAAAGAGGATTTACACTGTATTTTCCAGGGGAAGGGATGGAAGTAAGTGTGGGCGGGGCAAAACCTAGGAGTTCCGGGGAACTTTTGCCATTCTACTAGATTCATCCTAGCGCTATTTCCACTTTCCTACCAGTTCTGATAGAGACTCTTTTGCCATCAGACGTGCATGTGGCTGCTAGCTGGAGCACTCTGGAAGATTTTTGAGCCCGTGTCCACATGAACAGGCAAGTTGTGCTGACTTGCTGGTTTTTCCCTGTTATATTAGAAATTACTTTTCTGGAAAAGTAACTTTTGCCTCTACTTAAGGGCAGAACTGCCAAATGGTGCTGTATGTTCACAAATGTGAATTAGAAGCTTGGCATTTACAAATGAGGTGGTGAATGGGGGCCCACCAAGAATAAAAACTGCTGTTTGTGTGTGGTGGTGGGGAAGGGGGAATTTAGGGAATGCAGCTGTAGAGCCTGTAAAGCCTGCTGTGTAAAATGCCTACATTGCTTGCCCCTGAGCTCACAATACAGATGGCATGCTATCAAATATCCCAAAGGGTATTAACAGTGGGATTTTAGTAAAAGCTCTGTGTAATAACCAGCGCTTTCTTAAAAATAAAACCTTGTCCAACACTAGGTAGAGGGGAAGAACCTAACAAAACCCCAATTGTGCAAATCTTATTTCAGAATGTACGTGTCTTTGTAGAGCCAAGAATAAATACTGGACTTTGCTGATGCAAGTGTTTTTCCTAGAGACTGCTTGCAGCTTTCCACTTTATACTCCAATTAGTTTTTCATTTCTGGTCTGAATTTTTGAAATTTTCTGTCTTTTTTCCTCTTGTAATCACTTTTTATTTAGCTTTGGCCCCTTCTCTCTGCCTTCACCCCTGAAGTGCTTATCTAACTTGTAAAAGCTTTAACAAATATATATCCATGAAGTCCTTTGACCTTGACCCCTTGCTCTCTGCTGCTGGAAGTGCAGTTCTGCATGGCATCTGTAGATTTCCACCTGTCTTTATAGTTACCATGGAAACCAGCCACAGGCTGCATAAAGCCACTGATGAGACAAGGAAGAAGGGATGAGGCTTTCAGTTCCTAAAATAGAATAATAAGTATAGGACTGAGAACAAATCTCACTCTAATTGTCCAGGAAGCACACCCAACAAAGTATGAATTCTGGTAGTGCTGTTGTGTCTGATGGTATTTTATTATGAGAAAGTCTTGGTCTCTTTTGCATTTGCACAGGCTTGTGCAGGAGGCTTTTTTGGCCTGGTGAACAAGATTGAATTCAGCTTGCTTCTTTTCTGAGACAAAATCCAATTTTTCCTTTGAAAACAGGTGATCATAAGTATTCTGCAGCTTTAGAGTCTGAGTGATTGTTTTCATCTGGGAAACATGAACATGAGCACAGGTATTCTGCACTGATTGCCATTTATAGAGGTGATGTGAATGATCACACAAAGTGAGAGTTGAAAGCTGTAGCCTGGCAAACCTGCATCTTTTGAATGTAACAGAAACTCAGACATCCAAGCTCAGGCTCAGCAATCCATTCTGCTTCTGAATGTGGGTGTGATCTTGGGTGGCACTGAAGCAGTACATCTCCATGCCCAGAACACTGAGAAGCTGGGAGCTTGAGTAATTTTTCTTCTTTCTCCTGTCTTGCTCTTGGGTTTACCTTTCTCCAATGGTAAAAGGTTGCTAGGAAAAGCCCTACTTTGGATTTACTAAAGTCTCAGTTTGGTAACTTCAGACTTTACAGGAGACAGATTTAGTTATCCAGGACTTTGTGGGTGCCCATTTAGCAGAAGGGGTAATGAACAAAATGCTCTATATGGTTTACTGCTTTCTTTATGGAAGGTTATGAAGGGCAAGGATGGCACACCCACAAGGTGTGTTTCAGGCAAACATGGGCAAGCACAGGTTGTTCTTAAAGCCAAACAGAAGTTATCTGACTATCACTATGGTCCTGGGCTAAAGCTAGTGCTGAAGTTTCAGCAAGGTTTGTTAGTTCAGGGCTAATGTGACACTGCAAGCATATGGCTTTGGCCAGTGCAAAATATGGACAGAACTGCTGAGTCTACTGTTTTTTGTCTCACTGATGGTTTGTGATGCTGCCTTATTTTTTTCCCCCAAGCCAGGCAGCTGTTCTTTGGCAACTGGAGTAAGAACACTGTACTCTGTTCCCACAAGCTGCTAAACAGTTGTCAAGGGCAAGATAACTTCTATTAAGACCTCTGGTTGTATTTGATTGGCAACGGCTTTGGATCCTCTTACCTATGTTCTTTGAGACTGCTGTTGCCAGATCCTGGTCTCATTTATAGTTATGAATATGGAATTGTGTGTTGATTTCATCACACTTGGTTTTCACTTAATTGCATTATGAATGAGACAAGACTGACTTCCACCTCCCCCCTATACTGTTCAACCTTACTGAAGTCTTCCATACTTTATTTGTTTAGTCTTCATGGTATACTTCAGTGAGTCTTGTTCATCCTCCTTGTGCCTAATAAAACAGTAATCATCGTATTTGTGAGAGTAGATTCTTTTTTTTTTTTAAATTACTATTGTAACACCATAAAGAAAAATATACTGAACATAGTGATATTTAAGACTTACTGTTTTGATATATATTATCTTATTCGTAAGACTGTGAAGCTTAACTTGAAAAAAGTTTCTTAGTTGTCAAATGGAAAAAAAATGCCACCAGTTGATTAAAAAATTAAATTATGTTACAAGAGAGGTTAGTCTGGTGCCACACTTATTCAGCAGTATATGTTTGCTTATCCAGTTTCTAGTGAAACAACAGAACATAATAAATTAAGGTAGCTGCATAGATTATGCTGCTTAAGTACTTTCATTTGAGAAGGGTATATTTTTGACAGTTTTGGATGCCACTAAGCATATATATTTTTTCTCTATGTATGACTCCAGGTTCAATACTACTTATCAGAGGCTCTGTGATTTACAGTCACAGACTGCTATTTTTAGTAATGCTCATGTGACAACATAATAGCAAAACCCTCTGCGATTCCTTTTCATATGTATGATTAAGGGGTATAATTAGAGACTTTGAAATAATAAAAATATATCAGTCACTGATACAACTGACTATTCTGCTTCTTGAGATAGCTGATGGAATTTGTTTGCAAAGGACCAAGCCTGCTATAATGATGTTTTGTAACAGAAAATGGCTGTTCTTCACAAAGCCATCTTTTAACCATCTCCTCTCAAGAGATGTTTCAGCTGATAGCAAAGGTACGTAGATGCACACACTATATATGTTAATGGAAAATACTAAGTGGTTAAAGACAATTTCCAAAGCATTTAATTTGTAATAGTCATGCCTTTGGAGAGGAGAATTGCAATACATAATGTTTATATTACATGGTGTGAAAACTGAGAACATCTCCTGAATCACAGCTGTGATATAATGCTTTTGTTTATAATATCATCTTCTTTCATAGTATCATTATGGTTGCAAAAACAATTTTTAAAATAAGCAAACAATGAAAACCCAAACACAGCTTTTATAGCTTTTTTCCCACTCTTTAGAAATTCAGTATTCAGCTTTAGTAAGTAACCCAACCTGGTACCTTTCTCAACCTGTTCAGCATGTCTTGAATGTTGTGCATTTGTTACTAATGTATTGTGACAGTATGAAGTGCAAATATGGGAATATGTTTATTAAAGCAACCTACTTATTTTTAAAATTATTCCAGTGATGGCATTGGCATTTCTCTGCCTGCAAAAGTCTTTGTATATTTGTGTGTATGAAATGTACTTCATGGAGAATTTAATCCTGGATTTGGTGGTTTGGATGCTACTGAAATATACATAAATAATGATAGAAAATGTGCATGAAAAATTAGAGGACAGTATTGGAACTAGGGAAAAAATTTGCAGCTAGCATGTCTTTGTACCAGACTTGTCTTCAACCAGATCAATGTCTCCCTTTCTCCAGATAAACACTAGACATAAAATTTGTCCATTTAGTAACCCAATTTGTAACAGTTTCAGCTGCTTCAAGAACTATTTAGAAATGGGAAAATGAAATGAATAAAAATAAAAAATCTCACAGTGAACTCGAAGATAATGCAAGCAGAGCAAGGTCTGAGCTGCAGAAAGAATTCTGGTGGAAAGCTATGTTTAGATATTTTCACATGACAGGCTTGAAAAATGAAACAGATGCGGGATTTGCAGCAGGGTGTAGAAAGAAATGCTAGGGTAAGGAAAATCATCTCTTGGGAATATTCTCAACAGAAAAAAACATCTGGCCTAGGATTAGATATCTGGACTATTTCATCTAAATGATCTTAAAAAATTCAGAATTTATTCTCTTGGTGATTTGATGTTCAGCTTCCCTGATCTTGGTTTCTTTTGTGTTAAGACCATTTTTTTTTTGTCTCCACATCACCCCTTTTTTTTTTGTTGTTGTTAAAATGTACTCCTCTCACTGTCTTTAACCAGCATCTTTGTATAGTGCAACTCAGAGTAAATTAAGTTGAGAGTATAAATGTGCATCAGAAATAGTATTACAGCATTCTTAAAGAACCATTTCACACTGCTTGGACTACTATTTTCTTTTAGATATATTTAGTGCTTTATACTTTGACATTTCAAATTTTTGTTTTAAAATTTCAAATTTTTATTTAAAAAATATCTGTTTACATTATTTCTACCTGTTTTTGTAAAACGTTCTTCACTAGGAAACTTTTCATCATGTCTAATGGCTCTGTCTCTCATACTGTGTTTTAAGCCTGGGACTTCTCATGTAAAGCTGCCCCAAATTTCTTTTTTTTTTTTTTTTTTTACCTGATATTTTGGCAAACTTCTTATCTGTTAGTTTCATGCTGTGAAATTGGTTTTCTATGGTGACATCTGTGTGAGTCTTCTAAATTTTCACTGGAGATGAAAAATGCATCTATTCTTATTGGCTCACTCCCCTTACAAGATTTTTATGCCACAACAGTTTCTTCCCAACTTCAGATAAGGATATATGGCTATGTCCAATTCAAATAAGGATGTTACCAGAAAAAGAGAGGAGCAGAAGTCTGCAGTTTTTGCTGTGTGAAGCCTGTTCCAGAAGTGATTAGAGAAGTAGAGATTTCCATATGTTGAATGTAGTTGCTGGCACAGGAGTTGCTGTCAGTCCTGAATCAGAGGCACGTACTTGGGTGAACTCTGATCCTTGTCACGCATATTTAAGATTTTATGTGAAAGCTTCACTAGCATTTCACATGTATAAGCCATATAAAAGTTATAAATACTTTTTACCTAAACGGGAAGAATATCAGTTATGATAGAAGAGTTTTATCATTGATTTCCACTTGTAGCAGCTTTTAAAAGTGATCCTTACTGCCTGCAATTCTGGAATAGATGTTGGAGCATGATTTCTTCATGCGAGTAGATAGTCTAGTATGGATATGTTTAGTCTCAGAGCTGCAGTAGCCTGAACATAGTATATTTATAAATATTTTTCTACTTTTTTTTGTGAAAGCACTGGAAACGGCAAAGCTTTCTGCTGCCTCATGTTTGCAGTGGTGAAGTGGGCAGAGTTCAGTCACACGATCGTAGTCTGAGAAAAATAAGGGAAATACGCCATCTACAGCTACCTCTGTAATATTTCTTTTCCAGCGCTTGCGTGCTGCTTTTATAATCTTTTCTACAAAGCCGTTGTTGAAAAACCATATCAAGAAATTCCACCCTTTAGTACTAATGAAAGGGAGTGATTATTTTTAACCTTTGTCTATGTTGCCATTTTTTTCATGTGTGCTGGCCTAATGATAGGTAAATAATTCTATTGAGAATAAGATTCCTCAGAGTTTAAATTTTATTACTGTGTTTTCAGGTTTCTAGGATGGGGACTAAATTCACTGCCTGCACAGTCAGCTGCAGTCACTAAGAATCAGCTACATTTTTTAACAAATGCTCTGTGTGAATGTAAGAAAGATGCTTCCAGATAGGCTGAGGTGTGTTTAAATAGGCAAGTTGGAACCTTAACCTCCATAAATACAATCCCACTAAAAGGTGCAGTAGGTGGAAACAATAGGATGCGATTTATTGCCTACTTGGAGGTAACTGCTTTACCTATGCTTGACGTTTTTCAGCAGTGGGAAATGCTTGATGTATCATCTCATATCTGAGTGCACATGCCAAAGGAGAAGTTGGTCCTTTGTCTATCTTCCCATATTTCTCCATGGTTTGAAAGGGTGTTTCAAGTGCCTTTAGGAAATAGTCTGTACTCCTTAATGGTAAACCCAGTGCAAAGAAACAGCTCACCTAGCTGGTCCCAGGATCTAAGCAGAAAGAGGGCCTGTTTGACTAGAGTGCTGCATTTTGAGAGCAAACACTGTGGCCACTTGTCAGCAGTTTGGAAATGAGTGCTATGCAGGACTAGAAACTGTCCATGTAGCACTGTCACTGTGGTGTGGGAGCAAAAGAATTATGTGATCAGCATTTGTCACTTGAGGTTTTTTTGGGAAACCAAGATAGAAACAGCACAACGTGTAATAATTATTATAGTTATGAGCAATAATCACCCAGGGACTAGTTTAGCCTCTTTTGAGGCTTGCTGGAGGAAAACCTTGCTGTGTTTTCCAGGCATGCTACGTATCTCCCAAAAGTTGATGTCTCATCCCTCCTGCAGCTTCTGCAGGACATTAGTTGAGGGATTCCCACTGCTGTCCCTGTTGTTCCTGATTCCCACCTGGTGTTAACAGGTCACAGAACCAGGTAACATCTATTGAAACAATCAGAATGAGGCCCTTGCCAAGCACTATCACCATACTTGTTTCTGGTTTACTGGCTGGGGGCAGACAGAGGGTGAGCAGTGGCAGCCATGGCTGCAGGATGGACATGCTTTGCTGCAGTTTAATATTAAAGTTCAATTAAAGTGCAATTTTAGAGGTAAACAATAGGGGGAGAGTGGACTTGGAGATGTGAACTTTGAAATGTTGTTTTTAGGATGGCAACAATCAGCAGTATTTTTATAACATTTGATTAGAATAATTTCTTTCAAGTAAGTTGGTGAACAACAGAAAAAATATAAGAAAGATAAAATTTGTTGGAATTAGTATTTAATCTCATGCATCCTATTTGCCTTTCCCAGTTTTGGGTTTTTTTCCCCTCCCTGTAGTAAGGTTCTTATAAGGTAGCCCTTGAATGCAAATGCTATCTCATGTTTGAAACAGTTCTGCCTTTGTCTTTTTTGATGGCCGCTGTATTTCCTAGGTGATCTTTTTGCTACTTATTTGCAGTCACAGATTCTGTTGTAGCTAAAAATACTTCTGTAGCCTAATGAAATAACAAGAGAACAATTTCTAAAGAAAGAATTGTGCCTTAGTTTTAATGTAAATAAGTATTTAATATAAGTAAATACATATAAACATAAAATACTTTTCTCTGAAAAAAAAGGTGAATTTAGTTGCTGTTGAGAGATCTTCTCAAGGTGTGCAGATTTTCACCACTTTATTTTACACATATTTAAAAACTCCCAAAACAACAACAAAAGAGAACTTGTAACTTGTTTTACTGAGATTCACATATGAAACCACTGACTTGAGTGATTATGGTGCAAATTATTACAGTTTGGTTAGTACCAGGAGAACAAGTGGTGATGTGGTTACGTATTTTTGGAGAGTTTTAGCTGAAAAAAGTAATTTTGGTTTAACTGCTGTATTCTAAAAGCATTTACAGAAAGACTGATATCACCAAATGAGTTTAAAGAAATTGAATTTCCATGTATCAAGGTTCAATAATTGTCAAGAAAATAGAAAACACAATGAGAAACAATTGCCAACTTTCCTCTGTAAGAGAGAATCAAGGAATTTATTCTAGGTTCTCTGCCATCTGAGATCCCTGTAAGTGATCTGGAAAAAGGAGATGAAAGAGACGGTAAAGTTTGCACACTGCACTGTTTTATTCAAAGTAGCAAAAATGAAATCTTGTTATAGAGAACTGTAGGAAGCTGTAATGATGATAATGCATTGATGATAATGCATGATAGAGTGATAAAATGGCATGTGAGATTCAGGGCAGATAAATGCACTTGAGAAAACCAATCTTAATTTTTAACATTAAAACCAATGACTCTGAATTACATTTTGCTTGAGAGAGAACTTAATATCAACAGTTCATTCTAAGCAAATGTTATCTCAAGGCACAGTAGCAGGCAAAAAAGTGGGGAGGCTACTAGACTATTAATGCAATTAGACTATTAGAAAAGGGATGGAGAACAAACCATAAAACCATCTTACGGCCTCGTATAAATGCCATAGTTTGCTTGTGGATGCTTTGTTACCTGAAATTCTAGTTATCCCTCTTCTAAAAGTGTATTTTAAAATTAAAATATGTGCAGAGGACAACAAGAATGTTCATAGATATATGAAAGAACATCTTCTTAAGGAGTCATGAGATAGATTAACGTTATTCATCCTGGAAAAGTTACAAATAAGATGATGGAAGTTTATGTAGTGTTGAGTTCTGTAGAGCAGATGAATGAAAGTGACTGTTTATGTTTTTTTTTCTTTCTGAGGCAAAGAAGGAAGGGGTATCATGTGAAATTAACCAGTGAAATGCTCACAACAAAAGGGTACATAGTTATGTGATCAAAGATTAGACAAATTAGTGAAAGCAGAAATTCTGAAGAGGTATTAAATGTACCTTAGTAGGAAGTACTTAAGCTGTGGATTTCAAGAATGTAGCAGTGAATATTAGGAGAAATATTGCTGCATGCTTAGCCTTCTACAACAAATCATCAGGGAAGATGGTAATACAGGGCAAGGTGAGCTTTTGGATTGACCCAGTGTTGTCGTTTTATGTGATAGGGACAAAACGTGTTAGAGATTGCAGAAGGTATTTTTATGCCTTGCCATAAAACTGCTGTGCATGCAGGAGGGGAGGATGCTGCACAGTGCTTTCCCTCCTGCTTTGGAGCCTGACCTGACCATGGCAATCATGTGAGCTCTCAAAGCTGGAGGGTGGCTGTGATTTGAGGTCAGTGCCACATAGACTGTGGGTATTTTGGGTTGGGAGAATAAAGTGGGTTCAGGTGAAAGAAATCAGAATTTGACTCGATTCTTGTGCAATCAGTGGAAGGAGGTGTATTTCAAGGTCTCCTCGCTTCTATGTCCTTGCACCACAAAGTGCTGCAGTTCCAGTCCTGTTCTTGAAATCACAGAATCATTTAGGTTGTAAAAGACCTTTAATGTCACTGAGTCCAACTGCTAATGCTGCCAAGTCCACTACTAAAACATGTCCCTTTGTTGCGTATCTACAGGTCTTTTAAATATGTCCAGGGATGGTGCAGAAATCTGATCTTGCTCATGCTTTCTGAAGTACTTTTAGGCATTGTAGGGAGATTTTTTGATGCTTTTTTCCTATCTGCTAGAAGGATAAATGTGTGGGAACAGTGCTACTGGGATGCTGTTTGCCTGAGGCAGTACTTCTTATTGCTTTCAAAGAAGATTGGTGCTTAGAACTTGAAATTGAACACATCTTTAGATGTATACTTAAGTCCTTATGAGAAGAAGAAAATTGTCGTCAGCTTTTTGAACTTTAATATGTAGGGTAAACCTATAGAACAAGAACATAGAATGACACTGAAGTAGTATCAGCACCCACAGCTACAAAATGCATAAAACTACAGAAAGAATTAGACTGTCTAAAGCATGGGGCTAACTGCAATGAAAAAAAAAATCTACATTGTAGTTACGTACATCATGTATTTTCTTACTGTACAATCATTTAAGACAAGCTGACTGCTATATGCATTCCCATGTGGGAAAAGATGATAAAGCTGTTTGTATAAATTTTTTACTAGAATGATTAAAATCAGTCATAGTGTATCATAAACAATGAGGGACAAGGAAGATATTTTGTTTTCTTTTTCCTGAATCTTCCTCAACTTTAAATTATAATGGAAAACCAAACCAAATAACTCACTAAGTAGCGATGTTACATATCAAAACCTTTACTCTGTTTTTAGATGTAATAGTTTGAAATTGGTAATGTAAATATAAACTACATTTATCTTTGGCACTTCTCTTGGATTGCTGATTGTTCATTGTGCAAATTGTGGATCGTTACAGTGCTTCCTGAGTGTAGTGGTAAGAACAATATGCCTTGTGGAATGGCATCTTCATGTTTCAATTGAGACACAACATGTTATGTGCTTCTGTTAGCTTATTCTTGTGCTACATTCTTTTCCATCACATCTGTGGTAATACTGTATAAATAATGTTTTACAATGTGAGATATCACTAGGAAAAAAAAAAGCTGTTTTTGAAAATTACACTTAGTAAGGATGCTTATTTTAAAAGTATGCAGAAAATGCATTTTCAATGGTTAGTTAAAGTAGCAGCACTAATGATTAGTTATTTGGAAATCTTCTAAGGTTTTTCTTAGTTTATGTATGTTTATATATTTGTTTGTTTTTCTTTTTGTTTGTTGTTGTTGAGAGAGAGAGAGAGTAAGCTGTAAGCTCTATAAAGATCTGCTGAAAGGAGAATGACCTGTCTATTCCTTCCCTTGGTTGGGCTTTTGGATATGAAGAAGCTGAGTATGGCCCTCTTATAAAACAGTACCCAGTACCCTAAGAGACATAACACTGAGTCTAGGTCGTTATCAGACACTATTTATAAGTAACTTTTAATGACTTGAACATTGCTGAAAACAATAAAATAATATCATGTATTTTAATTTTTTAAATAAATAACATCAACTAAGCAATTTTTTCAGCTGCTGCCAATTTCTTATACTATGCAGGATGTTTCTGGATGTTATGGATACAAATGTAATGAGGTCTTGTTAGTACTGTAGTGAAGTAGTACCTGCTTTACTACTTTCAAAGACTTGAGAAAGAATGTGATTCTCATATAGAACGTGTCCTGAGTGCTACCTTAAAAATATCTTTATATCTTTTTATTTGCAAATATTTGAGATGTTTTTTTTTCCTTCCTGTAATCGCTTCATTAAAGGAGTCATATATGAGGAAATACATATGTATTACACATAGAAATATAAAATCTCTTTTAAGGTCATACAGTTCTTTGATGCTGCTTTCGAAGCTATGGGAGCACTCTTGCAAAGAACTCTTAAAGTTTTAGGATTTCACGTAAGAATTCAGTACGTGAGACCTGTGGAATCATAGATATTCTTGAATTATTTAGATGTTTTCATAATTTTGTAATTTTAGGAAAGTACTGGCTTAAAAAGTAATGAGCTTTAACTATTTTGTTTTGAAGATCTTTAAATTGCCATATTTTACAGTAATGTCTGACACTTCTGAGAATAATTACAAATACTGTAATTGATTAATATTAAAAATACGAGTCTGAAACATCTTGCAAAGAAATCTGCCTGCAGAGTTTTGATACCACAGCCAAAACCTATGATTCCTTTCCTGTTTATAACCTTTATCTTCTCATCCTTCTTGACATTTTCATTTTTAATTAGAAGTGTATCATGGTAGGTCAGATCAGTGACGTATTAGATCTTTTTCAAAGATACTGGGATTTGACTGTGTGACTACTGCTAATAAAGCAGTTGACAGATCTATATCAGTCTGTGGCAGAAAATGCTAATTTTTAAAGTCTGTAGATTGCCATGTTATTTTTGCTCCAAACCCTTTTTATACTGTCTGTATTTTTTCAGTTCTGGGTCAACTTACTGCTTTCTCAAAGAATTTATCATGTTTTAAATTTTTTTTAGCGTGTTAAATCACTTTTAGAGCTGAAATGTTGTAAATGTGATGTTAAATCTATACTGCAAAAATGATGTTCTCATAATTAAGAGAACTTTTATAGATTAATAACTCTGCTTTTAAAACCATTCTGAGACATGATGGATTGAAATTCTGTAAACTCGAGGTTGTAAGTCTTGAGTTCTGTTGCAAGATGTGTATTTTTACAATATTTTAATAAACTATGTTCTTTAAAGTTTGTCACGTTTTCAAGCAAGTTGCAGATTAGAGGTGTCTTTCCTTGGAAGGGCCTCACAGCTACTGTTCACTGTTCTTTATTACAGATGATTCTGAAGTAGCAACATGAGCTACAGATAGTGTTTATGTCAAAGGGGATGCTTGAGTAGTACTAACTGCATAGGGTCAACTGTGGTTCATAATTGACCAAAATAAAGGACGGAATAAGGAATTCCTGCTTGACTCTTTTCACCTGTGGTTAGTTTTCCAAGAAACACATTAGGGGGCAGCAGAGCCACGTGGAGACCCAGATCACAGCCATTCTACGCGTTCCATGCCAGCACTTCACTATTCCACATTTTTGCTAGGAATCATGTTTTCTGTAAGTGCTGTTGCACAGATACAAGGCATCGTTTTTTCTCAGCATCGAACAAGCAGAATGAATAGTCCTTTAATTGTGGTGTTTGTTTTTTTTTTTTTATTTTTTGGGAAGTTATCTGTAATTATTCTAGATACACAAATGGAGAACTAAGGCAAAGAGAGTAAATGGCTGTGCTGGTTTTGTCTGGGAAGGAGTTACTTTTTTCTACTATCTGGTATGAGGCTGTGTTTTGGATTTGTGCTGGAAACAGTGTTGATAACAGAGATGTTTTCATTATTTCTGAGCAGGGCTTGCACAGAGTCATGGCCTTTACTGCTTCTCTTATTGCCCTGCCATAAGGAGGCTGGGGGTGCACAAGAAGTTGGGAAGGAGCACAGCTGGGAGAACTGACCCCAGCTGACCCAAGGCATGTTCTGTACTCTATGGCATCATGCTCTGTATATGCAGCGACCCTGTTTGAAGTCATGGTGTTTGTCTTCGCAAGTCACTGCTACGCTTCTGGGGAGGGCTGTATCCTGCCTGCCCACGGGAAGCAGTGAATGAATCCTGTGTTTTTCTTTGCTTGTGGATGTGACTTTTGCTTTCCCTATTACGCTGTCTTTATCTTGGCTTAGGAGTTTTCTCACTTTTCCATTTCCCTCCCTGTCCTGCTGGTGGGGGAGTCAGTGAGTGGCTCTGTGGTGTTTAGTTGCCAGCTGGGGTTAAACCATGATAACTGTATGATGAAAAGGTCATTGGGAAGGCGAGAATTTCAATCTGAATAAGCTTCTCATCTCTAGATTTGGATGATTTGAAGGTAGTATTTTAGCTACCTGTATACTTTATCCTTGACAATAGGTCAAGGGAATTTTCAGAATGCACAACTGGAAATTTTGTTTTGAATCTTTCTTCTACATAATTTATTCAAAAATAATTTTTGAAGTCTCTATTTAACTGATAAGACAATTTTTCATTGGAATTTAAAACACTATGTTTTAAGGCACGTTGGCCATTGCAAAAAAAATAAATCTAAGAAATGGAGTATTTTGTTCTTTTTTCTGGTGTATGTGAGTGCATAAGAATGCCAAAACTCTTCGGTGGAGAGTTCTGTATGAATGCAAATTAACATTACTGTTGTTATTGAAGAGATGTTGCCCAATACTGATACAATGGAGCTTAAAAAAACTGTGTAAGAAGAGCAGGAAAATCCTGTTGGATCTGGGGTCCTAGACAAGGTAAGGTATCCCGATCTTTCACCATAACAGCTTTCATTTACTTTCTACAGTGGTGATATTTAAGGAAGTCTGGCTACTTCTGAGATAGCTATTGTCGAGGTCCACTGAGGGAAAGAGGAAACGGTCCACACCAGCGTGGGGTAGGAACAGGAGTGAATGCTTTATTAGGGGAGCATGGGACTTAAATAGGGTCGGGATGCAAGGTTCTGGAACTGGGGAGGAGATGAGGAAGGGGTTAAGGCAGAGCGCAACATAAAAGGGAAAGAAGGGGAGAAACCACAACATGAAAGGGAGAGGGAAGGAGGGTTTACAAGCAATATGGGGAAACTAGGGGTGGCTAGCCTTATATAGGGGTGCTGCATTGCACCACCGGTAAGCCAATGAGGTTTTAGGGGTACGTGAACCAATCAGGGGCAGAAACTAGGTTCCCCATAACCGATCAGAACAATTGAACATACGAAAGTAATGAAATAGTAATAATTACCTATCTAATACATATTTATCCTAACTATAGCATCTTAACAGTAGAAAAACTTTAAAAAACAGCAGCTCCATGGCAAGAGGTAGATAGTGATTCTGACAGTGTCTGTTTGGTGGCAGACAGCTCCATCCATTCATTAAAATCACCTTCCTTTGATGCTGGATTCGATGTCCTGGGTCTGCAGTCCCCCACAGGTGCTTCTCCCACAAGCTATCCTATAGAAAAAGATAAAAAAAATACTTAGCTTTATTTTTAGTTTGCCCAAATACTTAGAGAGCTTTATTTTTAGTTTGCCCACTATATATATATATATTAATAAGGCTTGACTACAAAGAGAATTTAGTTTATCCCTTAAGGGAAATAATGAAGACCTTCATGGGAAAAGATGGGTATCTTTCAAGAATTTAATTATTGGTTTAAGTGGTTCAGTAAGACATGTCCTTACTGTAAATTGTCTTATCAGTCATTGCCCTTTCTCTAACTACTGTTCTTTTTTATCAATAGGTTATTGGCATGTTGTAGTATGGTCTCGTTTTTGATTTGCCTGGGTTTTTTTGCCTAATTCCTTTTTGTGGATTTTATAATTATTTTGGCATTTCAGTTTCACTGCCTCATTTTAACGAGGCTTCAGAGTTGGATGGAGCATAGAAATATTGGTCTAGTTTAAGATCTTGCTTTTAAAGTAGTCATAATTTGAAGGGAAGTCATTTAAGTGATTCGTTAGTCTATTCATACGTGAGAACCTTTTGTTCTGTATCTATGTATTGATTTTAATAAAATGTTTTCTTTTTCTTGATATATTTCTGTTTCTACTACAGGTAGAGATAATCATGCCGGAGTCTTGTCATTGTCCTGTTTCTCTTAGAAATGGACAATTTTTCATTATTTCTAAGGACTTGTTTGCAAGGTTATACTTCTTAGCTGAATGCTTACTGCAGATACATGTTTCTCTTAATACTTATTAGAGAATAAATGGTATCATTTAATACTTCATGTGAAAACGTAAATGGTATAATTGGCAATAATAGCCATCAAGTGTATCAGAGACACACACCAACTAAAGCATTATGATCCTCAGGAGAGAAAGGGCTTTCATATTCTCTGAGAACAATTCTGGTTTTGGGGGGGTTTTGAAGCGCTCTGTTGTTAGCGAAACATACCCTATTATATATTTTTATTTGTTTAATATAAATTTATTATATAAAAGCAATACATAAATTTTAATAATGAGTTTTCACAGTTTAAAATATGATAGCACAGCAAGAAACAGTCTGAAAAGCAGATAGAATAAATAAGCCCTTAAGTGGATAATAAATGCTTTTAAGTGTTCTTTTAGCATTTGCAACAGCTGTTTTGGCCTTACTTTTTCTCTAAGGAGGTGACAGTATGTGTGGTAATTTTTGGGTTGAATCCTTAATTTTACACAACCACTATTTTTAGGTCAGAGTGCCTTCAAAGCCTAAGACACTCATCTAGGATTCCCCAAGTTGCTGCTTTTTTCTTACTACTGGTATGTATTTTGGATAAGCCATGAATTCCCAAAGCACACTTTTACTGTGAAACAAATGTAGGCCTCAGTCCAGCAAAGCACTTAGATGTTAATAGTTAAATATACAGTTAGCTGTTGCATTGACTGCAGTAGAACTGCTTACATATTTTAAGCTATGGATGTAAGGAAGTGCTTTAGTGGAGTGGTGCCCACATGCAATGCCAAAGAAGAGCAACAAATTTGCATTATGTTACTGAGCTAGGCCCCCTGGTGCAGAGACAGATCTACAAAGTCTTCAAAAAAAAAAAAAAAAAAGTACTATTTCAAAATAGCTAAAACATTTGCTTTATAACCTGCTTTCTGTAAACATAAAAAAAGTAGATTAAAAAAAAGCTGTTCATTTTCACTTGCTCTCATTGGGAGTATTACTGTGCTTACATGGGAGTAAGACTGGTAGTTGCTTTAAAAAGATGTGAGTCCTGGTGTACCAGGCTGGGACCCGGGGAGCTCTGCCAATTTAGGGCTGCTTGCCCATGAAATATGGTTTGGAAGCAGAGCTGGAAAAAGCGAGTAATTCTGTGGCATAATGTGAGAAAATAGTGTGTGAACAAAGCATGCTGAGAGGCACTGCCTTAGTTGAAATGTTATAACCCTTGATGGTAGAAATGTTAGGGAGTTTGTGCTGGGAAAGAGGAAGAACATGCGGTTAAGGTTATTTGTGAAGGGTGTTATAGTAAAAAAAAGAAAGATATTAAAACCCAAGCCAGAGACAATTGTTATGTTAGAGGTTAGTGAAGTGACTACAGAGGCTAAATAATCTGTGTGTATGTAATACACATGTATACATCTTCAGGCAATTGTACATTAGGTCTCACTCAAGCTGTTTCATCAATGAACTTAGTTTCAGATAGTATTTCAGAATATGAAAAATACATCCTTTTAAAACAGCATGTGTAATCAGCCTAAATCTACTTTACAAGGTTGGGTGTTCAAGCTAAAGGGTACTGCTGGAGTCTGACACTGATACATTAGCTAACGTTGGTAACATGCTGGGAACTACCTGTGTGCGGTAACACTGGAAGGCAGTCCATTAGTGCCTGAATTAATGCACTCGGGGACTTTTAATTCTTCACAGAATCTATTTCCATATTTAATTACGGGAAAGTCATAGAAAAAAGTTACAAAGCACCTTCTTCATCCATTTCATTGTCAACGGGAGTGGCGATTAGTAATTCTTTTTCAAGTTATATTGCAGTGTTCACTTAAAATAATGCAGCTCCTTGCTGAGTTTGCTCCAATTAAGCCATATTTTATTTGCTAATGACTTACCAAGTTGACAATGACCTTGAAGTTGGTATTGTCAACACTTCTTGGCATAAAGAGCTAGATGATTTAGAGTTATTACTAGTGCATCAATATATTCTTCAGTCTTTGTCAGTATTTTTAAAAAGACTTTTAATTCCATTACTCATGGGATACTTTACCTGAAAAATGTAGAGGTTAGTAAGTTAAGTAACAGTCCATTTATATTATTTTTATTGCAGATTTTAAAGATGTCTATATAAGATAAGTTTCACTGTTTTTAAGTTTGCAAAAGCATACTGGACTGTATCGCTTTTACAACTGAGTAGCTTTAATAACTAGGAATGCAATTTATTACTTTAACATTTCTGTTGGCTGTAAGTCACTTACACTATCTAAATATTTATAAATTTATTTATGTATTTCACTGTTCCAGGAGTTAGACTGTATCGTGGTTAAATTTATTTCATTGTAGTATCATGGTACTAGTAGTAACATCACTAGTACTGTATCATTGTAGTATCACAAGTATTTCATTGGTAGTATCGTTGAACAGAATATTAATTCTTACTCAATGCTTCTTGGTACTTTAAAATGAAGGTGAATAATAAAATTGCATTTATATAGTTGAGAAAGGTTTAAAACCTCATATTTACAATTTAGTAATAACTTCTTTCATCTTTGTAATTTTGGAAGCTCATGTTTCATGTTCTTTTAATCCAGATGAATACATAATCCCACTATCAATTCATGCACATTGTTTGTTGGGAATTATCATTAGTTCTTGTTTATTCATATTTTATATGATGTCATACCTGTCTTCAAGGGCAAAAAAAACAAAACACACTTTAGTGATTTTAGGAAGAAGTGGATATAATTACTTAAAAATACTCCATGATAAATTTCATGTTCTGATTTGATGCACTTAAATTGTATTACATTTTACTTGTTAAGAATATAGTTCCATATACTGAAAATATGACTTACTAAGTGCCATTTAAAAAAAAAAAAGTGATCAAACTGCCATCTTCCCTCAAGCAGATCTTTATACTCCTTTTGTTTTACCTTCAAGAATTGAGTTACAATGCCATAAAATTTTACTGTAATGGAGTCATCATTATGTGCGAAACTGTAACTGAGAAATCTATGATGTAATTACTGTTAGCAGTTTCTTTTTTCACTCTAAAGCTCTGTTCTCAGTTTCTAAAGCTCTGTTCTCAGTTTCTGTATCATGCCTAAAAATATATATTATAGGCATTGGGCTGTCCCGTATAGAGATTGTGAGGTGCCTAGGATCTTGAGAAATGTTCACTAATAGTGTGTATGTAATCAGTTTCCTTGGGAGTAGCAAGCACAAGTTTCAGGCCTAGTTAATCACATATATAAATATAAGTTTAAAAATTTATGTTAAGTGACTTTTAAAATACTTTTTCAATTATAAAAAGTGTATGTGTAGGGTGAGAAGGTGCTGAGCATTTTTCTGTAGGTGTTCAACACAGCTAGAAATTCCTGTAATCTGTTTGGATGACATCTTTGTATAGCAAAGTTTTCTTTCAGACTATTTTTATTTGGAAGTATAAGCTCTTTTGAATCAGAAAGGAATTCAAATAAATGATTTTCCTTAAGACTATAGAGTGTGACTAGTGTTTTAAAAGTAGAGATTACTTCTAATATTTTGTGCAGTGTTTCAGTTTTTATATCAGAAGATCCTTTTTCTTTAGTGCAACCAGCTGTGATATTTGAAATTGCTTATAATTTTTATTGTTTTTTTTTTCAGTTATGGAAGGCTTACTGCTCTGCAATAGGGTACATATACGAAAGAGCAACATCTGCATAAAATAAGAGAATGGCTGTGCTTGACTTCAGCTTTGTTTAGTTTTGGTTTTTAATTGAGATTTGTGAAACATAGAAGATTCTATACCTTGCAGAAATATATACCTTTCATTACTATGAAAACTAATAGTATGGTATTAAAAATACTTAATTTGTTTAAAATATGTTTCCAAATGCACTACTCTTGTTCTATGTAAAGTTCATTTACATCTCAAATGTTGCCCCCAGAAAAGAGAAGCAAAAAAGTACATATATAAATTTCATAGTGAGATGGCAGTCTACACATCTTATTCTCCATATCAAGGCTTCATATTTTTACAGTTTAATCTTAGTAATTTAATCTCCTTCCTGTAGACCCACAAGTGACTTCTCTCTTTTTTTTAGAGCCGAATCCCTCTGGGTGAGATTCAGTTTGGTGTTTATTTCACATTTTCAGCTGCCAGAGAAACTAAGTCTCACTGATGCAAGACTGTTATCAGCTCAATAGTTTCCTGGGCCATAGAGGATATACTGGAGATCGAGGCCATTCAACTCTTGGAAAACCCCACCAGCATGATTAGAATGTACTTTTTCTGCCATGGGCAGGTTCTCTTTCATTATTAATATCATGCTATTTCTTTATTAGTATTGTAATCAAATGTAAGTAATTCCACAAAATTACCATATAAAAACTCCATATGCTTATCCTTGTTATAGACTTCAAAATAAATTAGATTTCTACTGGATTTAATCTGTCACAATCAAAACTAATTTTATGAAATCCGTTCTGTACATAGCTGAACAAAATTTTTTCTAACATGTGTTAAACCAGTAGTAAATAGTGCCTTACAGAACCACTTGATGGTGCTGCCACCCTTTTACTCTGAAAATTCAGTTTTAGCTCTCATGCTTCCTTTATAATAATGATAATCTTAAACTACTTAGTGAAAGAGGATGAATTGTGTAAGCAAGGTTATTATATTTCTTTTTGGTTTTTTTCTTTCTTAAAAGGAAAAGGTAACATGTTAAGAAAGAAATGTGTAAGTCTGTGATTTTATTTTTTTTTTTTTAAACATGAGCTTATGAGAAGTCATGCACTGGGTATAGAGAAGATACATATCTGTGAAAAAGGAATTTGATCTGAGGAAAATGCTAAATGATATTTTCAGGATCCTGAAGTTACTTCTACATAACGAAGGAAAAATATGGCAGTTTTTTTTCTGAGATAAGGCTGAATTCAATGCTAAAATTATTGAAATTTAGAAATGTGTATGCTGATCCTGGATGCAGATTCTGTTACTGGTAGCAAAGTGTGTTTCTGGTTTTTTTTTGGGTTTTTTTTTTGTTTTTTTTTTTTTCTTCAGAATACTAGGGAGATGATGCTCTTTGATAGCCAGTCTTATTCC
Organism: Anabacerthia variegaticeps; assembly: GCA_035583185.1. NCBI lineage: Eukaryota > Metazoa > Chordata > Aves > Passeriformes > Furnariidae > Anabacerthia > Anabacerthia variegaticeps. The sequence continues at coordinate 22,307,191 of JAWWEW010000131.1, read as the reverse complement.
CAGTATGTGACTCTCAGAATGTTTTCTCTGCAATCAGTGCATCAGGTTTTCTAGAAATCATGTGTAACTTACTGGGAATTGTTTTGATAGATTTAGAATTAGTGAGTGAAATTTTAGATATATAACGTATTTGCTGAACTAAGTGTTTTCTGATGTCTAAAGACCCACTCTGTCTACAGGCCACTGAATTTTCTATATATGTGTAGAGTTGAACATGGAGCTGAAAAGTAATGAAGGGACAGGAAATGTTTGTACAGACCTTGGTGAGGCAAGGTAAATGTGTTCTATCCAGTTTAGTACATTCAATTCAGCCATTTACAACTCATGGCTATTATATATATGTATTCAACCTGGGGATGAGGGAAAGATGACATGAGCACATAGAGCTTAAGTGACAGTGTATGAATTTAAAATTTGTTATTTTTTTTATATGCCTCACATAAATGAAGTTGTTTCTACTGGTCTAACTTCCATAACATTTGTTGAATAAACTACAGCTGGTTGTGTGTTTGACAACTCAAAAGATGACTATGCAGATGTGTGCAGAAAGTGTAATTGGACAGATGAGTGGTCCATTAAACAAGTTTGTAGTGCTGAGGTCTAACAGCACTACATTGACATTCAGTCAATCTGAATGTTGCTGCATTTGTCCTTTTTATGCATTCGGATCAGTATAGTTTGAAGCTAAATTACTCTTTTGTACTTTCTTTTCTATGAAAATCATCAGTGCATCTTTGGGAGAGAGATCTGTGCTGTGCTTGATGTGTTGTGTATGACTTAGGAAGCAGCTCTGGGTAAAAATTAAAATGAAAAAATCAAAATTGAGTAACTGAGAAAACATTTTAAGAAAAGTTTTGTTTCTACGGTGACATTAGCTGTCTGCAATCACAAGCTGCTTCCTTGCTGAACAGCACTGTACTTGTGAATCCTCAAAGCCCTCTTAGCTGATAACTCAAGTTACTGTTTTCTGTGGTTTCAGCATTACCCATCACAATGCTGTTAGCGAAACAAACTGATAGTATTAGAGAATTACTAGTTTCCCAGCTGCTATTTGTTTGCAGAGAACAGTAAGACTGAGTGGGTTGAAGGTGGAGGTGTGTGAGGAGAAAGGCCTTCACAATGTAATAAAATCGAACTGATGTGTGGTTTGTATTGTAATTATGATGTAACTAGTAACACCCCAACAGAAAAAAACCCTCCAAATCTTCCCTATGGAAAAGACACTTGTAGTGAGTCTAAGTGATGTTTATACAATGATTTTGTTTGGTAAGTATTATATATTTTAACTGTGCTTTGTAGATAGGGCAAAAATTTGGTCAAGGAATTACAAAATTCTTTGGCTTAAATTTATCTTTTTCTTCCTGTTCCTTTCAGTTACTTGTTCTGCCCTGAAATATAAAGGAATATATTTTACTATAATTTTACTGGAAAAAGGTATGAGTTTAAACTCAGGGTTTATTGCTCCAGGACTGGGCAATATAACGTAACTCAGTAAATATCAATATTGCAGAGTATTTAATTTTTAACTGTTTATTCCAAAAGTATTGTATTTATTCTTTAAAATTAGTTTGTGATTGTTTTTGTTTTATTTCCTTTGTGCTAATATGTGCTGATTGTCTTAAGTTTTTAGCCTTTTGGTTTGTAGCAGTCCTTTGCTGTTCCTGAACTCATAGTTCATGGAGTCTTTCCTTTCATATGTGCAGATATTGCTACTTGTTTCACTGGAACTGTAATCCTTACAGTTATTAATTTTGCTGTGGTTTCAGAGCAGTGAACACATTTTTAAAGGTTTCTTTCACTGAAAGACAATTTACTTTATACTTGATGGCTTGTAAAAAGTATGATCTACTTTCAGTAACACAGTTGAGCTTTTGACTCATCCAGGCTGGTCTTCTGCCACACTTGATAGCCTTTTTGCACATTAGAATGTGCTTTGAGAAGGATGTTCTTGAATATCAATCAGCACAGCTCTCCTGAGTCCCCTGACCATTCAGCCTTATGGGATAGAGTCAAACACATCCCTGAGTGAGTCAGAACTATGAGGGGTGCCCTGCTGGGCTTGTTACTGATGAAAAATGATGAGTTCTTTAGGGCTGTGAAGGTCAAAGTAATGGTGGAATTCAAGATCCTGAGAGAAGCGTGCAAGGTAAATAGTAAAATCAATCCTTATTTAACTAATCATTAATTTAGCCCCTTCTCTTGACTTCCAAATGGTTCATTGTTAAAAAAGGATGTAAGGAAGTATTTTTCTTATTTGAGCTTATAGCCTTCTGTTGAGAGGAAGGCATCTCATTTATGTCTGTAACTTCCTGTAGAGGTGCTTGTTAAGATACTGTAGAGTCTCTATTGCTATTGCTGTATGAGTGTTACTAGGAAATGTGAGTATAACCAGTTTCCTCCTCTCCATGTCTTACAAGTACAAATGACCAGCTCTAATTTCTTTTAAAAATAACAAAAAAAGACTTCTAGTTTCAGATTGTGCATCCTATTCTCAAACTAAAAGTGAAAATGGAAGTTAGTATGAAAAACAAGATTCTAAAATATCATTCAGTGGATTCTGCTGTTTGGCTTAAGCAGAAAAATGATCAGTATGTAAGTAACACTATTTTGTTTGTTATAAATGGCACTTAAGCATAAATTCCAAGTCTATGACTGCAGAGCATTGCAAGTTTGGGTCTTTGTCATTCTGACCTCCATGCCCAAATTGCCTATTCCTTCTATGGGGTGTAATGTAAATTAAGTGTTGATGTTTGTGCCTGAGCAGTTTCTACATGTTTTTCAGAGATCTAGACTATTGAACTTTTCAATTAAAAGAAAGCTTAATTCTGTATAGTTAACCAAGCAACTGATTTGACCAAAGTTTTCAGACTGCAGTTGTAAATTCATGAGAAGTTGGAAAGAGAAGTTTTTAAACTAAACTTCAGCTTGCATTATCTGTAGGCTCGTTGGTCTTTATTTGCTGTGCAAGCATCTGGCATGGTTTAATTCCTTTGTGTCTTGGCCAGACTTATTAGAATGTCATTTGAAGTGGTCATAAAAACTATGAGTATTTTTAGATATTTCCTTTGAAGTTTTTTTCCCCCTAAAATTAGTAATAAAAGGGCTCTCTAGCTGGTTGCTTCTATCAAGAGAGTTTTAAAAATTTATGATATAGCTAGACCTGTTTTGGCAAATTAGAGTGTCAAGTCTCATAATTAGAGAATTGTAACATGGATTAGGGTAGCATCTCAAAAATTGTACGCTGTCTTCTCTCAAGTTTTTTATTCTTCACTGAATGGTTGTTGGAATCATCCTGTGATAATAAATACATGATTTTGCCATTTGTGAAATAAGACTTGTGTTCCTTCCTTGGGTTTACTGCATAATTGTACAGTTATTGTGGAATCCCTCCCATTAGTGAGTAATCTTGGCTTTCATTAGTTATTGCAAACAGCAGCTGTTTGTAATAGAATAGGCTTCACTAAATGTGTTTAGATAAGCATTGAAAAATGAAGACTCATAAATCTTTCCTTTAACTTTGTAAAGGGAAACTGCACTGCATTATGAAAAAGTCAACAGCAAAAAAAAAAAAGGCAAGTAAAAATATGACCTCTTCATCCCACAGTAATAGAATTACAGGGGGAAAAAAGAAGGTAATGGCACTTCAGCTTTTTCCTACTATTTGAAAACTAATTTGTACCCAGACTTCAGGTGTAAGGCTTTCATAATAGTATGAAAAAATGACTGCAATTTATATTGAAAATGAAAAAAACTCCTGAACTAGTGAAGAATTCATGAGCTTTGTTATTTTTCCTTTCCCACTTGAGTGTAAATCCTGTGAAATAATTCAAGAGTGTAAACTCTTTACATTTTGCTGAAATTGTGAAGCTGGAACCATTGCCCAGAGAGGTTGTGGAGTCTCCAAGATATTCAGGAACCACCTGGATGCATTCCTGTGCAATATGCTCTGGGATGACCTGGCTTGAGCAGGGGGATTGGACCAGATGACCCACTATGGTGGGTCAACCAACCCTAAACTGTTCTGTGATTCTGTGTTTTCACCCGCTTTTGGAATATGTCAAAATTGTAATCAACAACTTGTAACTCTTCTCAGAATTCATCAAGATTCAATAAACATAAAAATATATTTACTCTAAATGAATAGTTCTGTTGTTTTGGTTTATATTTTATGCTGAACAAATGAAATATTTTAGATGGTTTATGTAATATGACAGAATTTTGGAACCTTTAGGCATGTGTGTGAAGAGGTTACTGCAGCTACAGGCAACAACTTTAGCTTCTCTATATTTTTTCTTATGTAGAAATGCTTTGTTTTTAAGTTTGTTTGTTGTATTTATATTTTGAGAGATTGCAGTTAAAAAACCCTTGAAAAATCAATACTTCACTACATCCAATTGTATTTTCTCTTTTGACCGAATTTTCCATGTCTCCAGCAAAATATGTTTTAGGTATAAACTTTTTGCCATTATACCCTCTTAGATTTTCTACTTTCACTCAGCATCACTTTAAAGAATTGTAAAGTAAATTGGATAGATACTACCAACTTAAGGTGATAAATAATAGAACACAAAGCATAATTTTTGGAATTTGAGCATTAGAAGTAGTAACTAATATGGTTTTATTAAATAACAGATATTACCAGTTCAAAGGATCAAAACACTTAGTTTTGAGAAAAAGCTGCAAATAATTAATTTTGGGCATGTGAAAGGTTTTCTTAAAATTCAAGGAACTTGAGTATAACTGTGGACTTGTGAATTTTGAAAGCCTTTGTAAGTAGGTGCAAATCACCATTTTTGCCACTCAACCTTGCAACTGAAAGCTATTATAACTAAGGCTTTTTATCACTATGTAGAGAATGCTGAGATTACTTGTATTAGTATAGCATGAACTTGCAAAAGCTGCCTGATGAGAGCTCTTGAAATGATAAGGATGTCTTTCAAATGCACTGTGGATCCAGGTTTCTTATTTGAAATATCAGGCAATAATTAATGAGGAAGTTACTACCTTATCTCATGAAAAGACTGAAGAACCGAACAGTGACTGGAATGGTGAACTACATTAGTGGGAGGCAGCTTTTTTTCTTGGCATATGATCAGACATGTGCCATGCTAAGCAGTCTAAGTGCAAGGTTTTGCAGAGCCTTCTTGGCTCTGTCAAACTTCATTCTTTAACTCCTAATAAACTAGTTCAGTCTTTCTTGGGTGTGTAAAGCTTCCTGTGACATAGGAGGGCAACTAAAGCAATGACATAAAGGGATGCACAAGAAGAGAGAGAAAAGAATGAGAGAGCTAAGATGACGCTAGCACCCCTTTTACTAAGGAGGAAGCAATGCAGTAAACTAGATAGAACAGGAGGGAGGGGGAAAGTGGTGTTTATAGGCAGGAAGTGATAAAGAGGATTTCTTTTTTTTTTTCCCCCTGCATGTTGGTAGAGGGAGAGAATGTGTTGCTTTTGGGTATTGTGTTGATTGGGTTTTTTCCCCCCCCCCATCTGGTTATAAATTTTGATAAAAAATTGATGAGTGAATGGTGCTTCATCTTTTCAAATGACATGACATGTCTGACAATAGTCTTTTCTGGTTTCTTTTAAGTACTAATGCATACAAATTTATTGAAAAAAAAAAAACCAAACAAATAATTATCAGAGAAAATGTGTTAAATGAGAGAGCTGAAAGTACATCTCAGAATTTGAAGTAGATGAGCAGTATGTTGTAATTACCTTAAAGAGATCTCAGTTCTTCATGATATGGAAAGCAAAAGTGGGTAAAAAAAAGTGTGTAAAAACCTGCTTTTGTCCTTAGCTAGGATGCTACATGCTGTTAAAGTGGGTCTGTGGGAAATATTCACGTGAGCACTTAACTGAAGTCACCCCTGGGCTTTGGGGTTCCATGCAGTAACTGGGAACCTTGCCCTTGGAACCAATCTTGACCATGAGCTTTGGGAATGGATTTGCTGGTGCCCAGGCAAGATTATATGCTAGTTTATGCTTTTTCTATTGTAAAGACATTCACAGTACTTCTTTTGCTGTGGATCCACAAATTTCTGATAAGACTTGAGCTTACAATGCAGTTTATTAATCAGAGCAATATCTCTCCTCAGTACTTTTTTCCCTGTTTTTTTTTTTTTCCCCTCAAAGCTGATGAGAATGTTACATGAACAAGTCTGCTGCAAGTTCTTGGTCAAATTTGGTTGACTAATAGGTTTAAAATTACCAGGGAAGTATGACTTGATTTCTAAACCTCTAAAGACCAGGCTGCAAATTGAAGAGTTTTTTTATTATCAGTTCATTCTAATTAAGTATTAGAAATGCTAAAATGTGCAACTGTAACTGTATTTTTCATAGTGTCCCTTCTGGAAAGACAATTTCCTAAATTACCTTACTGAGAGTTTTGATGTCTTAAAAAAATTTGGATTATTTTTTTTTCTTAAGCTGCACTTTGATTAGGATTTCCAGAGGTTACAGTGTTTGGTTTTGGTGTAATGTCTTATGATGGATTTTATTTTTTTTTTTAAGGTCAATAATTATTTCCTTGCCTTCTTTTGTCTTTTTTTTTCTTTTGTCTTTTTTTTCTTTTGTCTTTTTTTTTCTTTTGTCTTTTTTTTTCTTTTGTCTTTTTTTTTCTTTTGTCTT
>JAWWEW010000131.1:22238696-22300461 GCA_035583185.1 Anabacerthia variegaticeps | reverse complement strand
TTTTTTTTTCTTTTGTCTTTTTTTTTCTTTTGTCTTTTTTTTTCTTTTGTCTTTTTTTTTCTTTTGTCTTTTTTTTTAGGAATAAATTTATACAGACATCTCAATGAATAAGAAATAAAGGAGGCAGTTAGGTTTTCAGGATTGGTCTGGGATTTTGCAATGTGATTACTGCTGACTATAAATATGTGTGATAACCTGCTTTCAGAATGAATTGCTTCTCTCCCCTGGCCCCTCAGTTTTCTTAAGGGAAAAAATGAAATTTTATAAGAAACTGTATCTTTTAGCTAAACCAGATTGAAAATAGAGTAGTTCTGTTGGGGTGGGAAACTTATCAACAGGTGAAGTTGTAACAGTCTTGCTGATAGTGCTGGAATAAATCTCTCAAAGTATGGAGGGACTTGTAAAGTTCATTTAAAGTGAAAGGATAATAAAAGCAGAGAAATGCAAACTACAGAATGCTTTACAGTATCTTCTGTCAATTCATCTTATTTTGAATGGTTCTCTGTGCTTCCAATAAAACCATGAAAAGGAGATGTAGTTAAAATGAGCAGACAAAAGATACTGTAATAGATCCACAATTTAATAAAGTGGTTTTATTTTTTTTAATACCTTTTTAGAAAAAGTAAATAGGATTTTAGTTAAGAAAAGGTTTGTGAATGTACTTTAATGTATTTTGCAGTTCTAAGGATATATACAACTCTTACATGCAAAATACTTCTTTGCTATATTTATGAAGATTTGTAATTATGGTACTTAATCATGATGCACAAATGCAATTAGCTTTGATCTAAGGGATTAAACGGGTCTGCATAATAGCACGAAACAGGGTCTTGTGACATAGTATAGGGATGAAAGTAGAAATTCAAGGGAGCAAAGGCTGCATTCCATTGCAGTGGGACAGAATTGGTAGCATCTTGGAGGCATTGCTCGCTAGCAGTAACTGCTGACTTCGCTCCCTTAAGGTGAAATAGCTGTGAATGTTTTGCCTTCACTTTGTTTAAGCTTCAATAAATATAGGCTGGGTATTTCTGAAGAATTAAGTAAGGTGCAGGTAGTTTTCCTCTATTAATAATGTTTCTTTCAAGGCTCTTTCATGGTTCAAAGCCTAGAGTTGATCTTGGTAGGGAATGTGTTGTCCCAGGAAAGACCCCTGAGGTGTCTGAATAAAAAGCTTCTGAGAAGTGGTGCTATAAAATACAAGGTTAGAGCTTGTCAGTAGGTTGCTGCAGGAATTTTTGAACGTGCCACTTGCTTGGTGCTAGCTTCAGTATTTCATTGAAGACCCTCTGGTCCCACAGATCCCTTCCCATAAAGAGTGCCCCAGTTAAAGAAGTAAGTGGTTGTTGCAGACAGTGGTCACTAAAACCATGTGCAGAGACACTCAAACTGGCCATGCCAGAGAATTTTCTTGTGGAGTTTGGCAAAATAAATGCTTATATATACAAAAGTAAATAATGTAAATCAAACTTCAATAGATATCTCATAAAATGCCAACATTAGTTATAATTTATTTCTTTGCATTACAAGAAAGTAATCATTATTCAGCAAGGAAGGTAAATATGTGTTTATTGGAGTATTTAAATCAGTCTGTAAATAGTTTGTTGATCCTAGTGTATTTATAGCCAAGTTTTTGTTTCATTAAATATGTGCTTAATATAAAGTGCTATGACCTTTGAATTAATAGCTTATAAATTAAAAAGTATGTGTAGGCTGTTCCTCTACTAGGAAGTAGAAAAGGAAGCAAGGTGCTCAGACCATCTCAGAAAAAAAGGAGTTGATTAAAAAAATGTAAAGCATTCACCTGGAAACTCTTTAAAATTCAATACCTTGTTGTTCTGTGGTGAAAATTCCATAAAACTGTTTTTTCATTTATATTAGTATCACTATGACACTTTATCTTAAAGAAATTAGGCTTTTAAAGATACCTCTTGTAATAACTTGCACTGAGCAAGTGGAAAATAATATTTTCTTGAATAATTTCAGGGAAAGGACTGGAGACGCAACTTTCAGTTGGCAATGCTACTAATATGGCATAAAGAAAAATGTGTATAGTTTGGAGAAGTGCTGGTAGTTTCTCGTTTCTTCTCTAATCTTATGACTTTGTTCCAAATACCTTGTAGAATGCTAAGGAACAACACTCTCTAACTGTATGTGTGTCAAAGTTGTGGCATTGTTGTGAGAAAGAGCACATGACCAGATGCTGTATTACCATGTGTATATAGAAGTTTAGCCTGCAGTGAATGTGAAATCTTTGTGAGCTGTGCTACAGAGAGCAAACTTCATCTGCAATAGTGTCACATCTAGCATATTTCAAGTATAAAATGTGGAGGCTAATCTGAGCCAGTTTAGAGGAAAATAACAAAAGTAACTAGATGTTTGGAGAATGTTCCTAGACAGAATAAATGAATGAGTTAAGAGTGCAGGGCCCTTACTGTAGTAATCTTCAACTATTGGAAAGCTTGCAGAAGAGGGACAGAAAATAATGGGATTTCTACATCCACTTACAACTGAGATAAGAAATCTTTGGCCTAATGCAAATTTGTGCATCTTTCAAAAGAGTTCTTAACAAAGGCTTGTAAATTTGATCAACTTCTATTCTCCATGCTGATTTTGGCTGGATTTTCTCAGGCTCAGATTTCTGAAAGGTTTCAGTAATATAGATTCCTTTATTTTTTGAGAACAAAATACATTTCAGGTGAGGAGGGATATAAGCAAAACTAAAGCAAGTTCTGACTTTGTATTTGATTAGCTCTAATGCCTTAATGGAAAATGATTGAAAAACTTGAAGCTTGTCAGTTTATTTCTCATTTCATTACTGCGTTTATGCATGTGCACGTATTGAACTTACAACATATATATAGTTATATGAAAGTCAGGAGATCCTGAGGTTAAAAATAGATTCTCTTGCCTTACTAAGTACCTTGTGAGTGTACTGCTGTGTTACTATTTGTGACGTGAGTTAATGACCTGCTCTGTTCTTCTGGATCTGTGATGATGGGCACCTTTGGGAAAGGAGAGTAGGAAGTGTGTAACAACTTCTATGTGAGTTGAAGACAGAATGTAAGGAAATAAGATTTGCAAAGTGCATTTTCTCCTCCCCCATCATATGTGTAACTAGATTACTAGCTCTGTCCTTTTAATCAGACACTTGTTTTCAGATGCTTCAGAAGTTTTGTTCATGATACTTTTTTTATCAGTCCGTCTTTCTATAATATCTACATCTTTTACCTCAGAATCATATACTTATGTCAGTTTGCAAGTGAAACTGTGAATATTAACATCAGTTTTCCCTAAGCAGCCCTAATCTTCAGTGCGTATTTAATGGCTGTGCTGCGCTGCGCTCTTTAAGTCTATAACAGGGGTTTTTTAATTTTATTTTTTTTTTTGTACCTGGCAGGATAATGCATGGGTGAAGGATGCATATGCAGGAAAATGAGATTCTGGCCAGAGGACTTAATTGGGAGGACTTAATTGGTAGACAATATTAGATTTCTGTGTGTTGTCATTTTTAACATCAACAAAGTAGGAATGTCTTCTCTGTATGGACTGTAAGTTTTTAAAGCTATTCTATACTTTCTCAATTGTAGTTACACATTTAAAGGAAAATTGATATTATGGATAAAAATAGAACACAGGTTAATGTGTGTCTAACGACCAGATTTGATTGAAATTTTAAGGTTTTTTTCATTTTTAATTTGCAGGTCCTCAAATGGTAAGTGAGCTAAATGAAAAACAAAGCAATTCCCTTCAAAATGTTCTGCACACATGCTATTGTGATATTAACCATTCACTTTCTTTTTAAATGTTAAAAGACATATTTCTAGACTATGGTAGCTTTTAATTGCCAGTGAAATTGTGACTAATCTCAGGAATACACAATTGCTATATTTTTGAAACACTTCACGTATGTTTGATGCCACTCACTCCCAAAAGTTTCCTTTGGTGGGTTTTTTCACCTCTGCTGTGTTTAGTTTGCTCTCCTAGGATAAGTCAGTAAAATCACCTGTTATAAAAGAATTGACTATATAATTATAATTAGCTTCATCCTGTGTGTAATGTTAGTAGCATCTTGCAAAAGAGAATTCTCAGGATCATACATACTGGAGTTACTGGATCTTGAAGAGCTTTTGTTGCTTCAGGCAAAATTCTGAGGCTGCTTAATCATTTCTCTTCTGGGAACAACAGTAAATCATCTGTGAATTTAAATCTGTTTGAAAAGGTAACTTACACTGAAGTCTCTCTTGGTGTATATTAGACAAAACTGCAATTTATACCCTCACAGAGTAGGCATAAATTTCCTTATATTTACTAGAAATCATTGCTAATGTGCAAGGTAAGCTTTCATGTGTCACCAACTCATTAGTTTTATATGGATGAAAAAGCAAGTTCAACACATAGACAAGATTTACAACCATGCTGAATTCTGTTTAAAAAATTGTGACTTAGAAGTTGAAAAGGCTGGTTTTCATCTTACAGTAGTGAGAGTTAAAAGTTGTTCACTATTAGCCTTTTTAATCAAAATTTGGAGAATTTTTACTAGGTTACAGCATAGACAAAAATTACATCCTTTTTATCAAGCAGAACTTCCTTTTTTTTTTTAACTTAAGGACTTAACAATACTCTTCAATTCTAAAATACATTTTATTGAAAAATCCCACAGCCTCCCCATCCCATCATCCTCCCTGTATGAATGTCTAGAGTCTTGCAAAATGAATGTGTTGGGGTTTTGATGTTCAGTTTACAATTAAGAGTGCAGGGGCCTAATGAGCTTACAGGGGACAGTAAGGATTATCCAACAGATGATCATGGCAAGGAATAAAATGTTTTCTTCTAGTAAGCATGTCTTTCATATTTTTATAAGACCAGCTATTGATGCAATGTAGTATTTGTTTAATATTAGTACATGATTGTTTTTTGTTGTATATTTATTTTATTATATGGTATATCTGGTTCAGAATCTTTCCCTGTGGGTGATTTGCAGTGCTGTGGGTTTCCTACCTACAGTCAGTGGAGCTACATTAGAAATTAAGTTGGTAGATTCTTGTGTGATGGTTTGAAAAGGAATTAATTGATTTTAAAAGCAAGAGAGAAGCTTCTCAAAAGCTGTTACATAAAAATCCTTCTGTCTGATTTTAACTTTATGAATAATTTTATTACTTCTCAGTACTTTTGGATAGTGCTGTGACTTTGCTTTGTTGCACTTGTTTATTAAAAATATCCTGGTGAATCCTGGCAGATGGTAATGTTCTCTGCAGGTTTCACCCCACACTGGGTCAAAGTCATAACGCTTTTCACTATAGGATAGTTTTGGTGTGGTGTGTTTTGTTTTGGTTGTGTGTTTGTTTTGGTTTTTTTCCCTCCCTAGAGGAAAAACTCTCTGGAGTGTCCCCATTGTAACTCTTCCTGACACTTGCTCACTACTTGAATTGATGACTAGTTGGATTTGCATCAGTATTTTGTCACAAGTAGCTGGCTTTTGTGGTTCCATCTCCTTCGTGTAGAAATTGCCAGAAGCCTCCCTGGCTTTTATGGAAACCATTATTTAAAAAAAATAAAAAAAAAAATCTATGAACTTGAGGTCTGTGTGACTGCAGTTCACTGTAAAAGGTTCTTTCCTATACTACTGTCAGATTGTAGTATTAGGAAGTGTGAATACCTGTAGGGTTTTACAACTAGTAGCTATTTCCTTTCACATTTTTGGTTTTACTGTTACTGTCAGAGGTGTGAATATAAATTGTGATGAATATTGGGAACTTTTCTTTCTCTGGGTAAAAACAGTAGTCAGTCTTTCATGAAATCTTTGTTTCAGCTTTTCAGGTTATTTCATGTTGTCTAAAGTAACATAGAAGTGGTTTTTTGTTTTTTTTTTTTTTTTTGTGTTTTTTTTTTTTTTTTGTTTTTTTTTTGTTGGTTTTTTTTTTTTTTTTTTTTTTTTTTTTTTTTTTTTTTTTTTTTGTTTTTTTTTTTTTGTTTTTTTTTTTTTTTTTCTTTTAAATGGGAGAAGACAACATTAAAGTAAGCATGTGTGTGAGATGTCCTAGCAAGACTAATGATTACCTGAAATACTTGTCTGTGCTTTTGAGTCTTAACCCTTTTGCTCATCAATCAGTCAGCAGTGGCAGGTAGTGACCATTAGGTGGATTCATTAGCACCCTGCAGCCTTCTTGTACAGGGTGACCCACATCTGTCTTCATTAGAAGTTTGCTCCTTGCCAGTAGTGAACAGATGGGTCATTATAGCCTACACTGCCCTCTGGGCATACCTGGAGGACGGACAAAGTCGTCAGGTACAGGACACAAATGCATATTGACTTCATAGAAACGGGACAAGATATTTATGATAAGTCTAGGCTTTTTCTTTAGACTGGCTAGCTTATTATTATGTGTTCTGTCTCATATCATCTTTAAGAACATGAAAGTGGCTAAACCAGACCTTTATTATTTGTGATTATTCCTTAAAAAGTATTATGGAGTATAACACAGCAATGCTGAACTCTGTGTTTTCATTTGAACTTTAGGTGCTAATTTCAGCACCTTTTTCTTTTTCTAGAACTGAAAACTTTTCTGTACAAATTAAGAATTTGGGGTTTTTTTTTGGTTTTTTTTTTTTACTTTTGGAAAGAATTCTATGAGGTAAGGCTGAAAATAAAATGCATTCATAAGCCTATTGTCAGGAGAGGAAAGTAAAAGCCTGGTTTCCATATTGCTTCATGCTCTTCACACTGCATGAGTTCAAATCCTGTTCTACTCCCATGGTTAAAAAAAAACAAACCACTTTATGTGTCAATTACTTACTGTGGGTTGCCTTTTTGAAATTTTGGATCAGTTAGACATATATTTTCAGTGTTAGCAGTGTTTTTTGCAGAAAATTCCTTTCATCACTGCATTTGACTAAAGTGCTCTTAAATGTGAGGCAAAATGATTACAGCTAGAAAGCCTGATTATGCCACCAGCTTTTTCCCTGGAATGCTCTCCCAAATAAAGAACTACCTTTACCAGTGAAAACAAGGGTCCCCTTACCACTTTACGAAAGTGTTACTGATTAAGCAAATACTCAAGGTGTTCTCTTCTTTACTGGACGAACCTTACACTCCACTTAAGCATACTTGCTATAGAGGGACTTTAATTATTATCAGTAGATTTTTATTTTTGTAATAAGCTGCTGTCTGCTGGAAAGTTGTTTATCGTATTTGAATAAAAAGTATATTGTTTCTCTCTTTATATTTTAGAATAGATACTAATTTTGTCCAGTTCTTTTTCTAGTGTTAACAGCATATGTTTATATTAATCATATTTCTTTTACTAACTTCTGTGAAACATTGTTTCTCTAAGAAAATGATTGTTCCGTATGGGTGAGTGTGAATATATGCTTTTCTCTGTGGCACTCAAAGTAGAATTTAAAGGCAAAAATATTTTTAGAGCTTGTGCCGATTGTTATAACAGCGACAATTCTTTTTAGGAAGGCATGACCTATTCTCATGGTTGCTTCTCATGTAAGAATAAGAATTGTCTGCTTTGTTTACATTAAAAAATTAATATGGCTATCTTCTATAGTTAAAAACTAGGAACAACTTTTGTTGAATAGATTTCAAAATAGAATAGGAGTTATATGTATTTAGTGAAAAATACCCTTAGTGAGGTTGCCGGAAGTATTACACTTGAATGAAAAAACTGTCATTTTTGAAGTTTTGTGTATAACAGATGAATTGGACAGCAAACAAAAAACATGCTTTCTACTTGCAGTAGAGATGATTAATTCTGCCTGATGTGTGGAAGGGAGCATTAATAGTTTCTTGTGAGAAGTGCAATATCTTGCTGCTGTAGCTATGTTCTATCAGTTTTTTTCATGTGTATGTTGTGTGTGATAAAAGGATGGCAGGAGCTTGTTGCTATATCTTAAGGAAAATGCTAAAATTTATTCATCCTTTCAGTTTGTGAGAAATAGCATCCTGTGTTAGCATGTTCTGTGTATTTACAATCTCAGATTACCCAGCAGTAAACATGACATTCAGCATCCATCTGGAATATTTGCATGTATTTACATTGTTTGCAAAAGCCATTAAAGTGATCTGAGAGGCTCTGATTTAAGATGGTGCAGGTAACCTCGATATGGCTGTGTTGTATCTGTAGTTTGTGATACCATCTTTAATTACACGATGACACTATGTTTTCCAGAGAATCTTGCCTTAGGGTATACAGAATAGATAGTGTTCACTGAGTGAAGTGCTTTTCCTTTATTTCTTTTTTATCTTCCTTGTTCTGCATGAACTCCATGCTATATACAGCACATCCTCTTTACCGTGTTCTGAAATGAAGGTGATTAATTTCCTTTCTAGTATTCCTCTGCTGCTTGTTGTAGAGGTGTTTTAACCTTTTCACAAGCATAAAATGTGCCATCTTTCGATGATGCCTAGTCATGTTAATTTTCACTGCTGTTGTGCTCTGCTCTATTTTTTGGTAACTAGCATTAGACCTCTCATTCTTACACCCGTCCTTTGTGCATCCCTCATTCTCTGTTTCATCATTAAAACCTACTATTTTTAGCCCTACAATAGCCAGCTTTCCTGATACAGATGAAAATTAGCAGGCATTTTTCATTCTACTTTTTAACTTCAAATTTGTGAAAAGGGATATATTTTTTTGGGTACTCCTCTATGTTGATTAAAACCACTGAATCTGTGTTATGATAAGTTAATATTGCTAGAAAGAATAGCGGTGTTTTACTACAGTGTTGACAACATGCATGGTAATGCATAGTTAAGAAACAGTAGAATGATAAATATTTTTCAGTGGTTTCCTAATGGCAGGTACGAATGCAGAGTTTCAGTGTTTAAGAAATTGAAGAATCACATATTCTGTATAGCTGTCTGTATTTGACAAACATAACATTGTTTTTAAATGAGTGTTTGCTACTGTTCTTTTAATCACTGTTGATATCTCCAGAACATTTTTTATGTACTGAAAAATTACCAACAGTCATTTAAAAATTATTTTTTCGAGTCTACATTTTACCATTATATCCATTTGAATAATAGTTGTGGGAATCTGGATGCCAGCTAAAGGCTTTGTAATGACCCTTGATGTAATACTACTATTAATAGTAAAACTGTAACGAATTTCGTTACTAAAATTAATAATTATATTTTAATACACTTTGTTGTCTTTTAAATAGTAGACTCTAGTAATTTTCAGACAGTGATTATCTTAAAATGTCTGACTTTTAGTTATCTTGCACACTAGTATTTGCCAGTTTATTCAAGTAGGTGCTTCTAAGACCTCCTGGAAAAGGTATTGTCATGCGAATACTATTTACTACCATTTAATTACTTTTATCATTGTTCAATCAGGGTCTCATTGAGATTTGATAGGGTGACATAATGTGTTAAATACCAGCACTTGCATGTTCAAATGAACTACCACTGTCATGACTATATGTTGAATCTGACAAGTATCTATATACCTTACCTTCTTCTTTTTGCATTTTTTTTATCATATTTGGTCAAGAAATATGGTCTAAAGGTTGGTATTCCTGAAGTGTTTGTATCACTGTTGTAAGTGGAATTCCACCTATTTTTGCAATTTTATGTTGTATTATAATCTTATTCAGACTTATTTTTCTTTAAATAAGAAAAAAGGATCTGCCAGCTTCCTGAAAAAGTTTTCTGTAGATGTAAGAAGTTCTATTTTTCCTTTTCTGTTTACTCTCCTCCTGACAAAAACCTACCTGAATCTGCAGAAGGATGATCCTGTTTCAGTTCAGGTTCCATGTGTATTACATTTGTGGTATGGTATTCTGAAGATATTTGGTAGACTGGATTAAGTCGCCTGCTGATGATTGAACTGGCTGGTCTTGTTCAGTCCTCTTGTCCCACTGTGTAACCCCCTACAGTCCCCTATCAAGGCTACCTTTTGTTTGTGCTGTCCTGATGAGGCCCTCTTGTGGAATTCGTGCTCTGGCCTGTAGCCTTGTCTGGTTAGAAACTGCTTTCTCTTTTAATATGTTTGACTGTCTTATTCACAAGCTGGTTTTTAAATGATCTTCTGCCAGTTTTCATAGATACTTTTTCAGATTGAGAAACCCATGTGCTGAACTGTCAAGGGAAATGTAGCAGTGTGTGTTAGAATTCTTTTTTTTTTTTCCAAATGTGACATTTTGACTGCAGGATCTTAAAGAAACCACCATGCTATATATATATGTATATATATATATTACCTTTTTAAATGCAGAAACCTTGTTTGTTTCTGCTACTTATTGTGTGTGACAGCAAGCAGAAGGGCTAAGACGTCAGTTTTATGACCAAACTTTATGCAAACAAATATAGCTACATTTTCTTCACAGGAACATTGTTAGATTTTGTTAATCTTGTACCTGGATAAAATGTGAAAGATAGAATACAAATAATGTAGCTGTCAACACACTTTTTCTCCATTTAAAATGACTTAAGTGTGAACTGAACACCATCAGCAAAAGTGTGATTTTGCTAATAAAATAATGCTACTTTGCAGATTGTTCATTATAGCTGCTTGAGCTTTTTTTTTTTTTCAGTGGGTTATCTTCTTGAATTTCAACAGGTGGTGGAGTGACTTTTTAAGATAGCTATTTATTCATTGAAAGTGGAGGCACATGAACTAGCACTCTTAATGAACTAACAGGCTCTAGAATTTGAGAGTTAGGACTTGGCAATGACTGGGGCCAATCTGTATAGTGTGAAGTTATTGTGGGAACACAAATATGATGGCATAACATTACACATTAACAAAAATATCTCTTAACAATGAGGCAGCAATCTTTGGTTAACATAATGTTAAAGCTGTCCTCTATTTTGTACCTATAAGCACCCTGACGGAGACTACCTGATGCGGGTAGCTTTCATTTCTCTGAAAACTTCAGGGAAGAAAATGGGGCCTTCTGCTCAGAGCAATAGGAAGAGAGATACAACGCTGCAATTCTCTATCTTTTACTGGGTGGCTTGATTAAACATTAAAAAATTATGGAAGGAAACAATTTTCTTAAGTGGGACCTTTCAGAATTAGTGTTACTTCAAAACTAATTCATTTTCATGCCTGATGTTTATAGCTTAAATGCAGATCGACAAATTTGACCCTTTTAAAAAGATTGCTGCAATTTAACATCATTAACTATTTTCAGCATGATATTAATTAGAATATGCAAGTTAGAGGAGCTTTGTGGTGATTAAATTAATTTGATGGAGGCAGTATCGATACAAGGTAATACTGTTGTAATATTATTTGATGTTATTTCTCAAGAAAAGATTGTTTGTTGTGTAAGGAAGTCTTAGTAGAAGTGGCTTTTGATACCTGCAGCTATGTTGTAATTTGTGTCAAAGCGTCTCAGACTGAAATGTCAGAGGCCAAGAAAAACCTGTGATACGTAATGCTAATATACAAATTGTTGTCACTTCTAAACTTTGAGTCTAACTTGAGAGGTATGGAGGTTTTGACCAGTTTATCTTTCAGCATTATGTCACAGCACTTTTGGGCTGCTGGAGTGACCCTCCAAAGAACACAGCTCCAACTTTTGTCACTCTGAACAGGGCAGAGAGGGGAGTGGCATTAACTTTCATGTCTAAAAGTATTTTGGTGTTATGATGGTTGTATTTACATTAATATGGCAGAAGCATGGGAAGCTCTTGAGAGTAAAGTTTGACACTTGTGTTTTTTAAGATGTTTAGAGCTTGGACTTCATTTTGGCACTGTGAATACTGTATCCAATCTTTATTGAATCAGGAGGAAAACTGTCGTTACTTAATGGCATTTGGACTACTTTATCAGACAATAATGTGTGCCTTAACCCAAACAGAACAAATCATTTGAATATTTTGTTAGCATAAGACTTGCAAAAATGTGTTTGGAAGCATATGGTTTATAGAAATTAGTATACTGGAAAAAAATGCAAAATGATCTGGCTTGTTCAAAAAGAGATATGGGTTGAATGAGAGAAAGTTCTGGGACTATCCTGCTTTCAGTTTTTGAAAATGCATTGAATTAAGACTGAACTTGAGCTTTTCTCTATTCAATGCTTAAAATAAATGCAAAGGGACAAGGACTTGCAAACAGCCTATTGGTTGTGTGAGTTGTGTGCAATGAAGTACCCAGGAGCCAGAAAGCGACGGGACTTTTGAATATAAAAATGCTACCACTTTCAGGTTCACTGCTTTGCTGTATCATGCAGTAAATGAAAAAAAAAAAAAAAAGGTAAGCTGATCCAGGCTGTTCAATCTGTGTGCAAGAAAGTTGTACGCTCACAACTGTGGTGCAGGTTCTCTTTATCCTGTTTTAGCCAGTACAAATGGGTGTGCTGTGTGTATATGGAGTGGTTAACACAGGCTAAGTGGGGTTTGGATTAGGATTTTGTTTTAGTGTATTTCCTAATGCTTAAGGCTAACTAATTTAGTGTAGTACTTTAGACCTTTAAAAACACTTCTCCAGTCAGCAGAGCTCCAACAGGCTTTTTGAAGTAAGCTTAACATAGTTTGCCTTTGTCTACATTTTCATTTATAGCCTTTTCTGCTATACTCCAGATGTATGTGGCAGTGACGTTGTCTTGAGCTGATTTACATTTCTTAGTATAGAAAATATTAAAGGCTCAGAGAGTCTTGTAGAAGGCATTAATACCAAAACTGACATCTGGCAGGTCTTGTAGCAAAAAGAAACAGAATTTCAATTTCTAGTTCTGTCGGCATGTAATGCACTCTGGAAACTCTCACTTTGGAGAGAAGACTTTAAAAATATACTGGATAACAAAATGGTACAGATGTAACCCTCCCCCTCCTTAGTGTGGAACAGGATTTTTACAGTAGGCTGTATTTGCACATTAGGGAGAAGTCATTTTCACAATACAGTGCGAAATTTGTAATCATTTGCTTCTTGAGAGATGTTGTTTTCTTAAATGATGGCCTCGTGTTAAGCCTGCAGATGTGAAAAATGGGTAAAGTCCCACAACAAAGACTTCTGTGTCTTAAAAATTAAAATAATGTATTTAAACCTCAATGACTGGTGAGATTTTTTTTTTCCCCCTCAAATCTCAATATATGCTTTTATAACTTTGAAAGTGGTCATTCCATTTTTAACATTTTCTTTTTTCTTCTAGGTCTTAAAGTGTTGTTCTATGTTCCCTATAAAAAGCACTTCAAGAAATACCATCTAGTTGACTATACAACTTCCTGCTGTAATATTACACGGGCTGCTTGACCTATAAACTGTGAATCTATTTATATTGTTAAAGTGAATTATTATCCTGAAATTTTTCAGTTATATCTGATGTGATCCATCAGCATTATAAAAATGACTTAATTGTTTGCATTTCAGTATCTTTCAGCTTAGCTTTCAAAAGAAGTGTAAATAAACTTGTCATTGTGTGACTGCCGTTTTCATATAATTGGAACATTTTTTATTTTTTTTCATAGTAACTTATTGCTTGACTGAAATTTTCCATTCTTAGTTTCTGCCCACAACTGAAATAATGTTTTTGAGACATATGTAAAAAGCTGTCATAGTGTGTTGTGTGGTTGGTTTTTGTGCATTTTTTTTGTTGCTGTTCTTTTGTTTTGCTTGGTTGGTTTTGGCTTTTTTTTGTGTTAGAGTGAAATACATTGCTGTTCAATTGCTTTAAAGAAATGATAAGATACTTTTTGAAACACTCATAACTTTAAGAATAGGTGAATGCCAGCTCTTTAAAATGAATTGGTTAAATTGATGTAACTATTAATTGCTTGACTAACTCTAGTCCAATATTCCAGTTGTTGCTGAATTTCTTTTAACCAGAAGCTGTCTGAAATGAATGAGTGATTTATGAGCACAGGAGGTAAGACACAAGATTACATCTGATTTACTAATTTTTTTCACTGAGGAACTCGGGGGATAGTTCAATTTCTGCATGGGAGCACTGCATGTTCAATTATCCCCACTGGTAAATATCTACACCTGAAACATCCATCAACATCTTTTTTTGGCCCAGATGATGGTGTTTTAAGCATTGCTAAGTTCAAGATTCGTAGTCAGGAATAAGTTTTTTGGCAGCAGTTTTCTAAACTATGTGACAATAGAAAAGATTTGATAACTAGTTTCATTAAGAAATATTATAAATCACAGTAGACTTTCTGCTCATACCTGCACTCAGTGCTTAGTTTGGTATAACTGATTTGTATTGCATTCTGAAAGTCACTGGGGCTATCTATGTGAAACAGACTGTAAGCATTTACATATACATTTGTCTTTGGTGTATTGGGTAGATATTTTTTTCAAGTATGTGTTTAAATACTTGGGGATGAATTAAAGGTCTTGTAGATAACTTGTAAACCAATTTTATTGCACTGTTTTTCTTATATGTAGGTTTAAAATCTGTTTCCACTTTCCTCAGTAAAGTAGGGATGAATATACTTTCCAGTATAAGTGAAGTTAAGCATTTATTTCAATTAACCATGTGTAACAATCTTTATTTTTAGATTTGTGATAGTGTAAATATCCAGTAGAGTTTTCTGCTATACAAAATATATTTTAATTCGTGGTTGAAGTGGTTCAATGTTCTTTTGCAAACAAGACCAATGTATTCTTTGGAAGTATGAGGGGGAAAAAAAAGAATCATTCAAGTAAAAGCACGATTATGATTCTGACTTGTGTTTCCACCACTGATTGTAGTTCTGTTTGTACATATCTTTGAATCACAAGCAAAATTTGCAGTTTCTGTTATGTTTTTCTCGTCCTACAGAATAAAAATACTTTCTGAACTCCCAAAGTTTATAGCTCACAGCAAGTGTAACTGTGGGCTTAAATACTCTTAACTTTCTTTGTCAGATATGTGTTCCCACTCAGTCTAGATTACAAAATACTCTGATGCTAGTGTAAGTATTCTGTTTCATCTGAAATGATTCAGTAGGACAGCTTGTATTGTAATATCAGTTTAATGAAAGGGTAGACATGGGAATGACTGATTTTAATCATCAAAATTACTTCTAATAACTTTTTATAGCAGAGTTGCTCAGAACAAAATTCTTTTCTATTGTGATTAACTTCCATTCAGCATTTTTTTCTGTTTTCTTTATAAAAAACCTGTTATAAATAGATCTTACTAGATTGAATAAAAATCTAGTAAATGTATAATACTAAATGAGAACATGCTGATTTTTAAAATTTACGGAAATAAAGCTGATATTACTGAATTTTATTGTAAACAATATGTCTAAATTAATTTACAGAATGCCTATAATTGATTGAAATAATTATATTTTTTCCTGAGATGACTGAGATTCCATTAAGTGTCTAATATAACACTGTGCAATACATACTTGTGCAGGCTTTGCTGTCTGTAAAATCAGTAAACTTGTCAAATTATGAAATGAAGAAAAATGGGTCTGTTTTTTTACTTTAACCTTGTAAGTTAATTTTTTGTCTCTGAGACTGGACATAATTTCATATCCCATGTCTGGGTTGCAGTGTGGGAGAGAACATGGTAAGAATGCTGTGTTATCAGGCATAGTCATTGGGTCTTTTTAATTTGTTTTCCTCTGAATTAAAGAAAAGGCAAATCATTATACAATAAATGTTACAATTTCTAGGACACTTCCTCATAGACTTCCACATTTATTTGGGCACCTGATGCATCTTAGGGTTTGTAGGTGGAGTGGAAAAGTTGCATGTGTATTACTAACCAAAGTCTGGATAACTTAACTAGAGTCAAAATGCTTAAGCTCCCACCTGTGTGAAGCGTTTTAAGTAATTGCCTTGTTAGGAGTATAAGTGAAATACTCTCAGTTGAACTATTATTATTCCAGCATTTTCAAAATATGTTTCCTCTTGAGTTGTTGGAAATGGCTTTGAATGCCAGATGTAAGCATTGCCATTTTTGCTGGAGGGCAGTAGCTTGGCTAGGCTGCTGGGCTGACAGCAATACATGTACAGAACTCATTTTATTCTTCTGCTGCCAGTCAAAGTCAGAACTCCACTGCATCTAAGAAGAAGAAAAACTAACAGAGCTGTGTGCATAAACATTTGGTTGAATATTATCTTTTCTTAGATTTAAAAGAAATTTTGCTATGTACTGTTGCAATTCATAGAATAGTTGTGATTTAGTTTTGCTCTGTATGTTTTTTTTTTCTTTTTTTCCAGGCATATAATTTTAAGGACAGTATCTTTCATTTGGCTATCTTACATCAATTCCAAGTTTGTTTTTCTATCTTCTTTAGCCTCATGATCTCTGTATGCTAGACTTGCTTGATTTAAACACGATTTTTTAAAAAAATGCCTTGTTTTGATCATGTTGGACACATTTTAGCTGAAAAACAGAATCCATGGCAACTCAGATTAATTGATGTTGCAATTGCATGAAGAAGTTCTGCGGATGTAAGATCTCTGCAGTTGTTTAAGTTGAAAAGAATGTACTATGCATTAGACAGTCAATCACCAGTTACAGTTCACAAAACCCCATTAGAGTGTTGCACTGTAATAGCAATCTCTCCTGTTATTAAACATATATTACGCTAGTAGTGTAGGAAAATGCTGAGTTGGTGTAAGATTAATATCAGAAATACTTTAAATTCCCTGAAACTGTACTTACATAAAATTGATTGCACTTTTTGTATGAGAGGAAACACCTCTTATGAGGAAATGTGCTTATGGTGTCACTCAGTAAACTCAAAAAATAGTGATGATAACAGCAATGTTTTAGGAACCTCTGCATGTGCCAATAGTTTGCCAGTGTGCAAGACAGGCACTGATTGTTAGAACTAATCCAAAATGATTTCATGTTTACCTGCACAATTTTTTCCATATAAATTGACTCACAAAATACAACTTGATATTGCAGGAATTTGTATGATAATGCAACATGAGGTGGTAATAAAAATCATCCTTTGATGTTCAAGTATAGATATTTACTGTTAATTTATTTTCTTACACTTATATTCTAGCAAGACTCTTCTGAGAAATTACCACCTCACAATTTTGGATCTAGTTTTCTCCAAAGCAAAGCAGATTGATGCAAGCTATATGCAGTCTTGCATGAGCAAAAATTTCCAAGTTACTGTCTTTGTACATGTAGAATCCTGTAGTATGTGTCTGTCTGTGCTATTAGCTATATACTTCATATGAGTCCTTCAAACTGGAAAAAGTGTGACAAAGGCTTAGAACTATCCACTAAAGCCTTAGGTTTGCAGTAAGTGTAAAAAAATCAAGGGACTCAAACCACAAACTGGAAAATTTTAATAAATAAAATATAATTGTACTTTTGTGCTTATATATATAAATAAGGAAATACACAAGTTGATTACTTGGTAACATACTTAGAAGTTTTAGTGCTCTGTGAAGGTAATTATTGCCTGTGGTAAAGGTATTAAGCTCCTTTAAAGAGATCACAAGACTTGATATTCACCCACACCCTCCCATTGACTGGTTGGCAGTTAACTTATGTTTGCCTTAAAATGAAATGTGTGTAAAGGTTCACTTTTAATTTTACATGAAATTTATGCATGCATTAAGCAATTGCTGGTTCCCTTTGTGTGTAGACAGTCACAGAATCACAGAATATGCTGAATTGGAAAGGACCCACAAGGATCATCGAGTCTAACTCCTGGCTCTGCACAGGACCATCCCCAAGAGCCACACCACGTGCCTGAGAGTATCATCCAAAGGCTTCCTGAACTCTGTCAGACTTGGTGCTGTGACCACTGCCCTGGGGAGCCTGTTGTGACAATACTGCTGGTAGTCAGGGTACATAACCCAATATTGGTAAGACTAATATTCTAGGACACTAGTAATTAATCTTGTGATTGAAAATACAGTAAATATGAAATTAATTTGAAATTAAAGTACTCTGAGATTAGGGAAAACATACTTTTTGGTTGTTGGTCAAAGGAATGCAAATATGGTTTCCAATTCACCACTGTTTATTTATGCAAACTGATTTATAATAGTATGTTTGTTTGACCTCATTTATAGGATTGTTAACTAATTAAGAAGCAACATGAATAGCTTCAATGAATGCTTTCTTCAAGTGAATTAGTTCTTCTTTTCCCCTATTTAAATAAGGTTGTTTCTCTAAAATACAGGCTCTATAGGTAATTATCAATGAAATACCAAAGATGTAATCTTAATATGGAAAAGCACAATTTTACCTAAGTAAGTACATCAACATTCACTGGCAAGTTTGTGTCGCACACCATCTTAGTAATGTTTGGTGGCTGGAAGTGTAAGTGGTAGAATGTATCTCTAAAAGACATCCACAGAGCGTGCTCTCTTGTTGGTTGGTGCATGATTATGTGAAGTCAGGGTACTTGGTCATGTACCAATTATTTTTGGTCATCTGTTGTGACCAGTGACTTTGAGCAGAGTCTTGGTGCTCCCCTATACCTTTTTTCATTTGCTTCTCTTTGTTTTGTTGTTGAGTTCTCTTATGTCATGCAAGTCATCTACAACTCAGTGTAGATGTTCTCTTGAAGCTTGTCACTCTGCTTGACAAATACAGTGGTTGTGTTTTATCCAGTGACTTGCAGGCAAGTTGCCTGTGCTTCCTGTCAATTATGTCCTACCACTATTTTATCTGCCGTTTAGACCCTGCACTGGAAATGGAAATATTCAGGAATACCTTGTCAATGACATCATGCAGTAATAAATGTTTGATCTCAGAGCCTGATCAGTTAGAATCAGTCATTGCCTTGGCAACTTATAGGACTGCCATGCTGAACAGCATGACTAAGCTGTAGCTTAACTGAAGAGAGTGATCAGCAGATTATTTGTCATACACCACCATAGTTTAAAGAGAATGCTCTGAGACTGCTTGGGGTGGGGAGTGCACCAATGGTAACTACAGAGACTCATGGTACCATATTGCCATGTATTTAAGTTATTGACATACAGCCTTGTCTGATTTTTCTGAATAATGTTGTGGGCATTACTTGTTCTTTCTATATTTACCAGTGCTGCTGTTTTAGCTCCTGTCTCCTTTGCTGTTGAGAGATGTTAATTTGAAATAGCTTTTCAGCACACCTGTCAACTCCTTACTAGCAAGCCTTTAAAGTACTCCTGGAAGCCTTATACTTTAATATAATTTTCACTAATTTATGTTAAAACCTGCTTTTTTGCCAATATCTTTGACAGTGACTGTTTACTGCACTCAATCATTCCCTTGTGACAGTATGCTGGTGTGAAAGTGGAAGTTTAAACAGTCTGTATTTGACAAATGACAGCAGTATTTGGATCTTCAGCTCCCCAGTGTTTACCTTTTTTTTGGAAGAGTATGTTTTTTTGTACTCCTGATCCTGCAGATTATCAAGTAACTTTAAAAAATGTCTTTACAAAGACAGTAAGAAAGGCAAGATACATGTGAATTTTTAGAAGGTCCTCCCCCCCCCCCAAATGAGTACTATGTTTTTAGAATTATTGTACTTAATGGAAAAGGAGACCCATTCAGTAAAGGAGAGCTAAGCACTGTGTGTGCTGAGCTAAACACATTTGCACTTTTGTTTCTGAATGTATATTTTTGCTCTTTTGTAAAATTGAGTTTTGGCAACTTCTTGTCATTGAAAGCAGAACGTATTTTACTCACAATGGTCTGAAATCTAGGCTTTCCTGTGCAGTTAAAAGTTATAATTAAGAAGTTATGTAATGTTAGAGAAGAAGTAAAAAAAAAAGATAGTGAGCCAAGAGATGTCACTTTTTCTTTTTGGAATAACACACTATTAGGCTCTTCGGCTTTCATACTTTTATGTTTTTGTTGCATACTATTTCTGTTCTTTGTCACAACTTCCCTGTCTCTACTTCAAAATAATAATATTTTTAAAGTATCTTCTTCCCTACTTGCTGAACATGTCACAGAGTTTTGTAAAATATTGCAACCTGATTCTGTCTAAATAATTGTCTTCTGAAGGGAAGCATTTAATAACATTAATTCTAAGCATTGTAACATTCCAGTGCCAGAGTTCCATGTTTATGTTGCTGAAAGCAAGTTATCATCTGTCTATATTCAGGGATGGATAGCCCATTATTTTTCAGATATATAAACTTAAATTGTTAGCTCTTCCACCCTATCTTCTAAGACAATCATGCTCATTCATCATGGTTGCTATTTTAATACTTAAATCTAATTTGATTCAAATCTAGAGTGCAAAGACATATTTTAACATGCCAAAATGTGAGAAATGTGATCAGAAAGTGGATGAGTTAGGAAAGTAAGATAAGAAATGCCGTAATTGGGTAATGAAAAATTTTAAAAAAAGCTAGAGCATCATACATTTTTACAATAACCCTCATATTCTCTTTAGCAGTAAGAAGAGCCTTAAAACTTGTATAAATTTTTGCAAATTTTCTAGGAAACAGATGCTTATATTGAATGTTCCCTAGGAAGATTAAGCTACTATAAGAATCTGTAGGTAGTAGTGTGTTTTGTCCCTTTCCATTTGCCACACTTTATCAGTAAATGTTTTATTGTTTAGAGGCTAAATTTGTGCTACATTGCTGATGTCTGAGGGGAGTCTTGTGCTGTGGTTACTGAAAATATGACCATTGCTCCCTTTCACACCTAGTTTTCCCATCCACAGAGGTTGAGGTGGTGATTTGTGCCCGGTCACATCAGGATGAGGAATCACTGTGTGGGTAAGTGGTGTGCTTTGACCCCAAAGTGTGGAAATTCACATATCCCACAGTGCAGACATTTCTTAAATGAGTTGTTCTTTGTATTGTCATGGCAATTAATTGCAGATATATTTAGACATGACACTTCTTTAATAAAGAGCAGACAGTATGCTGAGAATAATTCATGTTTGCAGGCCTACATAATAAAACTAGTTGCTAGCAAAGATTGGTGATTACTGCCTTCAATTTGAAATGTTTTTACTTAGCCTTTTCCAGACAACAAAGCAGGCACATTTACATAACTTGTGCATACACTTAGATATCATATTCTGCTGGTTGTTTTAAGTAGACTGCTAAGAAGCTCTGAGCCTTATGATGAAACATCTTTAAGCAAGAAATAAGCCTCAAGAATCAAAATGACTGCAATGTCTGAAATTTAAAAATTTAAAAATTCATTATTGAGAAATCTTATTTAAGATTATAAAAATATTTCAAAGTTTTAAAGTATTTTCCACAAGAAAATACAGTAATCTCAGAATTTTTGTCTTTCATTCTTTCTTCATGAAGATTTTTGCATATAAACTCATTGTAAGGAAAAAAAAAAGTTGTATAAAAATTTTAAGTAGTAGAAGACTATAAATAAGGAAAAATACTGCTAAATCAGTTCCACCCTTCCCTCCAGCTGTTGTGTATCTGGGGTTGGTTCACCACTCACAGGAATACTTCATCTTTTCTCCGCTGACATCATGGATTCTAATTTTCTCGGAAAAAACTGAGTTTGTAGACTCAGGTTTCCAGCCAATTGCTTCCACTTCTCTCTCCTTATCCTACGGCTTCTTTTTGTAATTTTATTTTTTTTTTTCCTGCTCTGATATTTTTGTTTGGTAGGTTTTTAGGAGCAATCTCTTAGGCCATACAAAATTCTTATGACATGCCCTGTGTACATGGCACTGGATATTGGAAGCCCTGCAGTATTGCTGCTGTCACGTAGATCTAAAGGCAGACAGCTAAAGGTGCCTCATTGAGAAATTCATCCAGTTTGAGTTCAACATCTGGGCATCTGCCTGCTGCTTTTCCTGACTAATGGTCTTATACTGGCATCTCAGTGCGTGGATGTCTGGTGCTTTTTCCTTTTGGAATTTGAGCCTCACATTATAATAACACAAACACAGTTTAGGTCACTGAGACTTATAAATGTTCTTATGTGTTTGCTTGAATTGGATACAGGAAACTGGAATCAAATAATTTTCGTGTTAGACTCAGTGGAAATTAGTGTCTGGGTACATGATTTAAACTGTTTATATTTTGCGCTGCTACAAGGTATGATGGATGCATATTATAACTTTCAAAAAGTGTATTCTTTCACAGAAATTCAAATAAATTTTTCTTGTATTGTTAGTATAGCATTAAATCATTTTAAGAATGAAGCTACAAATGTCAAAATGAAATTTGAAGGTGTTTTTGAGTTCAGTATTTTTGGTGTTTTCTGATTCTTGTAGTAGGTGTTTACTTTTGCAGCTATGACATAAATGTAATAATATAAATATTACAATATTCTATAATATCACAACTATATAATATTACTAATATGACTATACCATTATGATAATAGTTGAGAAATAATGCAAACCTACTGCTTTTGTAATAACCATGTTTGTTTAATGTTCAAGAGTTTTAATATTTAATGATTTAGGATTATAACTTGTGCTCTTTTAGAATAATGTAAAACTTACCTGATATGTAGAGAGTGAAACCAGCAGTAGGTATTCACTTCAGATCATTAATTTTCATGCTAATAGGGTTCATATGAATTAAAACTATAGAAGACAAATTAGTTTTTTTAAAAAAAATCAACACTTTTCTGTTCTGTAGAATTTTCAGGTTAAAGGAAACGCTGAAAAGCTACAGAAAACAGTATTTGTCTAGTCAACATCAGAGAGAACAGCAGTTGCTATGGTAAGAAAACTTCCCACATTAATTTATTGTTTTTAAATTATTGAATGAAAAGGATTGGTGCATTCAGATTTTTGTGCATATTGGCTCATCTGGACAAAACTCATGTTTTGTTAAAAAAACCCCCAAAACGAAGCTATCCCCTATAAATATTTAAACCTTTCTATGCTGATAACCTTCAAGGATGACACATGGATGTGCTATTTCTCATTTTCAGACAAGTATTACAAATTGCAGGGATGAGCCTTAAAGACTTAGGATTTGCTGCAGGGCCTTTACTCAGTAAATATCTGCATTATAGTAGTTATGCTTGTCTAAGTTTATACATGAGAGTGTGTTTGTTGGGAGAGGAAAATTGGAACAATGGATCTTGCACAGGCACGTGTGTGAGGAGATATGAGAGAGGGAACAAATGCTTTTGGGAGCTTGAGCTCTTCTTCTGGGGATGTTTGAAGAAATAGTTCTCCAGGATGGTCACAGTAATTTTACTGTAAACTCACCTCATTTTTCCAGTTTAAATGAACTACTCTAGTAAAAGGAGCTCTTTGTGTGAGTTTTATGGCCCCAACAAAACGCTAAACCGATTGAATGCATAGGTCACTGAAATGAATAGAATAGGATTACTCATAAAGTGAAGCACATTGAAGGTCTCTTGGCTAGGACTTCAGTCTGCATATCAATCTTTGTCAATACTCTTAACTTTCATCACTTGCAATTTTTTTGGTTGTTTGTTTTTTTTTTTGTTTTGTTTTTTTGTTAACCATGTTGCCTTGTGAAAATAAATCACATCCTTCCTGGTTATGTCATGGGCATACTCACATCCACTAGTCGACAGGGCAAGTTAGATCACTATAGTCTAACTTATGACTGGAGGTAACGTGTAGAAAGAGAAGGGTTTTGTGACTGTGCAATGCACAGCACCTGTGTCTATGGCAACATGCATGCTTATCTCTCTGTGCCTGTTTTGGAGCTATTTAGAAAGGACACTTCCTCTCACAATGCTTTCTGCAAACTATAAATTAATCCAGTTATTGAAATCTACCATGGATAAGAAGAAAGTATATGTAAAGTATGAAGTATAAAATGAAGTTGGCAGGTTTAATCCCCTATGAAGCTGTAATCATGTAAAATGCTGCTAGACCACCATTAAGCTATTCATAGTATGCAGTACTCCTAAAGAGGACTTAATTATAGATAGCCTTTTGTGGCCACTAATACACCAGTATAATGCACTGCTGATTTTGCCCTTTACCTGATCTTTAAATTTCCATGCACCTGAAATGTAGTTTGGTTAATAAAAATTGCTTGGATTTAAAAAAAAAAAAAGGCAAAATAAATTCTTTAGAAAGTGTTTAAAGATTTAAATCAATAAAGCTATTTTTGTTTCAATGACATGGATACGTTTTGGTGTCTAGATGCCTAAATGTCTGCCAGATCTCCATAACACAGCATTGGTAGTCTGAAGAACTGTATTTACATTTTTTTTGTGTTTTATAAGTAACCAATGCTTTAGAAGATCTTCTTTTTTCTAGAAGACAGGAAATATGCCTCTCACTTGTCTTTTACAGCATTCTCCATGATTCTTTTTCTGTGAAACAGGAAAAAAAAAAAAAGCCAACAAAAAAATTCAAATTGAAATCCTCACCCTCTATCCTTGATAGTCTGGAACTTGATAGGAAACGAAAAAAAATTCTGAACAATCATCTTGTAAGATTTCTGTTAACTTTATCTTCAAATTACTTTAGTTAGGAAAGCCAACTAGATAACTTGAGTTGTGATGGTGAGTGATGTAACAAAAACTTTAATTAGTATTTGAAAATACTGTCAAGCACCTTTTGTTTTCAACGTGATGGAAAAATCACTTTCCAGACAAGACTTTATGGAGTTGGCAAGCAAATTTAATTGAATAACAGTAGAAAGAGAAGGGCTCTCAAGAATACTCTCTGAATTACTAGTGAAGATAAAGTCCATGAAAATACAGAACGTCTTAGTTTTGTAGATCTCTGATTTTAGCATGCATCTTGGTTTAATCAAGCACTCTAAATCTTTTGCAAATAACTACGAGGTTAAAAAAAGAAATTATCGGAGATGAAGCAAAGGCTGATAATGGGTTTTAAAGAAGAAAGACAGAAGGTTGCCTGGGGAGAAAATATTCTAAATCTATTGACTACCTTAATATGAGACTGTCCTAGAGGGATTGAGGAAGGGAAACAAAAATAGAGTGATAATGATGAGACTGGAGAAAAAGACACAAAAAGAGGTGAGGAAAAAATTGGACTTGATTTACTGAAAAACAGAAAGAAAGCAAGTTTTCTGGGTTTGGGTTTGTTTTTCTTCCCCTTGCCTCATGCCAATAAGGGAAAATTTTAACCACTCTTGTTGTGAAATGTGCAAAATCAGATTAAATACAATTCTGAAAACACTAAGGTGTTATAGTGTTGTTCCTACTTTTTTTTTTTGGTATTAGTAAAATCCTTGTTTTATTAAAAACAATTGTTTTGTAACCTGAAATTTATTTAATTATTAAGTTGTGAATGCATGTGAAAAAATATTATACACAGAGAGAATAGAAAATATGTAGCATTATGAGTGATTTACTAATGGGATTGCTTCTAGCTCTCTTCTCTCACTAAGCATATCTTGCCTAAGCAGGTAAGTGGCTCCTATTTAAAGGCTAAAACCTTTTTAGTATGTTGTCAGAATTACAGCTTTCATACTAAATCACTAATAGAACCCCTTTGGACCCATTTTAAACCTAGTGCACACCACATGCCCCAGTTAATTGGAAAGCTAAGACCTGCTGAGTTATTTTGTGTAATTCTAGGTTACTGACCAAAATTGTTAATTTAGATTGTAGATCTACAGTACAAAGATCTCACTCGGTCTCTTGTATGACATGTTTGTCTCCAAATAGGTTACGGATGCTTTCATTGCGTAAAGTAGCCAGTTATAGTATGAAAAGTAAAAAGTTGGTTACATATATGATGACAAGTTTCCCATCTTTTGCTTCTGTTTAAGCATTTTCTTAGTGCATGTTGGATGGTTAAACTGGTTTTACACAACATTTTTTTTAATTGAAAAAGACACAACACAACACTTTGACCTAATAGATAAGAAAATAAATACAATAAGTTGAAAATTATCAAAGTACTGGTTTGAAAAGCAGCAATTATGATGCATCTTTCAAAATCAATATACAGAATAAAAATTTGCAGATTTTTCATCACTACTGTATGCATGCTTGCTACCAGTTTAGTAGTAAGGATTTTTATTTGAAGGGTGATTATTAAGAGAAAAGTAGACAGGATAGCTAAGATAAATTATTTTCAGGCAACTAGTTTATTTGTAGCTGAAATGGATCTAGCATAATGACTAGATGACTAGTCATACCCTTTTATGACAGTCATATACTGTTAGGCTTGTTGCTGGAGTATGCGAAGGTGGAGTGGCTTTTCTCCATGGTACAGAGAAATTTTAGGAAACTTCTTGTAGTAAATGGGGGAACTCAGAGAGGGGCCTGGCAAGAAAAAAACAGCGAAGAGAAGCTAGAAATGCTCAATGAAATACCTGTTACTTTAAAAACAAAGAGATGGAGAGGAGCTTGGGCCAGTAGATGAGAAAATTTCCTTGAAGTTATCCATTTACTCAGAGCATTTTAATACAAATGTCTGCTGTTGAAGCAGCTGCAGATGGAGCCAGACTGGAAAAGAAACTCCCTCACTGAACTATTAGTACCCTAGGGCAGTAACAGTGGATTTGCTCAGTGTAAACAAAGAACTGTAAGTGAACTACATCTTATGATGTGCTAAAACCGGTGTAAGTGTTTACTACCAAAACACAAAGCAGGGACTGAAAAGAAGCATCTTTGTGGAGTGAAAGACAGGCCATTCCTTCCTCAGTTTTCCTTCCTTGTGGAAAAAGACATGTTTCTAGGAAAGAAACATCCATATTTCAGGCTGAATTATGCTTGAAGTTACTTTTTCTTTATTTTCTTCTCCTGTTCTTAACTATCACTTTTCACTTGAGAGGAAGTACTCCATTAGGCTGGTGTGTTATGGCTTGGGGAGTGTCCTAGGTTCACTGCCTCTTGCTTTTCAGTTACAGGAGGGCACAGTTCAACTTCATTATCTGCTCTACCTCTATTATTTTGTTTTAAAGCTATATTCTCGCCCCATACAAGACAAGCAGTCCCACTAACATGACATTTTAAACTGGCTCTTTGAGGCTTAAAATTTTGCTAGGTAGCGTTAATTAAAATTTCCATTGTCTGGCATTTATGTACTGGTAATTTCTTGATACTACAGTGCTTTGAAAACCCATGGTGCATAAAAACTAAACCAGTAGTATAGCCAAGTGCAATGGAGGCTTTCTGCTTACTAAGGTGTTTAGATCCTGGAAATTTTTACGTGATTTCATGTGGGATTTTAAAATTCATTTTATGAGATAAATTACTCCATTAACTTTACAATAGGTAGCTATTATTTTATGCTCATCTAATGCTGGGATACCATACGGCAGTGGAGAACTGTAAGCCTCTAAATGCTTTACATTTATTTTTGTCATTTTGTAGTAAATTGTATTGCTGGAAAGTAGTGCTTTTTATGGAGCTACTATGATTGTATTTATATTCTGTTGTTACTTACCAAACTTAGGTTTTGAAAAATCCATGCTGTGTTTGGGAAGTTTTGTGTTTTAACCTTGTTATGCAATACTAGTGTCTGTTCTTTCAGGCAGTCAGTGTTCCTTGAACAAGGAATGTCCTAAGTGAGGGCTATTGAAGATTTCATTCTTTTTATATATGTTAGCTTTATGATACAAAAGAAAGTTGTTTTTTTATTTTCTTCTTCCTTTTTACAGTAGCATCTTTGGTGATGGTCTTTACAAAAATGCAGTTTTATAGCTTTCAGGATTAAAAAAATGCCAGTTCTGGATTTGAGCAACATTATGAAATGTTAATTCATGTCCAAGGTCCTTTTTAGTTTGGATTTGTATATAAGATGAATTTTGTTTTATAAAATTGACTTATGAGTCACAGAAGTTAATTTGTCAGGTTTGGAATGGGATTTTTTTATACTTGGGATAATTTGCATTTAATTTTTTTTCAACTTCTGTATTATCTTAGAGATGCATACGCTTTATTGTAACTGACACACTGCTTCAAGAGCATTCCAAAAGCCCCTTGCTGAATTTGCAGTGCAGACCCCAAAAAGTTAACCTGCTGTCTTGGTGGCCAGCCATGAATGCTAGCTCTATGATTCTCATACATACCTGCTGTTTAAAGGTTAAGTTAAGTAACATAAAACCTTTTGTGTCATGCTGATTAATTGAAAGATAGCAACTGATTAAGTCACTTAACTGAAGTCAGAAATTCCATACCTTCTTTACTGCCTGACAACCAATTCTTAAGAAATAATGTGATACAGTAGCTTTCTACTGGCTAGTCTTGTATGTACAAAAAAAAAAAGGATAGATTTTCTGATAAAATCAGAATGCTGAGAACTAGTTCTTCATCAAAAGTCCAGGTAATTTAGAAATAAAGAACTTCTAGGCTTTTAAACTACAGATGGACTAAATACTGTTATATCTTCTCTAAGTATAGAACTCTGCCTTACCATGACATTGGTACAATCTGTGTGCTTGGGAAACTGTGAATAAACAGGTTTTGTGACATGTCTGAATTACTGCATGCCTGAGCAAAGTGAGAAAATGTCAAGGGAAGAAAAATCTCCTAGTTTAGTAAAAACTGAAATATAAGCAAACTAGGTATAGTATTTTTTTTTCAGTGGATTATCAAAAGTATTTATGCATAAAACAGTAGCAGTGATAGATGTGTTCTTGGTTATGTTTGGTTTTGTCTCACAAAGTTACATTATAGAAGCAGGAATGTTGAATTCATAGTCATTTAATAGGATGTAGGACTCTAAGACTCTTGCCATTGGCCACAGCTGAAGAAGAAAAGAGTAGTCTCTCTTTTAAAGTAATGTAATAATGTAGTGTTGCTAAATACTTGACTTTGTGTTTTTGTTTTAGCTGAAAAGTTTGTGAGAGATTCTTATAATTATCATTGTTTATCTTGGTCAGTTGGAACTTCTAGCCACACTAATGATGTTTACATTTTTGTTCCAGTGCCTATTTTTGTGTTTCATTTCTATGAAAACTGAGATAACTACTTTGAATGTGAGAAGAAGAATATTCATTTTTTATGTGCTTTTTTTTTACAGTTAATTGTCATTTTAAATATTCAAATATTCTGAATTTAATGTTCTGTGAGAAGATGAATCATTCATATATGGGCATTTTTAAAAGGGAATAGAACTGTATTGATCTGAAGATAAAATTTTACCAGACTCTTCCAACCACCTATTTTTCATCAACAAAAAACAAAACAAAACCCAAACCCCAAAAAACAACCTACTCTTTAGTTAACACTTCTCTTTTGTTATGTCATGTTATTCTTAACAAGCAAGTAATAATTAGAAAGCATTGACAAGTAGCAGTTTGGGATTTAATTTGTTAATTGTATTATAGAACATAACTATGTAAGAAAGGTTTATGTGCGCTGTATACAACAAAAGTCAGAGAAGGAAAAATGGGTATGCTTAATCCAAATTAAGCCTTCAAAGGAATGGGAGCATTGTAACCAGAACCTAAATTTATATTTAGGTGGTTGCAATCTAATTAGGTATATGAGAAAATAAAACTCTAATTATCATTATCGCAATAATGGCACTAAAAATACCCACCACATGTTTTATGCTCATTTCAGTGAGTTTGTGTGTCAACTGTTAAGTCTAAATCATCTTTTAGTTATATCAAGCTGAGTGACAAAGCCCTGGCAACATGGACTCATCAAGGGCTATATGGAAGAAATGTTCCTTACTGGCCATTGCTCTTATGTGCTGGATCTTGACCAAAACAGTAAGAGGTTCACATCCTTAGTTCCCAGTAGCTGCAAGACATCTGGACTGACTTGTCATGGAACAAGAAGCAAATCTTTTTCTGTATGAAACCTTTCTCTGCAGCTTGTCTAAAGATGGTGTTTCTGCTAAGTACTAATCATTTGAAGACATACTAATTAGTTAAGAGAGAACCAAAGGAAAGCTGCAATAAGAGGTACTGCTTATTTTAGTCAAGTTCTCATCTATTCTTTGCAACTTTCATCACTAATGAGTTAAGTAGAGTGAGAAGAGACATGTGACTCTAAAAGTCGTAGCTGTGAAAACTGGGGTGAATCTTTACGAATGGAATAATTAATAATCAAGTATGTAACCCCCTTTTTCAGTGTTTTTAAATTGTCCAGGCATTATATTTTTATTTTTGGATAATATTTGCTCTGGGATCTGATTTTGCTTTCTATATCTTTATAAGAACCTTTTGATCTGAATATCAGTACATGAAAAAGAAGTGAAAAAAATGATCTATTTCTGTACTTAAACACTTGCCAGTCTTTCTGAAAAAAATCTGCTGCAATACTATAGCATTGAGAATTTGGCATGTGCCTCTAGCATCCAGCTGCTTAAGTTCCTCACATCTTGCTGTTTAAGAAGTCAATTTATTTTTTACAGAACTGATGTTCGTATACAGATAAATTTGAGACTATCAAAAAATGAGACATAGTAATCAATTTAAACTCAGCAGTTGCCTGCTATTAATTGCCATTTACGCACATTTAAATGCAAAGCTCATGATAGCTCTGATTCATAAAACGTTAAAGATATTTTTAATATGGAAGGAAGTTTTGAACTCTGTATGTGGCAATAAGAATTTGCATTCCTGCTCAGGTAGGCATCTTACAATTCTTTAAAGATTTTCCCCCCAACACAGGCCCATTATTGTGGCTTTGAAAATTGACCAAGAAGATATTTCTGGATTTGCAGATAGTGAGTAAACATAGTCAGAAATGCAGAGCAGTAACTTGTAATAAAAAGAGGTAACTTGACCAAAACATGGTCTCTTATGTGTTTTGATTTATATTTATCCTTATATAACATTAACTGACAATAATGATAGATTCTCTGGCTTTCTAAGTCCTTACTTTGTGCTACCATTATTTGCAGGAGGTCCATACAGTTCCTACCTGTGTAATCCCATATTTGGAAATGTCACTGAGACATTCATATACTTCTTTTGCCAACACCTATTCTGGAATCAGTTTATGAGGAATTTGTGCATTTTGTTAGCACAGAGAAAGAATTTTAGAAAACATGCTAAATGGAAAGCAGCTTGCCCCAGCTCTCTAATTACTTGTTATTAGGGTAATACATTACCTATATGAATTTATACATATATGTGTATATATATTATATCTATTAGTATTAAGACTTAAATGCCAAATTTATATAGTAGTCAGATCATGAAGTCTGACTTTTCTTGGTTTGTCCAGAACTACACTGTAAACAAGGCTGGTGAAATTTGTTTCAGAAGATTTCAAAAGGCGTCAGAATACTGAATCCAAATAAAAACTGTGTGAACTGCAATTATTAATTGCGTCTTGTGTTAAGATTTTAAATTGCACAGTGAGTTGCTATTTTATAATGAAATAGAAGGTAGAAACACAAATAATTCAAATTATTCAAATTAAAATGCATCAGTTTGAACCAGTGATTTATTTAAGAAACTGTTTGATGATGCTTGCAGCAGTGTCTGGACAGATTCTAGCAATCTCATACAGACAGTTAACAAATAGTAATGAGATGTTGCCCAGGTAAGAGAATTGTGGTGTAAGCATAAGGCCTTTTCAGAGAAGACAGTCAAAAGTTGATCCCTTATCCTCTGAAAAATTACAGTGAGAAGTGCCATTTCAAGTGATCTCAAGTAGGTTAATTTGATCAAAAAAATTCTACCACCATGTGTCTATAATCAGTTGGGCTTTTATACATGGACATTTATTGCCACTCAGTAGCAGATAAACACAGAGCTAGGATTCAGAACAAGTTCATGGTATCAACAGGTAGTATACTGCAGTTACATCACTTGGAGAAGTTGAATTTTTCAGGTTTTACTGAGACCTAACCAAACTTTTCCTTGAAGAAGTGCATTTGTTTCTTGACTGTCTTTTCTCCTGTTTATACCAGGTGGTCTAGGAAGAGGTAAGATTTTACCTCTTTATAAAACCTTGTGTTATATCCTTCAACCAGAATAGCATTACTTTCAAATTTTTAGTAGCTTAAACACCCTTCTTATAGAAGGCAAAGATCTCCTGAATCTTCTTTCTTTCTTTCCTTTGTAAGGACTACTTTTCTTTATAATGTGATGTATCTCAAGATCTGAAGTAGCTCAGATGGATTTGTAGGGTAAGCTGATAAGACAATTTTTCTTTATAAGCACAGACAAAATTTTAAGCATCTCAAGTAGGAACTTTTTTAATGGGGTGAGGACACATTTTGAATGTGTGGATGAGGAAAGAAAAGGGAATAAAATGCTAATGATTTAGGTTCTTCATTGTAGCTGACTTCTTTGTTTCATAAAGATATAAAAGTAACTATTGTTATTCTAAAGTATGTCAATAATGCCTCGAATGAAGTAAACTGCAACTGTATGTCTTCATAAGAGGATGAGATTTGCTATAAGGCTATAGAAAGTATTTACCAAGCTTTGGGTAATTCTAAAACACTGAGTACCTTCAAAGCTATTTTTGCAGTACAGATGCTATGTCAGTAAAGCATTAGGAGTGTATATAGTGCTGTGGTGCTTTTATTTGTCACTCAGAATTTTTTGCATATTAGTTGCCACAGCAGCACTTACTTCCTTTTCCAATTAATGCCCTTATCACAGGCACCTTCCCTACCACCTACATGCATGTGTGCTGAGATTTTTTTGATAAAAACTATGGTGTCTAGATTTTCTATCATTAAGTTCACTGAAAAATAAACATTTTTCTTTGCAAATATATTCAAGAAGGATGTAATTCTATTTTATTGTACATAAAAATACATTTCTGTTATGTGTGTATATATATGAAGGATGTATCTAGTTTATATATCAGATACTGTTCTGTAAATTTCTGTAAATTTGGTATTGAAAAACCAAATTTGTACCTGGGTCATTAAAATGCAAAAGAAAAAAATTTGAAACTTATAAGAGCTGATGATAGTTTTAGCTCTTTACATATAATCAGATGACAAGCCTTTCTAGGTTGCTTTATATTTCTTAAATATATGATTTCTTAATGTTCTCTTAAAAAAAACCCAACAAACCACTCCTAAGTAGTTTGACTGCCAATGTTAAAGGAAGATAGTTTATTTTATCACTGAAATAGAAGACTGAAAAGATTGTGTTTTTGAGGAAAGGCTGACAGAACCTTAACTATAGCAAGAGCTAGCAGGTGTCACTATAAAAAAAATAGTGATTGAGAATGATGGCTATAAATAGATGAGCCATTTTAGTCATTTGCCTTTGAAAGCAGTTTAATAATTCCATGCTGAGTCCCCTTTCAACAAATTTAATGAAAATCAGCATGATGTTGTGGCAGTTCCTATTGGATTCTTTTACCATCTTCTCGTGTTTCATGGTGTGAGAGATTAAAATAGCATCTAATAAACTACATTAGCAGTTCCACATTTCTCATCTGAGACACAATTGCATACAATTCCTCCTCCTCTGGAGGGTGCCGCTGTTTTTCAGTTCGTTGTTACTATGCCTAGGAACTAAGAATTCCTAAATAGCTATTTTGTGGCTTTATTCCCCATTCATTATGGTTGACAGAGTAGAGATACTCTGAGGCATTCTGAGCAGGAAGTAATGATTTGATTTGCAGCCTACTGTGAAAATTTATTAATCTGAATGGACCCTTCTGAAAATCTACTTGATGAGCATAAGAATAACAGATGCCTGTATCAATGCTGTTATCTATTGGTGTCCGTAGATATAAGACAGAACAATATTTTAAACTTAGAAAACATTCTTATCCAAATGTGAATCACTTTAAAGTATTTTTTTTGTGTTTTGTTTTTTGCATTTAGGATCAAGATTTAAACTATGTGTTTATTACAATGCTTGAGGAACTGTGTAGTGTCAAGGGAGTTCAATACAGGGTTCAGCTGCTGGGTACTTTCGAAAATTTAATTATTTTTATACTTCGTGGTTTCCAGTAAGTTCTCAGAGTACAGTATAAAAAAATGCACGAAGAATGGTGACCACGTTTTTGAGGAACTATTTTAGGGATAGTGTTTGTGTTTTCTTGTGAAGCGTCAGTATACTGCTGGACTGGTAGCAGACACTTAAATTCTTCTTGAATTCAAAGCACAGTGTTTGGTATTCTCCATATTTTAAAGTCTGGAGACTTCTGTTGCTATTTAAACATGAAAAAAGAAAGTTTAGCTATAGTGGAAAGAGATTTGGTTGAATATTTTAACTGTCTGGGTATAAAATACATAGGCGGTGTATTTCTAAATTGGATGCTCTTTGTCTAGCAAATAATGGAAGTTATACACTAACCTGAAACTTATATGCCTCCAACTTGACCAGGAGAGATGTCTGGAAGGGACATGGACTTGCTACCTTCCAACAGCAATATAGGTAATTGTAAAAATAATGCTGTACTTTTTACTTCCTAAGTACAGGAAATCTTATTTCTTGATTTATTTTACACAATTTTATAAACCCCCTCCCCCCCCACAAAAAAAAAAAAAGAGTATAAGAAAGAGATTTGGGGGCAGTTAAGATTTTAAAAAGCCATTTGAAAAGAAATGCAGTATACCATAGTTGTCTTTGCTTTTTCAGAAGATGCAGATGGTTTTATTTGAAATACAATCTTCCCACCTTTTATTTTTTTTTTCCGAACCAAGAGTTTACATATCAGTTGTCGAAATCATGTAGTTTTTAGTTCAGGTAAGAAGGAAAAGGCTTCATGTTACAACTGTGATGTGATTTAATGGTTACTGCGTTAAAACTGAACAAAGCAAAAAGGCAAAGATGGTGATGCCGATGACAGAAGTTGTACTGGCAGTTGTAATTGTCAATTGTTTTTTGTATGAGGGTAATGGTGAAACTTCCACTGGCTTCAGCAGGTCATGGGTTTTGTTTAAAAAAAAAAAAAAAAAATTATGAACCTTTCTGAAGAATTAACATTTATTCAGTATTATTCAGGATAGCAATTAGTGTTCTGCCCAAAAAAATTATTTGCCCAGATGTATGTCAGACTACAACTGCTCAGTCTTCGTGTAACGGCAAATTTGAATTTTATCAAAGCAAGTCTAGATAAGCATTCACTGTCTGGGCAGCTGACTTCTTCATTCTGTCTTTTTTAAGCAAGCAAAAATGGTTGGAAATGGAAGGTCTGAAGGTCATCCACTGACCAAATCAATGGAAGTTTTTTTTACTCCTAGGTATACATTGTCTGTTTCATTTATAATTACTTTTGTGTAGTAGAAAGCACATTATTGGAACCCTAGACTCTAGTGATGCACTCTAGTGATATCTCTCTTGGGTGCAATATATATTGTATCTTCACCATTAATAAGAATTATTTTC
Organism: Anabacerthia variegaticeps; assembly: GCA_035583185.1. Taxonomy (NCBI): domain Eukaryota; kingdom Metazoa; phylum Chordata; class Aves; order Passeriformes; family Furnariidae; genus Anabacerthia; species Anabacerthia variegaticeps. The sequence continues at coordinate 22,265,455 of JAWWEW010000131.1, read as the reverse complement.
AAAGTTGTTTTTTTTGATATTGATAGGTCTGCTACACTGATTTCTTGATCTGATTTACTGAACGTTGGTTGTCATCAGAAGGAATCTTTGTTTCACATCAGATGCAGAAGAGCATAAATCAACCCGGGCAGATGTCATTAATGCTTCAGAACTTGAGTGACTGAGTCCACAGAGACTGTTGTTGCACATTGCAAAGGTTTTTGCCACTTGAAACTTGAACTTTTTGCATCACAAATTATTTGACATTAGCTTTAATCAAGACATGTCTTCTCTACATTTCTCTGTGTGTTGTTTCTCCCTACCTCCTTGCCCCCTAATTCTTATCAGGTGATAAGAGGCCAGGCTATATGACTTCAAAGAACAGCCTTGGTTTCTACATCCAAGTGAAAAGTGTGTTTATTTCATAATATAAATATCTTTGAAACATTGCTGATGCAGATTTACTCTAAATTAGATGTTTGTACAACACCGCTTCAAGGAACATTTTGTAATTTGTTTCTCTTTAAGTGAGTAACACCTAATTTAGATGTTCTGTGTTGTTAATACTTAGGAGCTATCAAGATGTAGATATGACTTGGCCAGGCACGAGGAATGAGGAGTCAATGGTGATACCAAAATGTTTTCTTCCTGTCTAAGCTATCTTCAGTGCACACGCCCAATTTTTGCAGCAGGGGGCTGGGGGAGTGGCCTCTGTGAGGAGTGACCAGGGCTGTCCCACACCAGGCACAGCTGGTTCTTGCTGTCTCTGCAAGAGACCCACCACAGCAGCAGAGAGAAGCTGCTGTGGATTGACTTCAGTCCATCAGTCCCCACCCCCCTGCACTACTTGAGGTGGGAGATGCTGGAGGATGTGGCAATGAAGGAGTAAGGTTGAGCCTAGAAAAAAAAGTTTGTCAAGAGAAAACATTTTAATTTGGTCTTTGTTTCTCCCCACCAAGAAGAAAATTAATTTTCCACAGATCAAATCTACATTGCTTGTGGCAGTAGTTGGCAAATAATCTCTCCCTGACTTGATTTCAACCCATGATTTTTTTTTTCATGAAGGGTCTCTTTGGATTTTTAATGTTATTTTCTCCCTCATCCTGTTGAGGAGGGGAGTCTAAGAGCCACTGGGTGGGTGTCTGGGAGCTGGCCAACATTGACCCTCCACATGAAGTTATTACTGAAGGTCATGCTTACCTGGGGAGAACTTTATTCTGTTTTCTTTAGACTTGAGTAGTAGCTCGTCAAATAAGCAAATCTTAAAATATTGTATTATCACTTCTTCCAGAATCTTCTTTACAGTAACTGAAAAGCCTGCAAACTAGTTGCTGCTTAACTTTAACATTTTTTAAATGGTGAACTTCTCAATTGTCAGTAGTTCTGATCCTGTATGGCTTGAAAGTGTGTTCCAAACACTGGAAATCTATGGAAGTCATTGCATTGATTCAAATCAGATTTATGTCAGGATCTGAGATGTTTACTTGACGTTGCATAAGAAACTTTCATAACTTAAAAAATCCACTATGATTCCCCAAGTAATTAGCATGTATTTTTAAAAGATTTTTGGTCCTGTGATGACTATAATTGTACAGTTAGTAGTTTATTAATTATTGTACTTATTAGTAATTATTAATAACATAATAACAACAGCCACTATATTATATTCTTACAGAAATTACTTTTTTCTTGCAAACTGAACTTAGAAACTGAGGTATTTAAGTATCTCAAACCTGCAAATGTATTATTATATATGTATAAACCAGCTGGAGTTCCATTTACATGAACCTGTGTCTAAATCCTGACTTTTCACTGATTACTAATCACTTTGTAATACTTATTGTGTAAGAAATAAGAGGAATTATATACTCTTCACTTTAATAGTTCTCATTGCAAGTGAGAAATTGTTTCAGTTCTATGATTTAGTTTGCTGCAAAAGAAAAGAATAAAGAATCAACGCTATGTGCTACCAATACAAGCAAAATGCAAACAAAATCTTTGCATTTAGTTGAGGAAAAAAACCCACAACAGTAGTTTCCAAAAAAGATTTTTTTTTTAATTTAGAAAATTCTTTGAAATAAGATTACGTATTTGAATTACAAAGGTCACTTTTTCAATGAAGTCATAGCATTTAAATAGAAGCTCATACTGTGCTGTAAAAACACCATAGAATTGCTTTTATAGGACCATATAAAGGCAAATAATAACTTAAGCTTTTTGTTATTTACTTGCGTGAAAAACACTGAGTCCTTTTAAGATGTTTACTTTTGCCTTTGCATTTTCACAGTGTATATTTGGACTCAAACAATATTCTAAAGGAGCTTCTTTTTGAGTATATTTTTCATGAGTCCTTTCCATAGTTTACATTTTTTATAATGAAAAATGTGGTTAATTAAATTTTTATTTCTTTGTTTCAATTCAATGCATTTTGAGGAGTAAAGGTTACAAAGGCTCCAATAACAGAAACACATCTCCCTGTTCACAGCCCCGTGCCCAGCTTTGCTGCTGATTCCTTCTGAAAAGAGAGATACCCAGTGTGCCTCTGATGTCCTAGGGTAATGACAAAGTGGGGCATATCTTAAGAAAATGTTTCTTTCCTTTTAGAAATATTCTTCAAACATTGAAATGTAGTAGATTATATAAATGATGAAAAATAAATTAATTATAATGATGTGATATTTGACAATAAAAAGAACACTTCTAAGAAGAATTAGGGTAGATTTGTATTTTGATGATACATGGTTTACATAAAGACTTTTCAAAGGCTAGCATATGCTATTTACTAAAGAACCAAACAGTACTGAGAACCTTAACATGTTTCCAAAATGCATATATCAGCTGCCCATGCATGTGTAACAGCACTTTCATCTGTATAATGACATTCAGAGTTCTATTAAACTATGCTATGGTTTTGTAACTTAAATAGGAATTGAGCCAGTGACATATAGCATTTTCTTGCACCTTCACAATATTAAAATACTACTTTTATAGTTTTTTGAATTTAACTTGCCATTGTTTGATGGACTCTGAATGGTTGATGGAATTGACAATATTTGTACTTTGTACTTACATGTCCTAAATATTATAGACAGGTTTTTTTGTTTCTTTTTGATGTATTAAGCTATAGATTCAAAATGACTGTGATAGAGACATTAAAAAAGTGTGCAATAAATAATGCAAAATACAATTTAGTTTAATCCTTCAAAAGACATGGTGAAATTCAGAAGTAACTTTTTAGTATGACAGCTCCTTGATAATATTAATGAATGATATGATCCTCTATAAGGTGCCTCATCTTTTTATGTCTTTATAGAGATTAGTAAAATTGCATTATCTTCTGAATCAAATTGAATTACAATTACATGACAGTCCTTATGCATTTAGATATTTGAAATTGATTTGAAAACTACATGGGAATATAATTATATTTTTAAAGGATCTTTCACTGAAGCATTTCTGTTCCATAATAATTATTATACATCATGAATATTCCAGCTAACCTATTGTGTCTGTTGCCCAGTGGAAATAGACAGCAAAATCAAGATACAGAAGGTGACTAAGAACCATCAGCCAACTATAACATGAACAAAAAATTTCTTTTTGGTTATGTAAATAATGAAATGTGAAATCTTCATGTTCAGATGAATAAGGATGATAGCATCTCTTGCATTTGTCAGCTTCCAGCTCTGCTGTGTATTTAGCAAAAAATGAGGAAAAAAATGTAGAAACATATGGGCCTGAGGTAAAAGAGCCATTTAACTTATGTGCTTTGATAATTTCTTGTCTTGGTCCTCCTGGTGTGTTTACAGATGGTTCAAAACCACTACTCCAAAAGGCAGGGCAAAGGGACTAAGGATACTTCATTTTTTATTGTAATGTAGTCACTTAGAAGCTCGTCAAGTCATCTTTATGGACTATGTAGAGAGTCCTTAGTGGGAAGCATTCCATTTCCCCTGTCAAAAATTGTTCCAGTCATCTTGCTTATCAATCCCTGGAGAAATCAGAAGTGTTTTGTTAGTGTATAACCTTTATTTAAGGACTTTGAAGGTTGCAAATATGGCAGACTCTGGTCTATTTCTGAAAGGAAGTCTTAGACTTTAAATTCAAATCAGCAACCTTTAGTCTCATTTTACAGAGCATGGTTTGGCCAAATACAGTAATTGTACACATGCACCTTCTGAAGCTTTTCTGCCTAAAAGCATTAATATTGTCTTGGTCTATGTAGTCTTAGTCCCAGTTCCACTTACAGTGAAACAAATTAACTGCTTTATATGAGGTCAGGTTTCCCTTGTACCTATTTATCTATCACCTGTTTATTTATTTATAGTGCCAATATTATTATTTTATATTGGCTCGGGTGTCACATTCAGTATGCCATTTCAAAAATTTATCAAATTAATCAAAAATTTACAATAATTAACTCTTTTCCCAAGGAATTGCTTTACTTTTAATGGAGAGTGAATAAGTCTATTCATTGGATTGGGGATTGGAGCTTGTGTGTCCCTGTCTCTGAAGTCAGTGCTGTAACTGCTAGGCTTAATATGTATCCATTAAGATGAACTGAGATAAACTTTGCAGCTCCTCTGCGTGGGGTAGGAAGAATGAGTGCAAGAGACTCAAGGCAGGCTCTGTAGTTATGAGAAGCAGAAGTCTAGGGCCCAAAAAGTCCCAACAGAAACTCATCATTGCCTCCCCAAAACCATGCAAAGGCAATGTGTAGGACCAGCAGTGGAGTTTGTCTGAGTTGGCGCTTGAAGGCACTGTCAGCCTTCAAAAAGCTCAAATTGCTAAGGACTGTTTGGTCAGCAGATCACTTGGGACTCAAAGAAGACTGTTTTAGGTGCATGTGTAGGTAGAGATTGAGTGCTTTATATAAAAACTAAATCAACCGTGCCTTATATCTGAGTAGTTACTAAAAACTGTATTTTGAACACTGTGAATAGCGTTAAGAGAGGTAACAGAGATCAGATTCTTTACCAGAGTAATTTATAGCTTATTACTTCCAAGAAAATGCAACATCAGAATGTTCTCTGGCAACCAGTAATGTCCTAAGCACAGAATGTTAAGCAAAAAGGAAAGGAGGTAGACAGGGAGGGTTATATGAGTCTATCTGTTTCTTTCCTTATGTTTTGTTAAAACATTTTGAAGACAAAACATAACACAAAGTAGGATAAAATGCCTTCCTAGAAGTATCACTCTGGTACAGACTCTTCTAAACTTTCTGTATATGAATTCAGAAGAGAAGGAATTGCTTGATTTACTTCTTTTGGATGACTACCTTAGTACTATATTTGGGTCCAAGACGGTTTTTTTTTTTCCTTGATAGAAAAACCCAAACCAAAATTCTGAAATTGGTGAAATTAGTTGGAAGGTGTTTTCTAAGTGTTCTCTGTGAATTATGAGATGCTTGTTTTGACATTAGGAGGTCTTTTTCCTTGTTCTTGTTTCCCTGAAGGAAGCATGAATGAATGTCTGACATTCTGCTGAGGAATTCGATCCCCAGTTTGCACCAGCTGCCTTTCTTCTGCACCTGAGTTTTTTTTCAGCCATCATTTTCCTCCACAGCCTGTGGACAGATAGTGTAGGTAGTGTAAACTCAAAGTAACTACAATTACATTGGCAGCATCACACAGGAAGAGAAGATCTAAGTGCTTCTGGCTCTGTTCATTCTAGGTCAGGAGCTTTTATATTAACAGAACATCCAGATGGCACATTCACAGATATTCTTTTATCTGGTAACATTTGAGCTTTTGTTCTGGGACAGATGCATTTATACTTGCTTGAAGAGATAAAAACTGGTTCTGCTAAAGCCCAGTAGATCTTCTAATACAAAGCATTGTATGCCATTAGTTTGCATGGGCAGAAGTACTTTTCCTTGAAGTAAAAAAGACTGGCCTGTTTGCTATTTCTCTTATGCACCTTTTGTCATGCACCTCTGAAATTAGTTCATAAATAGAATTTTAAAGGTCTTTTAAAAATAATAAATTGTTACATGCTTTATAAAGTAGACATCTATGTATTAAGTCTTGTAGTCTGAATGTCTCCATGAGATTCCAAATGATTGTTAGCTGACTGACTGGCTGGTTAAGTGAAACACCTGGTTTAACAAAATCCTTTCATTACAGTTCTCCACAGAGAAGGACTTTTCAGTTCATCTCTCTTGTAAGCCAGAGAGAGTTGGTGAAGAAAAAATTAGGGTAAGTCAGTTGCAGTTGAGATCATTAATGTCTTTCAATCAAGTGATTGTTTTTGTCTCATTCTTAGCTAAGTTTGTTAAGAAAGAAGCATTATGACCTGTAGTCAGCCAAGATGCATTTTCCTTCCAGCAATATACAATTTGGAATAACAATGGTAAATATAACTTCAAGATAAGAGAGTTTCCAATCTGTCCTTTTGGTATTTTTGTGTTTTTTTAGCCTTGATAATACTCTGCTAGAAAAATTGTTAAGCAGGAAAAAAAAAATCACAGATGCAAAAGAGATTCTTTTAAATACTAAAACTCTAGCTTGTAATAGGGGAAAAACACATCACACTTATCCAAAAATCATATACTGTTGAACAATGATTCATAACTTTAATACAAAGAGAAATGTGTTAACCGTTTTTTTTGTCTGTGTCTCAAATTTGCAGACATCAGTTATCTATCATATTATGATTTCTTTGCCTTGAGTAGTGATCAGCCTGTCTTTGACTATGTGCCACGATGGCTATTTATAAGAAGTGTTTTCATATATGCACACATGTATATATACATATTTTCATGAATATCTATGTTTCTTATAACCTAGAATCAGATATTTTCTAACATAGCTTGTTTTCTGAAGCCTGAGTGGGATGGTGATGAGACTGGATGCCCATACAACTGCAAACTATTGGAAGAAAAAAGCTGTACCATGAAGTGGCTTTTCAAAATTGATTAAAATTATCTGTTTATAGGTGTTTGTAGAAACCAGTTTTTGTATTTTAGGATGGAGGTATTCCAGCTTCATTTAATGTGAGTGTCTAAAAAGTGTGCCCTATCTTAAAATTTTCCAGGTCTTGTCTCTGCCTGTGTATAACTTAAAAAATCTTATGCAAAGCAGTTAATGCAGCTCTAAATGGAGAGAGAAGAGCTTTTGCCTTCTTTTTTTTTTTTTTTCTCCTCGTTAAAAGAACTTTGAACTCTGTTTTAGCACTTCCTGTAGTACAGGTGACTGAGGGCTGGAAACTTCAAATTTAGCTGAGAAATCAGAGAAGATCCTTTGTATTTCACTGAAAATGCATGATTTAACCAATTCATAAACCTTTAGAAATTACTTTTTGCAAAAAAGCATACCGTTCGTTAGTACTTCCATGGTTCTTTTGACAGTGTTCAGAACATAGAATGAACTCTACTGAAAAATGTATCACAAATCTTCAATAAACCAGGTGAGAAAGCATACACACACACACGTGTATATATTTAGATATACTTCATAAAAGCTGGCAAACCTATTGTGGTTTGCCTTAAGCAGTATAAATCTGGGTCTTAAAAATGTGAATATTTTTAAATATGTATTTTTTCCATACTTCTGAGATTTCTTTAGTCTCCTTAGAGGCTTCCCTTCTCATATAACTTTTTTAAGCTGCAATGAAGAATATTTCCTTTTCCTGCTGTCATCTTTTTAGCTGAAAATTCTCCTTATATCTTTTGTTCTGTCAACACTTTTGGTTTTTCTCTACTAGTCTTTCTGAATTGGCTCTGGTACTTTGTCCTGCTTTTGAGAGTGTGGTTGGTAAATTTGTCTCAGGTGATATTGAAAGGGTTTATGATGATAATGGTCTATTACTTGTTACTAGAGATAGAGTATTATGTACTTGGCTGCATCAGCTGAAAATTCAGTTTATTTCATGTTTTGTATCTAACCATTTAATTTCCTTTCTATTTGACTCTCCATGGCTGCATGATTGCTAGCACTAGTGAAGGGAAGAGAAACAAGCATGATCAGGGAGCAACACAGGGGAAAGAACAGCTTTCTTTACATCACTGATGTAGGCAGCCTCCACAATGGATAATACTCAAGAAATTGTTCAATCTAGAATGTGATTACTGCTGCTTTTCTCATGAAAGAATGCTTTATGCAGCTGCTAATTCTTTTTTGCAGAAGCACTGAGGATGGAAGGCACCTCTGGAGATCATCTAGCCCAACTCCACTCTGTTCAAACCTGGGTCAACTACATCAGGTTGGGCAGGGCCATCCCCATCTACAGTTGTGCGGTGAGTATGTATGGGGATGGAGACTTTGCAACTACTTTGGGCAGTCTGTGTTTGACAACCCTCACAGTAAGAAAAAAACCTAAAACCAAAGTTGAAAGCAAACTGTTGGAAGAAACCCCTGTAACAACATGTGGGAGAGCGAGTCAGAGTAGCATCCTGATTTACAACTCCTGGGAAAAGCAACTTCCTGAAGAGCAGAGACTTTAGAATTTTATATCACCTGCACTTTTCATTGTACAGGTCTTCCCTTAAGATTGTAAATTCTAGGGTTTCCAGCACCCATGTGGCTTCTATGGAAGGAGTGCATTGTATTACTCTACTCCTGCACATGTGGGGATTTCACAATCCCCATCAAACATCCCAAAGCTGTGCAGTGGGGAAGTTGTCCCCCTCAAGGCTGTTAGCAAACCAACCAAAAACTCTCCAACAACCCTCCCTCCCCCACTGCCAAACAAAACGACCACACAACAAAAAACCCTAAAAAAACAACAAACCAAAAAAAACCCCTTTGTCCCCATTTCTTATATTTAAATGGGATTTCCTGTATGTTAACATATGCCTATTGCTTCCTTTCTGTCTCTATACCACTGAGTCTGGCGCAGTCCTCTTTACTCTCACATATTAGATATTTATGTACCATGAAAAAATCCCCTTGAGTCTTTTACTCCTGTTGTCAAGCTTCAGTTGGTTCCTGTCAGCACATTTTCCCAGACTGTCCATGTCCTTCTGAATGGCAGCATGGCTGTCAGGTATATCAACCACCCCTCCTGATCCTGTGTTATCTGCTCTGTCCCACCTTCCATGTTGTTAATGGAAGATGTTAAACACTGTTGGTGCTGTATTGTTGGTCCCCAGACATTACTGGGGAACCCCAGTAATGTCTGTCCTCTGGCTGAACTTTCGTACGTTGATCACAACCTTTTAAGCCTGGCAATTCAGCCAGATTTCAGTCTTTGATGTCCAATGTATTCATAGATGTGAAAGCACTGCCTACTGTCTTAATTTTAAAAAAGGAAGCTTGCCAGTACACAGGTGTGCAAAGATCATTTGGCAAGTGCCTCACTGGAATTGTTTACTGATGTGAATGTTATACATGTTTCATGTGAAAATTTTGATGGGAATTTCTTTTGCCTGGCAGGTTTGTTGAGGAGCTGTTCAATGGGTATGCCCTTTAGGTTTTATGTTCTTATATAATGTCTCTGATTGATCTCTGTCATTAAGCACTCAGATGCTGAGATATCTGAACTGTGAGACAACTGTCATCTAGTCAGAGAAAGATTGTGTCATTTCAGAGAACATCTGCTCTCAGAATATTTATAGAGGATTATCGTACACACAAAGTAAATTTCTAACTTCTTCCTGTAGATTTAGTAAAAATACATGGTCTTTGTTCATTAAGTCATATTAGCTGATAACTGTCATAGCACCTGTGGCATATAGGCAGAGAAAAATTGCTTTTCTTCCTTGAAGCTGTAAGGAGTCCAGATTAAAGTTGTTTAATGTGTTTGTTTTTTCCCTTTGCTTGTTGCTCAAAATTGTAATCTTCTGCATCATAGCAGTGGTTGCTGAGGAAGCTGTAATACTGAATGTGCAATTAAGCCTTTGTGTGGAGTAAAGGACAAAAAAAATTAAAGAGGAAGATTTTTCCTTAAATGAAAATTTCATTATACAAATCAACAATAAAAATGTGAAGTAAACATTTTGCAGTTAAATGCAAGTTTTAATGTCCACAGGGAAGCTCTGGATTTTAAATTGTTAGCTTTTGGTGTAAAAAAGTTTAAATATCAGTCTAGATTTATTATCATTATTCATACTTATGTTGCTTTCTTGTTGATTAAATAATTAGCAGAAGATTTAGAGAAGATTAGAGAAGCACAGCATTAGGAGTTTAAAATGATGGAAAAGTAAGTGCTTTTGCTTTGCTGAAATTATTGAATCTGAATTAAGTGGGATCAACCTTTAAAATAAATACAACTCCCAAACAAGAGTGAAATTAACTGTTTGGTTAAATGGTATGAAATCAATAGAGAAAGTATATCTACTTCCTTATTGTATATAAATTTTACAGTTTTTTAGAAAAGTAAGAAAAATAAGAGTGATCCTACTGCTGGTCTTTCACAGCATGCCTGTGCAGGCTGTGCTGTGGGAAAGAGCACTGGGCCACTGGAACTTGCCCATTCATTCCTTGAAGAATAATCTTTACAAATGGGTGTGGGGGGGTGTGTGTGTGCCTTCCTGCCCCTACATACAGGCTTGGTTCAGGGACCACATGAGTTGCTCCTTCGTGTTCTCCATGTGGGATAATTAACATGGAGAATGGATGTTAAAGTCTGATAGCACTAAAATCTAGTTTTAATTGTTTTTAGTAGACTCTGCATGTAAAGTAGGAAGCTCTTGCTGTCTCCCAGTATTACCAGGTTATATATGCTGCTGAAATAAAGAAAGCAGAACAGAATGATCAAGTTTTTTGCCTGCTTTCTTTATTTCAGCAGCATATATCAAGGCATAAACTCTGTCTAGTACTAGGCTATATGGCAGATCTCACTATGTTAACTCATTCTGGGTCCCAGATTAGGTACTTTGTTCGGTACTTTATTAGGCCTAAGGGGAAAAGAGAGATGCTTACTGGTCAGCTCCATGGATCTTTGTCTCATCTGTTAAACCTTATTGTCTTCTAGGCCTCTGCAAAATACATTTTCTGTTGTGGGCTTGTCCTTAACCATAGTTGAAGATGCACAAGTCTGTTCCACTCTGTTCCCTGGGATTTTTCTTTGCCTGTAATTAATGACTTTGAACTCTGCCCCAAAGGAGAAATTTACCAAATTGCCTCATCTCTTAGTATTGCAGTCTGCTTCACCACATACCTACAATAAAATAATAGACTAGAGAGCTGCCTGTAAAAAGTCCCTGGCTTTTCTCCATTATTCATTCATATCACTTCCCTGAGACCTTCACTTAAATGGAAGTCAGTGACTCTCTAGGGTCATCCTTGAAAATAGTCCTCCATGCTTTTCCTCTCATCTTTCCAGTTAATACATGAAAAATGTTTTGGCAAGCTAAAATGAACCAAATGTTGATTTGGTTTATAAGATTCACAGCTAGGAACTAGATGGTAAGAAACAAATATAGATCCAGAGTGTTAGTTTTGATCTCACCTTTCCTGGTACCACAAAAGATATTTAATGTTGGGTCCTCTTCTGTCAGTTTATTGATACTCGTTAGGCCAAGTTTAGCCCAGGATAATGTGCATTTTATTTGTTTGCTTCTCTGGGAAGGTGATCTTTGTTATGCTTGTTCCAGTAATTGTTTAGGAAAATGGGAATGTGTGATTCACAGATTTCATCATGAAAAGCGATATCAAGTAAGTCTAGTGAATTTTCCTTCATAGCTTTGCAAATGATTTTATGTAAATGATTTGAAAATCATTGTACTAGCAATATATCATGGAAAGTATTTTATCTTTTGATCTATACATGTTTTGTACAGCACAGAATATGTGGCAGATGTTGGCTGGAACAGACAAAAAGAAATACTGCATCATACCAAAATGTCTCTTTGTTACAGAGAAAAATATATTTCTAGAGACAGTAATAGAATAAATTACTGTAGGTAACAAATAGAATTTATCTTTAACATTAATTGAACTACCAGAGGTAGTTTTGTTCACTTTTTTTTTCAATGACTACAAGAAGTAGCTTTGGTATAAACATCAGTATTCTGTAAAAACTAATTATATTTCTTTAAATGTTGGATTGTAATAGCGTGCATCCATAAACACTGAAACGTTTTTAAAACAGTTCAGTACTTTGATTGTTTCATTGTGTGCATCCAGAAGTTTTTACTAGGATTTTCAGTAAGCTAATTGGCATTGGCCTTTTGTTAGGGAAAATTTCCTTTGTACTAAAGTATAGTCTTATTTTAGGTCATGGTTTCTCTCTTCTTGTGTTCTGTATTTACAGTACTGGGGAAAAAAAAAGAGAATGATTAATTGGTTGGGATGCTTTAACAAGCAACTAAGTAGCACACAGACACTCTCTCTCCTCTGCAGTGGGATGGGGAGTGAATTGGAAAAGTAAAAGTGGAAGAACTCATGGGTTGAGATAAAGGTAGTTTGATAGGTAAAGTAAAACATGTATGTACAAGCCAAGCAAAACAAGGAATTCATTCACCACTTCTCCTGGGCAGGAAGGTATTCAGCCATCCCCAGCTAAACAGATCTCCGCTGTGTGATGGTTACTTGAGAAAACAAAAGCAATGTATCTGAATGTGCCCCGTTCCTTCTTCCCTCCTCTCTATATGCTGACCATGACCTTTCATGGTACGGAATGCCCCTTTGGCCAGTTTGGGTCACCTACCTTGGCTTTTTGTACAGCTTCTGCACAAAAAGTTTTTTGTACTCTTCTGGCTTTTTGTTTAGCTACTTGCTAGCAGAGCAGAAGGTACTGAAAATCCTTAAGGTAAAAACTACTTAACTACAACCAAAACATCAGTGTGCTTTTTCAACATTATTCTTGTACTAACTCCAAAAATCACATCAATGTACCAGCTACTAAGAAGAACATTATATCTGTCCCAGCTGAAACCAAGACATCAGTTCAATTTGACTCAGTGTGTTTAAACCACCTTTGAAACTACTTTCAGTATCAAAACAAAGATTAATATAATATAGTCACAGAATTAGATGCTATAGTACAATAGAGCAAAATTACCTTGATTCATTTGTAGGTTGGTTTTTCCATTTTTGGTACCTTAGTAGAACAAGTAGAAGAAAGATCTTGATCTGCCATCTAATTTTTTTGCCCATGAATTAAGGAAATCTTGTTTATAATATTATTTATATCCTTAGAATATTTCTGTATACAACAACAGTTAGGTTCCCTGTAACTACAAACCCACGTGTAATGTCTGTTGATTTTATAATTTTCTAAGATCTATGCTAAAAGAGAGAAACTAGTGCAAAACTAAGCAGCACTTAAGTATTTTAAAAATGACTTCCTTTTTAAAAAGCAGTTCAAAGTGGAAGATTTATTGCAGTTATTTATTGAAAATCAATCATTCAAAAAGAATCAGAGAAAAAATTATTTTATCACTCAGATTGTGATATTTTTGACATAAAATGAAACTCTCGAGAAATCCGTACTGTCAATTGCAAAAAAGACTGCAGGTGTTAACAGAAAAGCTTTACATCTGTTATTTGCAGTTACTCTAAAATGTCGTACTAAAATTACTAGAAATGGTAACACCCTTTCCTGTAAAATATTTTTTCCTTTAACATAGTTTAAGGGCTTTGGTTAAGTTTGTGTTTGTTCTGTGTCAGTGTGCTCCCTCTATCTCCTCCGTATGTTTTGTTCAACTTAAACACAAGTGTCTCAAAATACATTGCTACTATGATCCTGAATATTGGTAGTCAGATAGCAGAGTCAAAGGCTTCTATTCCCTCACTGTAGTAAAGAATACAGTGCAAATTTTTTCCTTACTAGAGAAAAATCAAGACAGCTTTTATGAATTCTTAGCTACAGAAATAACTTCAATTGGAGTGTTCACTTATTAGACATAAAATAAGTCAACCATGAAACATGAAGCTATAGGAAATAGAATATCATCAATTCTGTTCCTTATGGAAAAATTTATCTTCGTAATATATTGAAATAATTTGTTCATGAAGAATTGAAGAATATAAATTAGAAGAAGGAAAAACTGAAGAGAAGAAAAATTATTCCAAATCATGTGCAAATGGAACATGTATGTAAGAATTACGTTTACTTTCAAAAAGTTTTATTTGTTTTTGAATTATTACTAATTCGTAACTTTTAGTATAAAAATAGTGTAATGAAAATGGATCTCAGGTTATGGGCCTGTTCTCCAAGAGGAGGAGGTCATAAATATTGCATTCCAAGTGTTGTATATTAAAGGGTTCTCAATATTTCATTTTGATATATAATTATGATCTGCTCCCATTTCCAGTAGCATCACATCTGCTGAAAATCCGAACACTTACTGTTGCACTCTAGCTTGGAATACTTCAAAAGCACAAAATTTTGAGGTGAATCTGCTGATCATCCCTAGGTCTTCACTTTTGTTCAGAGCATGGTGTATGATTAGAGTGCTTGAATACCTTGCATACTTTTTGAAAGAAACTCTAACCAGCAAGTGTTCTCCTGGTAGCAAGAACAATCTACTCACAGTCATAGGTTGGAACAAGTGTTATAATTAGGATAAGCCCTAAAAGGAAGGTCCTTGTTTGTAGCACTTCACCAATTTCTTTTCAGATTAGAAAGGTCTCTGAAATATTTCTGCTTTCTCAAACATCTAGATGGGTCTATCACTTTTGCTATCTTTAGGCAGTTGTATCAGAAAAGTTGCAGAGCTACTTTTTCTGAGGCTGTAAAAAGTAATAGAAGGTAATTTTATGTTGTTTCATCATCCAGTAGACGATAGAGGAAGGTTGCTTTGACGTTTTTCCCAGCAATGGTTTGAAAATAGAGAGAGAAGTGAACACAGAGATTAGTGCTTCTACACCTTAAAAGAATGTTACAGGTTTTCTCTGTGAACATATGAGCAGGTTTCAAGTGTTGCTGTATTTAACAAGAGCAATGGCTTTTTAGTCATAGCTAGGAGTCTGCTTGGGAAAAGTAAAATGACCCCAACCTATGAAAGTTTCTTTAGTAAAGAATACTCTAGGAAGCCTACCTGTGTAGAGCTCTAGGCTGATACACAGAGCCTTGACTGTGTAGAGAAGGTGTTGGTGGCTGGTTTTCCAGAGCTTAGGGTTTAGTCTAAGTGTGTCAATGACAGCCTGGGTGTGGGCTGTAGTGAATTGCTTCACTTACCTCAAGAGGAATGATGCTGTAGAAGCTTGAGGTTCTGTGTCAGGGAAGACGCAAGAAGATAGGGATGAAAACAAGACACTGAAATACCAGTACAACAGAAGGAGGATCTAATCCTCAGGCTCAGCTCATCAGCTGTTCTGTGTGGGTCAGGGACAACTATTGTTTTCTCTGCTGAGTCCCAGGCCACAGCTGTGTTTTACCATCTATAGATACAATTCCACTATTGCAACAAACTGCAGGGAAAGAAGAGGTGCTTGTAAATTCAGCCCAATGCTCAGTCTCCCAGCTGATGGCTCAGAAGTTGTAAGCTACTGAATTATCAATAATTAAGCAGTAAAGAAATATTCTCACACTGTTAGCACTAGGTTGGATTATTGACAGTGGCTCAGAAGGCAGATTTGCACGTAAAACATGACAGAACTCTCACTTCAGATGCTTTTGTTTATTGGAAACTCTTCATTCAAATATTGACTCAGTCCTTGTCTATTTACTTGATAAAGTCTAATTAGAGCACAGCATGGAATATACAGCTGTAGTGTATTCTGTTCTTTGTTTGTACATAGTTTAAACCTCAGTTAAGTAGCAAATTAAGAATAAGAAGCAAAATAAATCTTTACGTTTGGGAAGACACTTTGAAATGATGAATGAAAATAAACAATTTACCTGTTTCTTTCAGATGAGAAAGCTTTTATCTACCTCTCCCAAATTGAGATTTTAGGAGTGTGTAGAGTTAAATAAACAAAATGCTGTTAAAGTGTGTGATGCTAATGTTGTAAGAACAGGCTTATGGAGTTGTCCACAAAGCAATATAAAAGCCATCAGTTGATGATAAAACATTTTGAAATAATGAGGCTTTTGAGTGTAATCATGTAATCAGGAATTCCAAGAGTCTCTGACTGTTTGAGCAAAGTACCAGCAATGTATTGTAGAATGAACCAATCCAACAGGACAAATAAAACTGAAGATTCATAACAAGATTATTTTTGTAGTCTATAGTCTAATATTTATGAAGATAATTCAGTGCTCACTTAAGCTCTTTGATGTGCATTAGAACTTTTAAAATAGCTTCAGTGTCAACTGTCTCCTTAAAATCTTGAATTTTTCCAATATTATGAAAATGGCAAGGCAGTGTTATTTACTTAGGATGCGTGCTGAGCACATTTTAGACTGTGAAAGCCTTGTGTTTTGTGTCTGTGGTATTACAGAAATCATCACAATTTTCAGATTGTAAAGTGTTACATTGATTCTTACAAGCTGCTTTCTGGAGTTTTTGAAAATGTTTTGTTATATTCTTGGATTTTTTTTCCAACTTCTTTCACTGATTATCAGCTTGAAGGACCTAAAAATGTGGCTAACTGTTCCTTTTGTGTTTCTAAGCAGTGACCCTTGGTACTGCAGAAGTGTAATGGAGCAAAGCTTCACCTTGCTGCTCTGAAGACCTCAGATGCCATCTTCTTCCTCACAGTAGTACTGAGAAGAGTTTCAAGGTTTTTCTGAGCCATGTATGAAGAAATATGCAAAGAATAAGTAAAGATGCCTGTAGAAAAAAGGCTGTAGAAACAAGTAAGCCCACCTTTTTTTTACGATTTTGAAAATGGAAAATCATGGAAAAATTAAGTTGTAAGGGACCTTCTAAGGCTTATTCCCACCTCTGACTCCAAGCAGAGTTGCCTTCCCAGTTACATTGAATTGCACAGGACTGTGTTGAGTTCTGAAAATCAGTCCTTTTCCTGGTGCAGCTGAATATGCAGTTAACCTTCACTGCTGTAAGGGTTCACTCTTGGTAAAAAGTACTTGATCTCTCTTGTTCTTGCCTGTCTTACATAAGGCACTAACAATTTTTTATATTTGAATCTTCCCCCCTCCCCCCCCTTTTCTCTTTGCATACCTGTAGTGATTTTATGCTGGATAAGTATGCTGTTTTCTTCTTCCTTTAGGCTGGGCTTGAGTTTATCACAGAGTTACAGAATATTCTGAATTGGAAGGGACCCACAAGGATCATCAAGTCCAGGTCTTAAGTGAATGGCCCATATGGGGATCAAACCCATGACCTTGATTCTATCACCTTTAAATGTGAAATGTCATGGCTAGGTTTTTTTCCAAATGTCTACTCTGACATTATTTGAAAGACAGAAATGGAAAAGAGCAAAGACAGCTGCTGCTTCTACTAACTCAGGGTGACTCTTTTGGACCCAGGGTGGGCTTTTTTTTCCAGCTGCTCCTCCAGAAGGAGTGTTGCTACTCCTTCTGTCTTTGCTGCTGTAGCCACACCAAACAAAGCTGTAGTTACCTCTGCTGTTTCTGGGTTGGATCACACTTGGGTCTGCCGAGTGAGATCTGCATTCATTACAGAACACAACCCACTGCATGGCCACGTCCTTAGGGACTCCTATGCCCTCTAAACAGTTGCTTTTAATACTGCAACAGCAGACACTTTCTGCTTATGTCTGAAGCCCATCAAGCAGTTCCTTGTTAAGAGGTTAGAAAGCCATTGTTTTCTCCCAAGTGGAGAAAATTTTTGCTTTATTTCTTGTCAGTAGTCTTCATTTTATTAGGGATAAAGTATGTATATTTATTGAACATAACTTACATTAAAGCAAATACTTTATATCTCACATGAAGACCCAAGTCTCGCTAAGAATTGTGTCATTATTTATAAATACTGCTTAGTAAACAGGATATGCTTATATGAGAAAGGACTCCAGGGAGAAATTGCAAAGGGAAATGTAATACTCCAGAATGTGATAGGAGACAGTCTTGGCATGTCTGAAGAGCTTTAAGACTGAGGTAGATCTGCAGGTGTAGTAATTTCAGTTGTATCAGTTTTAAGTGGGTATTTTTATTTTATGTTGATAATATTAATTTTCTACAGAAAAAGTAAGCAAAGTAAATTGCAAACTTTGCTTAGGGATTCACACATTGCAGTACTTTTCCTAAGCTCATCTGTCAGTTCAAAGAATAACTTTTTATTTTGTTGAAGGATTTAATAGGGGTTTTTAAAGACAAACCACAAAGATAAAAATAAACAAAAATACAATTGATGCCACCAAATTAACTATTAAACGTAGTATGTAACTTGATTAGTTGGAGTATCACAGAATATTCTGAGTTTGAGGGGATTGCAGAGCCTGTGGTTCTCCAACTACATAGTGTGAATAACTGTTAGTGTCAGAAAACCCCTGTTTTACGATAAATTTGAGTGAAAAATCAAAGTATGGTTTTTAACATCTGAAATCAAATAAAACATTGTAAGCATAAAAATTGTTTCTCTTTTCCCTATACACAGAAAAAAGGTTTTGGTAGCATTTTTATGATACAAGTACCTTTACCTGTAGATTACATCATTGTCTTTTCTGAATGTAGTACTCAAAAAATTGCACTAACAAGACAATGTTATAATAGCATTTATATGTACAGCAAAATTTTACTTGCTTTTTAGAAATTCCCTTAATTTAAATATTGACAAGGACTTCTATTCATAATGATGTATGAACCCTTTCCTCATAATAGGATCCACAGTGATTGATCATAGGAAACTATCTGCTTTGTAAGTGGCTGAGCTAAAAACTTTCCCAGAGGCAGATACCTTTGAAAAATAACACTCTGCAAGGAAAAGTGGACCTAAGTTTCAGTTTTGGAATGAATGGAGGGGAGGAGTTAGGGATATGTGGTAGGAGATCCAGGGAGTAAGAAAATGCCTTGTCCCAGGGCAACTACTGGTATGTACAATTGCTGCTGTGACCCCGGCCAAAGTACTGTTGAACTCCTCTACCACTAGTAAAAATAACTGGGTACACTTGTTGGCAACAATTTCTCTGTGTTCTCCAGTAGAATATAATTCATGGCATTGGGGATGTGGGTCTAGCTAAAGTGAAAGACTAATTTCAAGTTTTGAGTGTGCAATGCAGTAATGGGAATGGATATGACAAATCTTTGAGTTTATGAAGTTGGGATGAGAATTATTCTGAGTTGAGCACCACTAAAAAGAAGGCTGGGCCATTGCTTATTAAAAATTTCATTGATGAGAGGGTACTAATTATTCTGTTTTCAAGATTTCAGTTAGCAGCTGTGACATTTGTAAGAATTTCATCTGAGATCTACAGACTGTTTTCCAGTTATAAAGGTAGGCATAATTGTGAAAATATAAATTTGAAATGTAATCAACAGCATAGACCCAAATAAGTGACAAAAGTCGTATTCATGTAATGTAAAATGATGTGAGATTAATTTCTCTATTAAATCTGCAAGCTCTTTTCATAATTTTGTATTTCTTTCAAAAATAGCTCTTATCAAAAGTAATTCATATGAAAGGAAATTAAAAAACCCCATACTTGTCTGAAATATAGAAACTGAAGTAGTAATTCTTGGGAGGTATTCTTGTTTAGCTATTTTTTTATATGGTTGGATAATAATGATCATAACAGTTGTCATGAAATGTATTAAAAAGACACTATAAAGCCTAAAAATTAGATTTCATCTATAACAGCTTTTATGCTATATTGAAGTAGGAAATGTTTTTCCTTAAGGCTTTGAGCATGTCAGTGGAAACAATTTATTTTTTAAATTAAAAGGAGAAGAGAAAGAGACAATTACGGGATCCAGGAAAAAAAAAATAGGGTCCTCTATTTCACAGAACTGAAGCCAAATAACAGATATTGAAGAGCAGGTTTAGGGGGCACAATTAATTTGGTTCAATCAACTAAAATGATCAATAGGATGGTTTAAAAATTGTTGAACACTTTAAGAAACAACACCAGAATGGGACAGGTTTTGGAATACCAGCATAGCATGAATGTGTAGGACCTGCTTTCCCAAAAGAAATTTTCAGAGTGTTACTCAGCAGTAAATATAATTTTAATACCTTCTCAAATATTCCTAAAGTAATAGGGCAGTCATTTTTAAGAGCATAAAAATGTATGCTAATGTATTAATAATGAGGGTGAAACAAGAGGAAATTGTTCCTAGTTACTGTGCCTGGCATTAAAACACTGATATTTACCTACAATTAGTGTTGCTGCAGTATTTATGGCCCACCTCATACTCAGCAGCAGGAACTGCGCAGCAGTGTTACTCTCTTGTATATGGCAAAGATCAATATTTGAATGCTGTACTTAGTGATTTAATTCCATTTTTAAAAGGTAGAAAATGGGGAAGGTCTCCATGGCTTATACTGACCTTAGTAAGATATTAAAATAGTTCTAACAGTGTTCCTGGAGAGACACTGAAAAAAATATAGATTAGATGTGCAAAATCCAAATTAGAAACATAAATTGCTGGAATAGACAAACAGTATTGCTGTTGTTTTTTTCCAGATCTGAAGGACTGAGATTATTTGTGGAATAATCTGCTAAAATGTATAGCTCAGGTTTTCGGTTGTTCTCCTTTTCATCAGATATTTTTCTTTCAATACTTTCTTTTCCAAAAATATTCTCATTTCGCTTCTGGCAGGATGGGGATGAATTCAGTTCAAGAGCTGCCTCTTGTAGTGTTCAGCTGCTGAGAACTCACTTTGATCAAGTCTTATTTTGCTGGTACTGAAATATTAACATCATTGAAGTGAAGAACAAAATCACAGTTTCTTTCAGTGTTAGCTGTTAGCACAAAGGTGCTCATACCAAAATATCTGACCACTGTTACTCTTTTCATAGTAGTCATGGCAAACTAAAAATGCTCTGATTTTTAAATGGCATAAGCATTTATACTTCCATAGGACGTTCCTTTTTTTTGAAGTTTGGTGAATGGCTACTCTTGGTTAATATGAGACCAACCATTCTTCCCCACCAACCTGGAAGTTTTCCAGATACCTTGGGTGCATTAAGAAAATTTAAATAAAATTCCAGATTGAAAAATTCTAACTTGCAATAGATGTCACATTTGAATTAAACAGAAAATGAACAGTGAAGAGCCTATTCTGTATAATACTTTCTGCCAATTTTTTATGCACCTCTCAATATGGTTAATTCTCTACAGGCAGTATGTGAAGACCTAAACAACAAATTCAAAGGTTCATCAACTGTTGTTTATTGATGTTTTATAAATGTGTTACAAAAATTAAGGGGGAAGTGACAAGTGTTCAAGCTCTGGAGGCATTTTCTCATGTGTATTATCTTTCTCCTTATGGCTGTATTGGAAGGAAGAGTCTCATTCCTTAATATCCACTCTAAATTGCAAAATACTTCCTCTATTTCTAAAGTATAGCCCTGTTTATTTTGTCACTGTCTGTGAAAAAACTATACTATGTACTGTATATTGTGATTGTAAGCTATACCAGTAGACTTGGGATGTAAATATTTTCATCCCAGAAAACAGTACTCATGTTTTGCTACTCTGAGCTGCTGTCACCTACCGCTGCACTGAGGGAAGCTGTGCATAGAAGAGACTATGCATCCACTGCCTGGCTCTCCAGGTGTGCATCCTGACCACAGCCTAGGGGCATCCCAGGCAGCAGAAGTAAACACACTAGCCTGGTGTATTTTTTGTATAGACTTTTGTTACTATAGGTGTTATTTTCTAGGTTTTTCCAAAGAAGACATATAAAACAAGTGAGAAAAAAAAGAAGTTTTTCTGTATTTTCAGCATAAATTCTTTCAGAATTAAACTCTACAATTGGAGTTGCAGATAATGATCCTGCTCTTACCTCCTCCTCTGATCTGCAGCAAGACATACCACCTATTGTTTTTCCTCCACTTTACAAGTATTGGAATGTTAGGTATTTATTTTGCATTGTGTTTTATTTGTGATACAATTCTCACAAAAGACTGTGATTTCTTTTTTTACTCAAATTAAAAGTAATGGGACAAAACAGCTAATAAAAGATATTATCTGGCTCCAGTGGCTTAAAAAATTAGTTTTTCTCCAACATATTACAAGGTAATGTGAAATATAGGTATGCAGGTTCACATATTAGTAATGGACATATGCATATGACTGCTTTTAATTAGCTTTTCTATTTCAGCACATTCTTTATGAAAGGAGAAAATTCAAAATGTGCATTGTTAACCACTTGCTGTTCAGTGTTCTTACAGTGTTTTTGTGGTTAAGCTAAGCAGGATACAGTCATACTAAAAGACCAAATGATTCTTACCTTGACGGAATTGTAGATGATTATGGTGAAGGGTTCTATTAAGTTTTCATCTTACTATTACTTATTCAAACATTTCCAAATATTATGTTTTCTGGCACCTGTATTAGTCATCTTATTAAAAGTGAATTAGCTTAACTTCTATTTTTCTCCTTAATATTGAACATTTTAAACCACAATTTTACAATGCTGTAGAATGGAACTGAGAACCATTTGCTAATTTGGAGTATAAACATCACAAGTATCCCTTATCCAGTTTTTAAAAATACAGTTCTGCTGTTTTAACTTTCATCTAAAACCTTTCCAATTGTTTCTGAAAGTATTTGACCCCTAATGAATTTTCAAGTACAGATCTGTAATCTTGGTAGACAATGGCAGCTCCTATTCTGTAACAGAAAAGTCTATTCTGCAAATGAAGTTATTTGAACACCTGAATAGGGTTTATGGACAACGCAGTGTAAAAATACAAACATTGGGAGGACAGATCCAGGAATCAGAATAAATACAGAAATAAAGTGACTGGGATAATTTACATTTGTTAGGTAAATGTAATTATGTATTTTTACCATTATTTTGCAATGAAAAAGTGCTGATCATTTTTTTTTCTCTTAACATCAATAGAAAGCACTTTGTAACTGTTTGTACTGCAGAGATTTAATTTTTATTCTATTTCCTCCTAATTTGCGTTCTAAACGTGGTTAGTGTAGACATTGTAAGTTTAAGAAACATTACTAAAAGTTAGTCTGTTTTGAAGTGTTTTTAAAGGTCCTAGAAAGCTTCATTTCTTTAGTAACCTTGAAATTGCAAGAAAAGTCACTATGCTAAAATTTGCTCTGCAACATTGCAGAATTCATGATCAGCAAATTTGATCTCATAATTCTTTTCATAGATACCTTTCATAATCTTTTTTAATTAAATGCTGTTCACCGTTCATGAAAGCAAATGTTAATCTGCTCAAGGAAATAAAAGCCAATAAAACTGGTATGAAAAAAATCTAGTGCTTTTTCCTGGTCTCATAATCATTGAACAGGTTTGTGATCAGTTCTCAAGCTTGTGTCAGTTCTCTGCTTGTACATAGGAAGGCCAACTAATTTCTAATGTTCAAGGATGTTGTTCAAGACTTTACACTAGTAAAGGGCAACGTAAGCTGAATACTCTGTGTGGGTATTCTTCCTTCTCTTCTTCCCTTATTGTATGAAGATATTGGGAACACCTTCAAATGAATTGTAAATACAATTTTTTTAAGATGTTCATACTTCTAGTATTAGCTAACTTTGTGGCATTTCTGGCAATGAGAGAAACCGGTTCATCTACATGCAGTGAGGCACATATGCCGGCTTCACTAGCTGGACAGCTGCATTCTTTCTCTTGGTAACATATGCTTGTGTACTTTATGCTTGTATACATTATTAAGTCCAAAAGATGTAACAACAATACACATAAAAACCTCTCTTTGCACCCAGTCCTCTGTTATCTTAATGGAGATCCTTTAGACACTTTACTGTAATCTGTTGTGCTTGAAGTGTAGTTATTTTAAAACACCATCTGAGTGTGAAACTTTCAAACCACTTATGTGAACCAGAGATTATTTTCGGAGTTATGGTGGAGTTCCTCTTTTTGTGGAAGTTTAACTTCTAGGAGAACAGGCATACATTGATGCTAAGGTGTGAGAAAATTCTAAATATGAGTAACTTCCAGTCTATTGCTGGATATACTTGTGTATGTGAATTTAGCCATAGAGGTGCTTTCACAAAGCTTTGTCTTTAAGGGATTTTAGAAGAAATGAACCTGTTGTTATGGCAAGCTATTGCTGATGTTCTCCAGCTCACAAGATAACCTCTCTTAGTTCATACTAGTATTCGTTAATACATTTATTAGGATATTAATAATGAAAAATGTATTAATTATTATTATGTTTGTTTTCTTAGTTCCATGTACTGTTTGCACTATGATGAAGCTTCATGAATGTTTTACAGGGAAATGAATTTTTCCTGTGTGTCTTGGTCTACTATTCTGTCTGCAAGTGTCTGAATTTTTGACTATTCATCTCAGAAAACTGTCCAGGGAGGGCTTCTACTTTTTTCCACTCTACACTAAGGTTTACTGTCCCTTGGAAACCAGTGAAGCTGATGATGGTGTACATCTGAAAACAAGTCCCAAGACTCAATTAAGATGTTTCCAGGATAAAACAGAAGCTGAAAAACACTTCCAAGTCCTGCCTTTTTTTTTCCATAGACTTGTTCTTTCTGATATCACTTCACCACAGCAGACTACTTACAACCTTTTCCATTTGGAGATTACACTATAGTTTCCTCAGCTTAGTAGGGGCCCTTCTTCAAATTCCATTAGACCATCCTTTTCTTGGGTAGCTATCTTCGTATATGATGAAAATATTTTTTTCCATACTCTTGTAAGAAGTTCTGGTACAACATTGTAAATTATTTTTATGTTACCGCTGAATTAAAAAATTACCTTTAAGATATAGTGGAACCAGTTTTCTGCTGCCAAGTAAAGAATTGGTATCCCTTATGAAACTTTCCTCTAGTTATTAATGTTGTTGTATTATCTCTGTACTATGTTAAAGTATTTTCTGTCTAACTTTGAAACAACGATTGACTCCGTATGTTCTTTTGGAAAACTGCTTTGCTTACTCTCTTTCTCAGTGCTTGAACTACTGTGACATTAAGTGTCAGCTTCATTAGACTCATCTCTATGTATTTTGACAGTGCCTGCAGTTTGTTTCCATCTCTTTTAGGCTACTTGCAGGCTTATGAAAAGTCCTAATTCTATGTTCTGAAGTTCATGGGGAAAATCAAAGCGTGAATGCTGATAATTCTTTAATTCTTTCTCATTTTAGACTCAGGAAAAACCCATCTTCACTGGATGAGTAGCTGCATTTCAAATGGAAATTTAGGTAATATGGGTGTTGTGAATGTTAAGATTGGAAATGTTTTATCCTGATGCTCCTAGTGATGCACTGTCATCTGCAGTAATGCCTGTAAGTGGTGAAATTGGAGCTATTCATGGTGAAACTTGTCCAAATTACGATTAGAGCTGTAACCTGTGATCCTGCATAATTTTTATTTTTTTTTATATATATAATTGTATTTCCGGGTCCTTGGTTTTTTAATCAGTGGTTATTCGATACCTGAATGTACATTTAAAGCTGTACTGCACCCAGTTACTCAAAAATAAGGTCCTTACTTTTTTTATTCCTTTAAGAAGGCATATATATGAAATATTACTGGATTTATACGAGATCATTATTCGCTTATGCTGCTGTTTGTGGCAGTATTTCTCCATCATATGTTATTTGTGAGTACAAGAATGCTCTATGGTGATCTCTGCAGTACATTCAACACTTTGAAAGAAGCCCTCAATGTTAACATTTCATTTTTCTCCAGACATCTGGGATTTGGAAGGCTCCAAACTTTTGTTAGGTGCGTTATCAGGTATTCCTATGTTGAAATCCATTTCCGTTGATACGTGGATAGACTGGTGGAACTCTGTTAATACTTTGTGGGTTTTTTAACTTAGGTGAAGAAGGGCCTATGAGTCCATGGTAAATTTTAATCTCTGAAATAATGTCAGCTAAGTTCATCCTTACATTGTCAGAATATATCTGAAAAGGTTTGCACATGAGGTTAGTGAAGAATCATCTTTTCAGATTGGTTTGAGCTAACCTCATATTTGTGCCTTTTTAGACTGTGCAGTCCATTGGCCAGTGACAGGAGAAAGAGATGACAAAGCTGGGAAAAACCCCAAACAAACCCCATGTCTCTTCCCATCTGTAGAATCTAAGATTCTTTTTTTTTGTTTTTATTTGCTTTTGATTGGCTTTGAAGTCACTGCACGAGTTCTTTAAAGCTATCAACAGGAAGTCAGGTGGTATACCTGTGTCCTTGCTTCTCTTCATTTCATAATTCGCGTTATCTTTTGTAACAATTGGCAACTCCCTAACATGCTTGTTTGTGTGCATACAGAAAAAATCCCCCACAATTTTAGCACTGTTCTTCTATATGCCTCTAAGAGATACAATGGTACATTTTGGACACATAATCTTTATTTGGTTGAAGGTGTATATAATTCAGATCTAGTGTGGACCATCAAGATTTGGTGGTGTATGTATGTGGGGTTGTGTTTGTTTGTTGTGGATTTATTTGTATGGTTTGGTTTTGTTAGTTTGTTTTATTAGAGGATGTTCCTGTAGTATGATTGTCACTGGGAACACGATGCTCAGGGGATATCTGTGTAATGTGGAGTTTGTTTACAGAGGTGTACTGAATTGCTCCCATTTACATTTTAGTAATACTTGTCTTTCTAACAGTGAATAAAATATAATCTGTTAGATCTATCCAAAAAGTGGAAGATTATTTCAGCCATAGTATCTGGCTTTTAGAGTATGTCTGAAGCTTATAACTGACTGTTATTTTCAGAAATATCTGCCGTGTTCAGCCGGGAAAAAAGGATCGGGTCCACGCAGGGTGAGGGTGAGAACAGCAGTGAACCGTTTATTGGGGGGTGCATCAGACTTTTATGGGGTGCGGATGGAAGGATCCGGAACCTGGGCGGAGTCGGGGGCGGAACGCGACACAAAAGGAAGGGTAGGGAGGGGACACTACAAATAAGGGAT